>LKCN02000006.1:44573-83559 GCA_001633055.2 Ophiocordyceps polyrhachis-furcata BCC 54312 | reverse complement strand
CCTCTCTCCTCTCTCTCTCTCTCTCTTTTGTGTTACACACGCCTTATCCACCCCGAGCTCATGCAAGTCCAGCCAGTGAATTCAGTGTCCCTTTCTCCCTTCGCAACTTTTCTCACTCTCCTCCCGGTTTTCCTCCCTCCCCTTGTTTTGGGGGGGGGAAGAGAGACGTAATAGATGTCGGTGAAGTCGAAAAATCCCAGTTCCAGGCAGTAAAAAAAAAAAAAAAAAACCAACAGCCACTTCCTAGTCGAAGAGACCGTAGTCAGACCGTTCCCACCACGATCACCAGGCGTAAACTTCATGGCGGCCATCAAAGAGTAAGCCATTTGTTGCCTAAATCAACGCCAGCGTGACCCGCCCCTGGTTGTGGCCCAACAAGGCCCGAAAAAGGAAACCATAAGCTGGTCAGAAAAGGCAATGAAAAAGATCTCTAAGCCGTCCCACGCCGATTCCAACCAAACGACGCTGTTGTTCTCTAGTTCCGACGTTGCCCGGATTCGACAGGAATCAAAGCATGAAAGTGTTCCCGACTTGCTAGCTCATGTCGTTTCTTTTCCTCACCAGGGTGTTTGTAGGGCAACGTGGTGTAGTAACAATAGTGGAGAGAAGAAAAAACGTGCCGAGGAGACAGAACAAATGTGCCGATCCCACGAGGCAACTCGGCCTGCATGGCCAAGAGGGAGTAACCAAGAGGGAGGTGAGGGCAGGAGTGCAAACTAGTTGAGGAAGCCCTTGCAGGCTGCCGTGCCACAAAGACACGGGATGCGATCCAGGCTCCCAATCTCGCGCTCAAATTTGTAGTCGTACGTCAACTCCTCATCTGCTGGAGTCAGCAATTCGCTTTCACACAACAAGATACGGGCATGGGCGGTATAGGAACAGTTTCAAGTCGAGCACAGAGACGAGTGCAAGGGAAAAAAAAAGAAGAAGAGACTCACTCAAGGCAATGTCGCGGAGGGCATAGATGACAATCCGCTTGCCGCCCTCAACCTTGATAATCTTGGCCGTACAGTTAGGCATGCAACTGTGGTTGATGAACCTCGCAATGCCCCCCTTCTTGGTCGCATCGATGACGGTGTCGTCGTCGATGCGGAACAGGTAGCTGCTCCCGATACCGCTCTTCAAGTAGCGCTTCTCGCGGATCTCGGCAATTTGCTGCCGCACCTCCTCGCCCACGTACTCGATGATCATGTCGTCCTTGCCGATATTCTCCATGGCGTAGAGACCCCAGTTGTGGATTGCGGACCGCGCAAACTTGACCGGCTTCTTCCGCTTCTTAAGCTGGTTGAACTTGAAAACGTCCGAGTCCTGGCCGAGCGACTTCTTCTGATCGTTGAGATCTGCCACGTATCGCCGGTTGCTGGCCCGGTTGGCCCGCGAATTACCCTTGGCGATGAGCCTCTCGGCCGCCAGTCTGGCCACTTCCGACGCTGCGGCGCCTGTGTCCTTGCCGTTCTTCTTGATCCGCGCCTCTCGCTCCTCCCGAGCCTTCTGCACCTTGATGTGGTGTGGTAGATACTTGGACTTCTCCGAGTTGAGAATCTTCTTGACACCCTCGCTTCGCGCGCCGCCCGTGGCATTGGGCACGTAGTATCCGTTTATCGGCACCTGCTTCTCCGCCGTGCCGTCCGAGCTGTTGAGCCTCCTGATCTGATTTTGATTCCAGAGCCAGAGCTCGGCATTGCCGACGTCCCCGACGGTGAAGCGCCTCATCAGTCTCGACACGTCGGGCTTGTCCTGCGCACCCAAGGCGAGGCTGGCAAGGGAGGAAATGTCGGGCATGAATCCAACGGGGACCGTCATGGCCGCCACCGTGGGCTCCGTGGCGAATAGCGTCTCGTCATGCTTCTCAAACACTGGCTCGGGCTTTTTCACCTCTTCCGCCTTGGCCTCGCCGTCTTGAAGTTGCGCGTCCGCTGCCTGCTTGCGCTTCAATGCCTCTCGTTCTTCGAATATCTGTTTCTTCGTCTTCTTCTTTTGCTTGGCAGGCTTCTTCTTGGTGCCCTTCGCCGGGAGGGACACCGGCGTCTCGGACCTCGAGAGGCTACTGTCAACGTCGTGACCGCCAACGTCGGGACCAACATCTTCTGATGCAACACGGCCGTCCACGTCTACGCCAACATGGGTGATCTTGACGCCAAAGAGCTCCTCGTCCGATTTCTTCTGACGCTTCAAGGCGGCCTCGACCGACTTCAGTTTTCGCTTTTTCGCCATAGGCCCGTCGGCAACAGTGAGACTGGCTTCCGTCATGGAGTCATCTTCCTGCCGGCCCCATGACCCCAAGTCGTCCTTGAATGCTTCCTCGTCCGTGCTAAGCCGGCTTCGAGGCTGTGATTCGGGTTCATCGGTATCCCGAATCGCCAGGGCTCCCGCATCAGTTTCTTCGTCCGATTCATAGTCGCTGTCGAAGCTTTTCAAACGGTGATGCAGCGATCGGAAAGCGGTCCGTGCTGTGCATCGTCTCTGACGGGAGAAGGGATCGACGAAAGCGCTCCGGTGCGCCTGTCTTTTCGTCTTAGACTTGCGAATTCGCGGCAGCACTTTCGGCTCGAAACGGTTCGTAGATGCGTCGGCCCGCGAGGTTGGGGTGCCTAACCTAGACTCGTCATCGTCAAGGCCTGCTTCTACCTCGTCCTCGGGCACCTCAAGGTTGAGCTTGCGCCTCTTGGCAACATGTTTGACGGGATCGAGGAAATCTTCCAGACACGGTGCGGCAACCTGGGTTCGAATGTGACGGATCAAGTGCTCCGTCATTTCTCGCCGAACGACTTGCACGGCTTCTACGGCCGGGTCAAAGTTTTTAGCCCGTTGCTTCCTCTCTTCTTCCAGATCTGCCTCCTCCTCATGTCGCCGTCGGGTCTTTTCGTCATCTCGATGCTTCTGAGCTCCAATGCGAGCCGGGCCCGAGTTGGATATCGAGACAGAGTTCTGGGGACCAAAAGCCGTCGGCAGAAACAGCTGCATCGCCATGTCGTACGTAAAGAACTCGGTGTGATTGACGTATCGAAAGCATCGCTCGGCTTCAGCCTTTCCGCTCAGTGACTTGCGAAACAAGATGTAAAAGCCAGCCTTGTTCATGCGAATGTCGTCGACGACGTAATTCTTTAACCGCTTCTTCATGTGAGGAACAATGCTTGCCAGCGCAGGAACACTGCCAGCTCCGACGAATATGTATGGCGTGTCGGCCAGCTGAGACGCGATGTTATGCGGTTCGGCACCGCTCGGCTGAGAAGGCACAGCCAGGGCCGGTTTAGTTCCTCCCAAAGGTGGTGGCTGTCTTTGCACTGCTGCTGGTCCTCTGGGCGCTGTCGGAGGGGGTCGCACGAAGCCGGAGACAGTAAGGGGAGTCGCAGGAGCACATTTCGGGCCAGTCGGAGGGGCTTTGGAGACGGTAGGTGCTGACTGCGCGAGTTTCTCTCTTTCTTTGTTGAGCTTCTCTTTATCCTTCAAGAGATGCTCTTTAAGCATACGTCGGCTCTTTCGGCCTTCGGGATCGTATTCCACCTTGACGATATCGGCGTCGACCTTAATGCCGCGCGATCTGACAGCGCGACGGGCGGCATCGACAGCAAGAACGGGAGGGCGGTTGGTGCGTGTCGAGTCTCGATAGCGGATGGTAGCAAAGCCCAAGTAACTTCCCGTGTCCGGGTGCATCTTGTTGCTACTCTCGGCAATCTCCCCAAATGTCGCGAAGATGGCCGTTACTTTACTGAACGGGGCTAGTGGGTTGTATCGAGTCACCAAAATTTGTGTCGGCGGTCCAGGGCCGATGGAGGTTTTGGCGTCATAGGGATATGGTCTAAGATTTTCGAGAGTGTGTCGCAGACGGGACTTGGGCAGGTAGTAGTCGGTGTTGATGTAGCCCAGGCGATCGCCAGCCCTGGCCAGCCGCGGGTCTGAAGGGGGGGCTCATTGTCCTGATCCAAATGTTAGTCGTCAGTTTGGCCGCCGGACAAGACGCCCCCCCCCCCCTATACAGTTTTCCCTTCCAGCCTATGTAGTTGTACGTACCAATCCGAATTCTTTGTAGATCGGCTTGGCACTTTTGCTCACGTTCTTATTGCGCAGTCGATCGAGGATTGGGTCATAGGTGCATTTCAAGCACTTGACGGACGGTAAGGGATCGCGAGCGGGGATGCGTTCGACGGGTGGAGGAGGACATTCTAACGTCGTGCGTCCGCCGTTGCCCGTAGATGACATCTTTGATTGCCGGGACGTGTCGGACGACAGCGATACGGACACGTCTGGTTTGGAAGCGGCGGCGGGAGAGTTGGATAGTGAGTCTCTAGACGTGATCGGCGTTGCACTCGTGGAGAGCTGAGACGCAGGTGCCGTCGCACTCGTCCGCATTGAGGTGCCGAAGACGGAGGATGAGCTGGTGAGAGAGCTGGCGGAGCCGACGGTACTGGGAACCTCCCCTGGAAGGAGGTCGTTGTCGTCGACGTGAGAGCGAGGGGGGGCATCAGAGCATGGGCCGGTCATGTCGGATGCAGATGCATCGCGAGACGGAGCTGGGGCGCTGTGTTTCGATCGGTCGCGATCGGCCTCTGCTCTAATTCTGGGGGCGTGAGGAAAGAATTGCGCGAAACTCACGCCGGCCTGGGGGCGAGTCATGATGTCGACGCTCCTCTTATCGCCAGCACCGTGTCGCGACCATGATATCTCGCGCCTCAGCCTAACACACGCGCGTTTGCGAGCCGAGATGCATCCACCGTCGCAGCCGCTGCGTGGCCAGAGACGCGGGAGAGGATGGGAGATACGGGTTGGGTCGGCGGAAACGGATAAAACAGTGGCGACGGTGGAAGACGAGGTTGGAGGCTGAAGGGCCCAAGGGTTGAGGTCGGGAGCACGGCAGCCGCGAAGGGTCGAGGTAATTAATTCCCCTTTCCTCCAGGGATGAGCCGGCCGGGCCACCAAAAACAGAGTGCGAGAGGAGGGAAATAATAAAGAGAAAAATTAAAAATAATAATTAATACCGTAGAACCACCGGGTCCGGCCACGCAGCACGGTCACCCCAGCCTCCGAGGCAAGGCTTGTGACCGGATATTTGATTCTCCGTTTTCCCGCACCGCCTACCCAAGCAGCTTGCTTCGTCATTCTCAGCCGCGCAGACAGTACATATGTACATACATACATATGTATGGTGCATTTGCGTCAGCCTCGCAAACCCCCTCCCTCCTGCTGCCTACTTAGCAAACTTCAAGTTCCATGCCTGCCACTCTTCGTTACAGGTATGTACAAGCACAAAACCACACTTCCAACGCCTGATCTCTTGAAGGAACACACATCTCATCAGCGCTCCACATTTCACGTTTCCACTGCCTGTCCATTCCCTTACGCCTGAACCCGAGGCACGACTTGACCGCACAGCGGCCTCCCTCCGTCTACCTACATGGCCAGCTTCAACTCAAACTCCTCTTCCTCTTCCTCGTCCAAGGCCGGGAACGGCTTTCGAACCGGCGGCAAATCCTCGTCATCCATCTCATCAAACATGGCCAAGAACTGAGGACGGGAATGATCTCCGTGTAGCAGCTCCTTACTCGGCGCCGCTTGTTGCATCCGCGCAGGCGTCAACATTAGAGGCTCTTGCTGCGTTCCGCGGACGCTAAGCTGCCGGACTGGCTGGTCTGTGACGCGTTTTTGAAGCATGGATGAAGCCGTTCGGCCCTTGTTGTAGCCAATCGTCGTCCTTGAAGCCGTCTCTCCCGCCGACTCTGTAGCCTGGCGCATGGCAACCTGCTTCCCTGTCTTGCTTCCCGATAGTAGGCTTGAAAGGGGTTTCCTAGTCGATGCGCTTCTCGAGGGCGCACCAGTTCTGGCATCTCTTCCGCCACCAGAGGGACCAGCCAGGGCCAAAGCCGCTTGTTTTGAGGATATGGTCGCTAGCTGACCCCGTGGTTTCTTAGCGAGCTTATGCAATCCAGGGACTGTCTCGTTGTCGGCTGCGGAGTTATTACGGCTTGACGGTGCCGTCTCAATCAAATCTTTGATGTTCCAATTCAGGGTGGCCGCTTCGCGTTCGTTACGCTCTTTGGCGGCTTTGAGAAGGGCCTGCATTTCTTCACAGAGCCGCTTCTCTTCGCGCGACACCCCAGCGTCACCTAAAGGGTTATGGAAATGCTCGTAGAACCCCTTCAAAAACTTTCTACCCTTGAGGCTCTCGAACGTCAAGCCCCCCTCAGGGAGTACGTCGGATTGGTATGGCAGCGGCTTCGGTGGTGGAGGAGCATATTCAGGCTCTTCATCCTCGCCCGAGTCGCGGCTGTCATCGAAATGGATGGCGAGTTGCTTCTTTGCGGGCGCGGGCTCGAGAGCCTTTGGCTTCGGCTTCCGCACCGTGGTATGTTTCGCTTGAGCTCGTTCGATTTCCTTGACCATGTCTTTGACGCCAGCGCTGCGATCAGTTCTGGCCTTCGCATTCGTCGTCTTGTTTCCCAAAGGGGCCCTGACAGTACGTGCTTAGGCCGGGCTCTCGTCAGTCTTGTTGTTGCACCATGTCGCGCCCGTCTTTGAGCACTGCACATACCCATCGGAGTGACCATGGCGGACGCCTTTCCGGTGCCCTTCGCCGCGAACTTATCGTGCCTGATCCCCGTAAAGTCATCCTTTCCCGTCTTTCCTGCGATCGTCGTTGCCTGAAAATTTTCGCAGTTGCGGCTGACGAGAGGCGTCTTTGGAAACCTGGTGGCGCCGTCCTTGAGCGTCTGCTTCGTCGGGACTTGGTGCGCTGGCACCAGATTCTCCTGATCGCGATGCGCTGCGAGCATGGCGTGCGGGCAATAATTGGGTGTGAAGTCGAGCGAATATTGATGTGTCGTGAATTGTGCACAAACACAAAGAGACTTGAGAAATCACAGGTGCCGCGTCGTCCTTACACTTGGCGCCGTTGGCGGGGCAACAGCCACAGCGCGCTTCCTTGCTGTGGCAGAGCGCGGGGCCCTTCTACTCCAGGGTCACAGGGCCACGACGGGGGGCCGCAACGACTTTGAGGGGCACAGCAAGGTACTGCGGTGTACTCACTACGCACGTTTGGCGGCTCGTCCAGCCACTAACATCAAGTCGCAATACTGCACACGTACATACGAAGCAAGCAGGTACTCTACACGCTTAATCACCGTGTTCCGCTCTCCGTCCAAACTCCATCTCTAACTCCTTTTCCCATCAATCGTAACAGCCTGCCCTTTTTCGTCACCGTTGTCTTCATCGATAGCGACACAACCACCTTTCAAATTCATCATCCGCCAAAGGGCTACTGGTCACTTTACTACTCTGCTTACTCGAGGCAAAGATGGATCGCATCAAGGAGGTTTGTCTAATCGCTCACCAGCTCCTCCATCCTCCCCCATGCCCCAACATGCCCTATTCATATGGGGCCAAAGGTTGAAGTTGACACTGACCCGCGACGTGCAGAAAATGAACGCTCTGCGTCTCGAGGCTGACGAATCTGCCAACAAAGTCGAGGAACTACAGAGCAAGGTCAAGGCTCTTGACCAGGAGAATTTATCGAGAGAGCAGGAAATCACCTCTCTTAAACACAAGAACAGCCTGCTCGAGGCCGAGAACGAGAAGCTCGAAGCCGCCATCAAAGAATGCAAAAAGGCTGCTGACGAGGGCCAACAACACGGGACACAAAACGAGACGCTCCAGCGGCGCGTGCAGCTGCTCGAGGATGAAGCCGAGGAAGCCGATAAGACCATCCGCGAATGCAAGGAGATGTACGTGACCCTTGCTTCTTCTCCAGAACCCACCAGAGTGTTTCACGGTGCTGACAGTCCTCGAAATAGGCTCCGTCAAGCCGATCTGAAGTGCGGACAACTAGAGCGCAAGGTACAGGCGCTCGAGAGCGAGCGCGACCAAATGGAGCAGAAGTACGAAGCCAAAGAGACGGAGTACGCTTCTCTCAAGAAGGAGCTGGATGAATTGCAGCACGAAATCGGTAACATCTGACGTTCGACTGTCCCGGTTGATGGTTCTTCGTCTCGCAGCAACCGCATCTCGGCCTGAAGTGCTCTGAAGCGATGGATGGGGCTCCCAGTACAGGCTCCTTCAGGTACAGATCAGGGATGAATATCGGTCGATTACCAGCCAACAGTACGCAACGAACGTCACTTCTACCAATAAAGCTTGCCTGTTTTTAGTTGAACGTACCGGGTCTGCTGGAGGTCGTTTTATATTAAACTTGTCGTCGCCATCTTTTCTTTGCTCCGCCGCCCAGTAACCTCTCAGCTTTGCTCTCGTATCGAAAATTCTTCTTCTTCCTCGTCGGACGAAGTCTAGTTTTTCTCGGCTCCGAGTCTATAGGTGGGCGCTGCGGCTCCGTCTCGTCTCCTTCCTCCTCCTCTTCGCTAGGCAAATTTTGTACCTTGTCCAACCCATCTCTAGATATGGTGACTGTCTCAACAGTGACGGTGGTGTAGCGATCCTCATCGATGAACTCCTCTTCATGGTTAAGGATGTCTAAGTTGGGTTTGTCCGGAAACCCGTCCCATTCATCTTCTTCCTCATGCTGATTCGAATCATCCTCGACAGGATCCGTCACCGCACCGCACTCTCTCAACATTCGATTGACCGTTTCGACATGTTGCTCGACCTCGCGTCGGCGGTCGATCCTCATCTGCACACCGTCGACGACAGTTCAGCGTGGATTATCCCTACCCCATGCGGGAGAACCAAGAATTTTGCGGGTCATACCTGTTTGCGGGCATCCAATTTGTCCTGGTGTGCTCTTTTTGCAGCCACTTCTTGTGCATGCTTTATCCTCTGTTGCTTCCGCTTGTGAAATCCCGTGAGATATTCATGGCGTGCGTCGTCGTCAAAGGTAACTTCTTCGGTACTCGACTTCAGTTTTCGTCTCTTAACGTTGGATGGCGGTAGAAGGCTCTTCTTTGGTCTCGGTTTCGCAAACATGGCTCGTAGATTTGCAAAGTGATATGTCTGACGAGATTCTCCGAAAGGCGGCTCAATGGGGAACCACACCTCGGTGTGCACTAAGCGGGTCGCCACCGGTAAAGGGGCATTATGTAATCCGGTGACGATGCATAACCTCAAGGCCGCTCTGCTAGATTCGTTCAGGTTCCAGAGCACGTCAACGCAGTTCGAATTTCGAGAATGCATCTTCGTGCGGCGCTCGTTGCGCTGTCGCTAATTCACTCAGCGGTGGCAGTCTCGTCATCACCGCTGCTACTGTTTTCTACGGCTAAGTAGGCGCTTCGGGCTCCACGGCCAGCTCGCCTCTTACTTTTCGCCCCTTAGCTGACACACCGGAGCCAGGTTTCACGATGCCGTCAACCGCGACCAGTATCAGACGACGGCAGAAGCTTTGAAGTACACCAGAGATTTTCTGGGCACGTGCTCAACGGATCGTTACCTCGTCGCCTCTCAGCCAGGCATCCGCGCCTCAGACTTCCGAGCGGGCGACTGCGCCATGCCACGCTTATGCCGAGCTGTCGCAAGACCCCGAATTCAGAGCGAATTCTCAGTGGCCGAGGTTGTCGGAAACACGGAATATTCTGCTTTCGCGCAATATATTGAATCAGAATGCACCAAGAAGGGCAAGAGTGTAATTGTCGACGAGGTCCGCCTTCCACCCTTGAGCCTCGATGACAGAGCCGGCGACTTGCTCAAACATGGTAAGCAGCCTGCGACTTCTAGATATATGCTTTCTGACCTGGAAATAGATAGCATCCTTTTCGAAAAACTGGAAGCCCTGACCAAGAGCGATAGCTACACCATCCTTTTCCTATCGAGACCCGGCGAACCAGCGTATCAGGCCGAGTTCATTGATACAATACATCAGGACTTAAAGAGAGATCTTGAACCTGAACTTGTTCGTCGCGAGGAGAACAACACAGAATGGGATCGTCTGCCCTTGTTGGAGAAATACCAATTCTTTACGCCAGGTATGGCAGTTTCCACGCTCTCCTTAAATTCTTAGATCTGACGTCACTCGAGGCATATTCATGGGGATCATCGTGGCAATAGTGCTCTTTTCGATTCTCGGTGTCGGTTTAAAGGCCCTGGCCAGTCTGGAGGTCTCGTATGGTGCATTCGAGAAGGAGATGGGCCCGGCTGGTCATAAGAAGCAGCAGTAATAGGTACACGGAGTCTGAAGCGACGTGGAATCGCTGGTCACATTGTCTTGTGGGTTGTGCATTACTATCACAGGAGTCGCGGTTTTTGACAAGAGCTATCCCTCCAAATACAATCGTGTAAGAGTAAGCAGAGCCGAGTACCGACAGAATCCAAATACCAATTTCCCCATTTCTGTCCTGGGCGCCTTCGTTCCCAAACGCAGACCTCCGAGATGACGCCGAGAAATACCCCAACTCCTCCGGCCGTGATGCAAGACCTGGCCCAAGCCCTCGGTTCAAAATAGCCTCTATACTAGGTGGCTGGGCAAGAGGAAGTTGGCAATGCCCTCCTTGACGGCATACTCGTGTCCGCAATTGCCGCACACCAGCTTTCCCTCTGATATCTGCGTCTCCAGCAAGAGGTGATGCAGATCCCGGAGCATGCCCTCGTCTGCTTGCAGCTGTTCTCGCGCAGGCGGCTGCTCCGGTAATTCGGAGAAGCCCAACTACATCATGTCAGTCTAGAGTTCGTAAATGTTGTCCCTCAAGAAAGAAGAGAGGAAGCGTTTTCCTCCTGGCCCCGTGGATGGGGACTCCTTCACGGCCTTCTTTCTTTCCTAGTGGCTTCTTGGACAAAAAGAGACACCAACGGTAGGGGATCGCAAACCCACCTCTGAAGCCGTTTCTCGTAAAGCTGCCCAGTCTAGCCGTGGTAACAGGTTGATGAGCATCTCCGGGTTGATTTCGATATCGTCCTGCACCAGCTCGGCGTCTCTGGGGTGTAGAGGGTATGATGCCGACGAGGATTTGCACGCTTTCACAGCGCAGGTGAGGAAGTTGAGACTGAGTATCTTCATAATGTCCTAGGTTTTCTTTTCAGCTGCAGGAAACTTCAAGGTCGGTATCAGTATGTTGGGTTCTCTCAACGGGCGTTTTCTTCACACTTTAAAGGAGCAACGTTCACGTGATCAGTAGAAAAGGGTGGGTGCCTTATTTGTACAACAGAAACTCCAGGAGGCGGGTCCAACGATTGAGCAGGAGCCCAGTCTGTTCATAGTACCATCAAGATGACAGATGTGACTTGTTTACAAAATGACTTGCAAGCATTATGACTTCGTATAAATAGCATTCATATTTTGGCTGCCATCTAATCAAGTCTCGAGTACTGGTTTCGGGAGCGCAGGTAGATGGCCACGGCACCAACGAAAACACCAAGTACAATGAGCTTCTGCAGAGATGACCACCCAGCAGAGCCCTCGTCCTGCGCCGGCGGGGTCGCCGGTTCGTCCTCTCCGGGGGCGGCTCCTGGTAAGAAAAGGTGGTGCCACACCGATCAGCACATCGGCCACAGAAGGAAATGATTTGCCAAGTAGGCGCAGCGCGCAGTGTCCTCAAAGTTCCTTGTGTATACCTTCGGCAAGCTCTTCGGTGTCGACCTTGGCGACGCGAACAGGTTTTTCAGGTTTATTGGTGCGCTGATCCGTTGGGACTTTCTCGATCTTGGTGACAACGTCCATGCCCTCAAGGACTTCACCAAACACGACGTGTCGTCCGTCAAGCCACCTGAATATACTTGGTCAGTAGACGGAATATGTGGGCGACATAGGCAAGAGAACGTACGAGGTGATGACGGTGGTGATGAAGAATTGGGAACCGTTGGTGTCCTTTCCAGAGTTGGCCATGGACAAGATGCCCGGCTTGGTGTGCTTCAGCTTGAAGTTTTCGTCGGGAAACTTCTCGCCATATACTGTAATGATAGTCAGCACGAAAAAGCCAAGCGTGGCTGTGGACGTGGAACACTCACTGGACTTGCCACCGGTACCGTCGCCTTTGGTGAAGTCACCGCCCTGAATCATGAATTGGGGGATGATGCGGTGGAAGGTCGAGTCAAGGTAGCCCTCGCCAGCCTTCTTCTTGGAAAGTTGGAAGAAGTTCTCGGCCGTCTTGGGGACCGTCTTGCCGTAGAGGCCCATGACAATGGATCCGATATCATCGTCGCCATGCTTCATATGAAATGTCACTTTGTGAGTGATCTTGGGACCTTTGGCAGCCTCGGCGACCTGAGAAAAGAGCACCAGGGTAATCCCGAGGACGAGAGCAGCAGTCGTCAGCAGCCCTTTGAGGTTCAGCATCGTGATTTCTAGTTGTTGGATATTTGGTGAAAGCTGAAAAGAGATATCTTGTGAAGAAGGCCGGAAGAACGGAGGGAAGAACGGACACCTTCCCGGATTATATAGTACTATGTACCTCTGTATCGGGCTTTAGCTGAGGTAAAGACAAGTACCTACGAAGGCGGGAATATGCCACAAGAGACCGGCCAGATACCTTTCCTCCTCCCTGGACCTGAGGCACGGTGCCTGAGACGACCTGCACGGGCTTTGATTGGCGGATTACAGTTTCACACTACTGTAGCAGTAGCGAGGCCCCTGCGAGTGCGAGAGCCGCCGTTTGCTGAAGCTCCAGCTCTTTTTTTTAGCACCAGAAAATGGAATTGACATTTCGGGCCTATGGCTTACCTAAGTTGACCCGTCTTGAACCTTAGACTAACCGCAGTTTTTCCGCTCATCCAACAACTCGGTGATTCTCACCAAGCACACTTCGAAGGGCACTCACTCTACCGTCCAAGCAGACAGCCCCGTCACCATGGTGCGATTGCCCTCAAATGTCGGTTACTTTTGGATGTATTCTCATTGATTAACTTCAGGTCATTATTTTGCAAATAAACTTCCCCGAGACTCAGCTCGTCAAGGTAGGAAGGGTTCCGGCGTGCAAGTGGACAGCAAAGGGCTAACATTAACTGTCCGCAGAAAGTTCTCGAGTCCTTCTATGCTCTCGGCCCGACGGCTTCGGCCCGCATCATGGCCAAATACTCAATTCACAAACTCGCCAAAGCCGGCTCTCTGACTCCGAAGACCGTCACCTCCTTAACCGCGGAGCTGTCCCAGATGACGATTGGAACGGATGCGTTGAAGTTGGTACAGGACAACATTCGAAGATTGAAGGAGAACGGGTCCACTCGCGGAAGACGTCACGCCATGGGCTTACCAGTGCGCGGCCAGCGGACGAGAAACCAGACGGCCACGGCAAATAAACTCAATCGCATCGAGCGAACTCAGTAGCCACGGAGCCAGGTCGTCTCAACGGGTAATTTCCATCGCACGATTCACAAATGAAGGCCACCCCTCTCATGCTCTACATTCTTCTGGTTGGTAGGGAATCGGAACCGCGCTGGCGAGGACTAGCGAGCAGAATAAGAGCAGAAACACGCTGTGTTCGGGTCTACGGATGAACGACGCAGGGGCTTGGATGATGAAACGGGTTTTCTGTCGGCCATGGAACCTGACGATCGGCACCGAAATCTAAAAGGAAATTCAATATGAGCATTGGCCGCGTCCGCGGAGTGCGTTCTCCGCTCGTCAATAGCACCTACAAGCTGGCAGATAGGGGGATCATATGTATGTACACATATGTGTGTACATACATACATACATACATGGATGGATGGACTGGCCTAGGTGGTCTATGCTAAGACATGGGATCTTACTGTCGATGTCTATTGACCGTGACATGTTTTGTAGAACGTCGAAGACATATTTCTACACGATTTACCTCCTGGTTGTCTAAAAGGCTAAGTAGAGAGAGAGTCATGCTCATCTCCCTACCTATCTACTAGGCACTTAGGTGGTAGGTAAGTATTTAATAGGTAGGTGTAGATTGTGGAATGCGAGGCTTTCTTTGAGGAGGTCGTTGTATGTATATTGTATGCTAATCTCAACCCTACCATCTCATCTCCTACTACTAGGCTACTACTGCTGCTGCACCACTAAACTACTACCTACCTACCTAGATAGGTCTGTCTGTATGTGTAGTTTTGTACACATATACAGACGTTGAAAGCAATAATCACTAAACTTATTTCCATCATTTCTACCTATACCAGCGTTTGGTCAATGCGCGCCTTATCGCTGATTTACTTCTAGGTAGGGGTCGGTCTTGCTTGCGCGCGAGGGGTTCAGCTGATTGTTGTAAAGTTTGCACAATGCACTGTGCGCTCGCAGCTGAACGGTCGTGTCGCCGAATAGTTCGACACTGTATGGGCATATAGCAGTGATAAGCTCGAATTGCAGTAAACAACCCTGCAATGCCTGTAAGGAGAGTAACACTGTGTTTACCTCCACCAGGCAGTGCAAACATGGTCCATGGGTAGCAAAAATAGGCACGCCGTAGCCACATATGTAGGTGTAGACTTACTAGTAGTCTGCAGACTCTAGGCAGGAGCAGGTATTATTTTCACATACATACTTGCCTGAGGCTGTCCTCAGATCCAGCCGCGCCCCTAAAACTTCCATGTTTGAGACAGTGCGATGGCGGCATATACATGTGTGCACTGTATGCACTACATTCAACATACATACACAATTCCCAGTCGCGCTTCGACCAATCTTTTCTTTAACCGCGGCCACCTCGTGTCACAGGGCTGCTGCTATTGTCCGAACCCAAAAGACATATCCTTCCCCTACCCTCGTTTCTCCCTCTTCGTTACTCGTTGCTGCACTCATCTGTTTAATGACTCTTCATCTTGTGCTCCCACGTGTCTCTCGTTCACTCTCTCAACCTCCGTCAGAGCAACCGGCGGCCGAGCTTAACTAAGAAGCCGGTGCACTTACTGTTACGACATCCGAAAAACCCTCCTCACAGAGAACTTGTCCACATCGCCTCGCCTTCTTCTGCGTGCCTCCTAACCTTCGCCAATGCCGGGCTTCGCCGACTCCTTCTGGTCGAGCGACTACGCCGCAGGTACGTTGGCCAGACTCGACTCCGTGTGGAAGAACATCACTCATCATCTCTAGGGCTTGGTGTCCTGTTCGGCAAGCTTCAGCAAGGCGTGCTAGAGAACCGTCAGATACTCACCATAGCTCGTCTGCGAGCCGAAGCCGAGGATACCTACGGACAGCGACTTAAAGACATCGCCCCTGCGGCTGACAAGGTTAACGGCGGCTTCGCCCGAGATGATGGCGCCACCGTTCGCAAGGTGAGCTTCCCCTTTGTTCCACGCTGTCAAATCATTTTCATGCTGATCATCTGTTTCCCCCAGGCCTACGAAGGCATGCGAAACGAGATGCAAGACGCCGCCCGTAACCATCAACGAATCGCACAAAACGTACGAGATCTCGTCGTCAATCCCTTCTCGCGCTGGTGTGACGCCCACGAAGCTCGCGTTCACGACTCTCAGGAAGAGCTGCAGGGTCTTCTCAAGGCTCACGGCCGGCAAGTTGACCTCGTCCAGAAGCTCCGATCCACTTACTTCAACAAATGCCGCCTCGTCGAGGATCTCGAGGAGGAAAACAAGCTAGCTTTTCAAGACCCGGAGACCAGTCCCAAGCCGAACAAGCCCATTCCCGAAATCAAAGTGCAACCACACAAGGAGGAGGAATCTGACGACGACGAAATGTACGAAATCGGTGATGACCTATATCAACCCGAACAGCTGAGGAAGTTCCTCGCCCCCATGCTGTCGACCGTCAAAACGGGCGAGACCAAAGTCCCCATCTTGGGTACATACTTGAACACCTCGGCCGGGTCCGACATCGTCGAGTACCTACAGCGGAACTTGGGCGTCAGCAGCGTGAGCTATGCCGAGCGCATCGGACAGGATCTCGTTTCCAACGGCTTCCTGCGACTCATCGGTAACGTCGGCAGTACCTTTGCCAACAGTTCGAGGTTGTTCTACCAGTGGCGTCCCAAGGCCTTCAAGATGGCCGGCATCGCCGAGAGGAAGCAGTCTCTAAGCCGCACCCTTTCGCTCCCGACGGACGGCGGTGACTCGCCCGTTGTCGGCACCGTTAGTGAATACCTGGCCAACTGGAATGTCCTCAACAATTCGCATCCGAACGAGTCGCCCGCTCAGCGCCTACTACGAGAGTCCCGCGAGGCCGACGACAAGTACAAGGCCGCTGTGTCAAAGCTCGACGAGCTTCGTTGCGAGCTCGAGGAGGCCATTTTTCTGCACCTCAAGTTCCTAGAGCGCTGTGAACTCGACAGACTGAAGGCCATCAAGACGGTCATACTCGACTTTTCCGGCTCTATCGGCAACGTCATCCCCAGCCTGCAGTCCACGGTGGACAGGATGCTACTGTTTCAAGAAACGGTGCAACCTCTGGGCGACCTGAGATATCTCCTCGAAAACTACCGCACAGGCAAGTTTGTGCCGAGGGTGGTCACCTACGAAAACTACTACAACAGGATCGACGAGCAGACTTTTGGCGTCGATTTGGAGGCTCGGGCTAGGGCCGACAAGAAGCGAGTGCCGATGCTTGTCACGACTCTGCTGACCTATCTCGACCACCACTATCCCGATCTCGAGGGCGATGAGGCGCGGAGGGGCGTGTGGTTGGTCGACGTGCCCCTGGTGCAAACGCATAAGCTACGAGCCATGGTCAACAATGGCAAGCCCGTATCGCAGGAGGCTTTGGGCCAGTTCGACATTCCCACCGTTGCCAACCTTCTCAAGCTCTATCTTCTCGAGCTTCCAGGTAAGCTGGACGTGTTCGTGCTCTTTGTGATGGTGCTGAGGCCTAGTCGCAGATTCGCTCATCAGCTCCCACGTCTACGACATGTTCCGCACCATTTACTCTACCCCTTCTTCAGCCGATGCGTCGGACGCCTCTCGGATTTCCGTCCTGCAACAAACGCTCTCGCAGCTGCGACTCACCAACATCGCCACTCTGGACGCATTCATGAACCACTTCACTCGTCTCATCGACCTCACTTCGGCCGACGAGACGTACGTCTCCGCACTGGCGTCGTCAATGGCGCCCTACATCATGCGACCACGGATGGAAACGTCGTTGACGATGGAGGAGAAGCATGCGGCGAAACTAATCCGTGATCTCTTCACGCACAAGGACGCCATCTTCAACGAGCTGAAGCG
The DNA here is from genome assembly GCA_001633055.2 of Ophiocordyceps polyrhachis-furcata BCC 54312. Classification (NCBI taxonomy): domain Eukaryota; kingdom Fungi; phylum Ascomycota; class Sordariomycetes; order Hypocreales; family Ophiocordycipitaceae; genus Ophiocordyceps; species Ophiocordyceps polyrhachis-furcata. Next base: position 66,558 of record LKCN02000006.1, on the reverse strand, counting down.
CATGTCGACTCTGAATAACACGTCGTCGATCGGGTCTACCCGTCCGCGAGCTGTGAGCACGGATGAAAGCAATCGAAAAGCGCTCGTCGAGGAGCGAAACAGGGCTCTGGTGGAAAAGGCCAGCGCCTCGCGGAGTCGAGCGACAAGTCCGGCACCCAGCCCCCGGGGACACCGCCGAGACCGGAGCAGCTGCGCTGAGACCCGGTTCCCCGTGCAGGCGAGCCCGCCGTCTGGAGGAGGGGACCGTCAGCGAACCAGTCTGGGAAGCATTGACGGCCGCCTGAAACGCTCCTCTCTCGACGTCCCCGGCGCGGAGACCATCGACGCCACCAGCGGCTCGTCTCGGACAATAAGCGATGGCGACGCCGCGATGGATCCGCACGAGAGCAGTCTCGCCAGGGGGGGGCTGAAACTCGTGAGCGGTAGGGGGATCACGACTTCGATGCCTCCAGACTTTGCTCCTCGGGGGCGTGACGTTGGAGGACAAGCCCATGGACGACTAGTGATTAGATGTTGCGGCCATTCCCCCCCCCCCCCCCTTTCCCCCCTTTTTTTCCTCCTTTCCTCGCTTGAGTCCGCTTTGCACTTTGGCTTCTGTCACACACCCCCCCCCCCTGTACGCGTTCACGAAAGTAAATGTTATAGCTTCGTGTCCCCAAAATGCACATTGCTTTTTATTCGACTGGGGCGATAGCGTAGCTCAAGACGAATATTGATTTGCTCGAGGGGGCTTCATGCAATCGGCTTTCCCCCCTTTTCTTCTTGGCTTTGCTGCAGAAGGGGGGGAACATGTGGCTGCGCTCAAGATGGCTGTGGTATATCCCTGGCGAGAAATGCTCGAGGGCGACCTCTTTTCCTTGTTGTTTTTGCTCGCAACTCATCCGTCGAGGTATAACAGTGCATGTACATATGTATACATATATACAAAGGGCCTCCTCAGTCTTGAATCCCTCTGTCTCTCTGACTTATAGACTATAGTACAACGAGTGCATGAGAGCTGGCCGAGCAAAAAGAGACATCAAATGGGTGCTCAACCAATGTCACGCGTCCTCCCGTCTCAGGGATGCGGCTTCGTCTTCGCCATGGACTCTTGTCTTCGTAGGCGGCGCATCGTCGTAAGAAGGTTGAGCATCGACCTCCTTACTGACCGCCGCCGCCGCCGCCGCCTGGTTCTCTTCTGTCTCCTCCCTCACCTCCTTCTTCTTTTTCTTTTTCTTCTTCTTGGGCTTGACATCTTCGCCTCCTCCTCCTCCTCCTGCTGCTGCTGCTGCTGCTGCTGCTACCTTCTTAGACGAAGACACCGACTTCTTCTTCTTGATGACGGTTCCGGCGGCATCGACGCCCTGCGCCACGTGGACTCTTTCCTTGGCCCGCTGCATCTCGAGCCGTAACCGCTCGACCTCCTTGACTGCCTGCTGCATCTCTGCTTCCTCCTGCTGTTGTCGTTCGTAATCGAAGCCGCGACTGCTGCTGCTACCGCTGAGGTTGAAGGAGCCGATGGTGCTGGAGTCAACCTGTAAGAGAGACTGCTTGGGCCGCGACTTAAACCTGGTTTTGACGAGGCTGTCCGAGTTGTTGTTCTCTGACTCGTAGCTGCGGCCGGGAGCGCTGTCGCTGCCCTCGAGCGTCTCGTCGGCTTCGATAACCACCTTTTGCCTCGGAGTGAGGCGTGGTCTCGGCGACGGCACCGCCTTGGTGGTGTCGAGCGTGTCGATATCTAGCTGCATGATGGGTATGGAATCGATGTCGACATCCAGTCCGTTGCTGTTCTGAAGAATGTTATGGATGGGTGTAGAGGCGCGCCGGACGTCGTCGCCGCTAGGAATGTAGAACGGATCGTCCTTGTTCCTCTCCAGCCGTTCGGCTTTCCTTCGCGCAATGATGTCAGCGTCGAGGTAGCTCTCCTCGCTCGGCTGCTGGTACGAGCCGACGATTTCGTCGTTTGACCGTGCCAGCATAGCCATGGCGGGTGCCGAGGACGAGATGCTCGACGGCGGCGGACGCTGGTTGTAGTATGACTCGAAATCGTCCGACGGAAGGACAACGATGTCCGCCTGAGACAGCAGTTGGCTCAGGTTGGGATGCAGCGGCTCGTCCAGATCGAGGCCCTCGGGCTTGGGCACGTTGCGCTGAGCCCCAGGTGCGACCGAGTTGAGCTCCCAGCCGTTGAACAGCGACGGTATGGCCTGTGTGAGGAGCAGAGGCGCATCTTGCTGGGCGTCCCCCGTCGACGTTGGCTGCTCGGAAGCAGCCTCGGCCGTGAGCTTCAACAATTCAATAAATTCGACGGCACGCTCCTGAACCTCGAGGCTCGGATGCAGCGCCAACGGTTCCGCCACGTGAATGATGCGCGCTAAAAGCAGAGACGTCCTGGTTTTCCGCTCGGCCGTCCAAGGTTCCAGATCGTCGCCTGCCACTGAAGCGAACACTTTGATAACCGCAAAGAGAGCCGTCGTGCAGAGCTCGGGGCCGCCTGCCCGGGGTACCACCTGGAGCAGACGGTTCAGGGTGTCGTCCGGCGACAGCAGTTGCGCCGCATATTCGCCCAGCATCCAGACGACCGACCTCAGCGCTCCCGACACTATTTTATGGCCCGTAGGAGTGTCTCCACTGATATGGGCGAGAATAATATCGGCCGCTCGCACCGCCGTGGCTCTCATGGCCCGAACCTTGACCGCAACGTTTCGAAGCTCGTCGCCGATCTTTTCAGACACATCGGTAGTACGCCGTGGCGAAACATCCGCATCGTCGTACGACCGAGGCACGGGTGCCATACGGATAAGCTGCGTCAGCACGTCCACGTACCAGTCAAAGTCGGCTATGTTGGTGTAGTTGTCTCGAGAACACATGAATAAAATCCTTCCAATGACATCAATTAGGTAGTCTTCCGGTAGAGGAGGCGTCCGATCTTCAGTCTCTGGTGCGAAATCCGGCGATTCTTCGTCCGATCCAGCGGAAGGGACTTGGGGGCTGGTCGCTGGCTTGCGTTGGTCATTGGAGGAAGGGTTTGCCGACTTGAGTTGCTTCATCAACCGGCTGACGACCGACACGAGGTTGTCGCTTGTGACCATGCCCTGAACCAAATCCAGAGCTTGTATTCGGATCGTGATGTCGGGACTGTCGATACACTCGAGTATCACGTCCTCCTGCTGCGCAACAAGATAAGGGTGGGTGACGACGATTTTGTTGAAGGCCAGCAATGCGACATATTTCACTGCAGATATTTATTGAGCTTCCCGCACTGAAGAAAAGGCACAAAAGGATTAGGCATACGGTTTGGATCGCTGTTGATGACAATCATGCTTCGTAACTTCGTGACGCAAAGCGTGGCAACCTCGTCGGCACCTGAAGCATCATCGCTGCTACCCAAGATGCCGCCCTGGATGATCCCATTAATACACTCGTACAGGAGTGACATGGCCGCAGTCGTCGCCATGATGTTGGTGAGCGGCGGCAAAAGTTTCCTCACAAGCCGGGGCTCGAGGGGCGTGAGCGTGGCAAACTGGTCAAGGTCAGGCATTGCACAGACGGAGCCAAGTGAACAGAGGCTATACCAGCTTTATGAGCTTGATGGCCATCCAGTTATTACCGCCATCAACAAGAAGCTCAAAGAGGCGCGGAGCGAGAGGGAGAAAGTCGTGAGGCCGGCGCCATCCCAGCTCGCAGACGACGTTAACAATGGCAGCCGTCACGCTGGGATCTTCTTCGGTATTGAGCAGGCGCTCCTTGATCTTGGGCCAAGCCGCACGGAGGGCCTCAGGATACACCAACGCCAGCCGATAGAGGGTGACGAGGGTTTTCTTGCGGATATTGGCATGGCTATGGCTGAGGCGCGGGAGCAGGTCGGCCAGAGTCGACAGGGCGAGTGAGGGTGTGATGACGTGCGGCAGCGTCGCGATGGGCAGCGAGATGACGGTCGGAGAGGACGAGGCCAGATCCTAAGGCCAAGAGGAAGTATGAGTGAGCTACGTGCAGACGTACGAATAAAGCGGGACGGACCTTTTTGAGCAGATTGGTTGCCAGCATGAGCACCTCTGTGTCTGGCCGGAAGCTCTGCACAGCGCCCAGATATCCGACGCGCTTCTGGTGATATTTCGCCGAAGACATGACTTCCAGGACGTGGAACGAGGCCCACGACATGTCGTAGCCCACCATCTCCAGATAAACGAGCTTCAAGAGTGCCGTAGCCTTGACATCTGCGCTGGAGGGGTGAGCTCATGGCAGACGAGGGTGGGAATGGAGGCCGCCCAACGAACCCATGTCTTGGCTGCGGACCTCGGTGCGACACTCCTTGAGGCTCTTCTGGATGTACTCCTTCTCATTGCCCTTGTGGTTTCGCAGCCCGCGGATAAGATCGTAAAGCGATTTTTCGAACCTGGTTGCGGACGTCAGCGCTTGTGGCCCAAAGACCACGATGATGCATCGTCAGTACGTACATGGTGGGCGGAATCAACGTAAAGACGCTTGGCTGATGGTGATCTGCGTCGTTTCAGGCCCATCGTGCGAGTCCCAAAGACCAGCCGTGGGAAATGCCGTTGAAGAGAGGTTGTGAAGGAAAGTGTGGGAGGAGGAGGAGGCGGTCGGTATGCCCTTTTGGGGTAAGATGATCGCGTGAGCCGGGCTACCCTAGAGTTACCAGTACATACATATGTGTGTAGTAATTCATGACTGGCATCACCCACGCACACAAGATGTGAGGTGGGTATTTTATGTATTCACGTCGCTTCAAGCGCAGACGCCCTTGCTAGCTGCAAGAGGCCAAACGCAGCTTTCCCCCCCCCCCAATGCCGCCGCCTAAAACACAATTACTGCGCCTGATCCCACGAAGACAGCCATCTTCATTAGCCCGCAGCCATCATCGCCTCTTCCTCACCACCACCAGCCCGCCGCAGCACCTCGCCGCAAGCCGGACACTACCCTACGCCTCCGAGCCGCTGTACGAGATCATCGCCGACGTCGACTCATATCAGAGCTTCGTCCCATACTGCAGCCACTCCCGCGTCACATCGTGGTCGGAGCCTGACGTCCGCGGCCGCCGCTGGCCTGCTCTGGCCGATTTACACGTCGGCTGGGGCCGCTTCGAGGAGGTTTTCACCAGCCGCCTGAGGTGCCTTCCAGGTGTCTCAGTCGAGGCTGTCAGTGACGGCACTGCTTCCGCCGTCTTCAAGACCCTCGTCACTCGCTGGTCTTTCAGGCCTCTATCCAGCGACCCTACGACGCCCAAGACTCAAGTTCACTTCACCGTCGACTATCAGTTCCTCAGCCCGATATACGCCGCCGTTAGTGCCGCCGTCTCCCACAAAGTCGCTGATGTCATGATCGAAGCCTTCGAAAAGCGAGCCCGGGAGAAGCTGGCCGTCGACAGGCCATTCCAACAGTGACTCATGAAGCTCGCCTCGCGGCATTATTGTATATCATCTGTACTGAGAATTACATCATGCTGGGTACTTAAACTCGAAGCCATTCAATAGTGTGATTGACGTCAGACTTGCTACCTACTTTCGATTCATTCTCAACACTTTGGTTCAGATCTATTGTCAGTCTGCGCAACGACTTTATCCTAAGCAGCGAAACCTTGCAGGTCTCCAATGAAATATCACACATAAGTAGAGAATCAGCACGCGTGTGAAGAACAGAGAAAAGAGTGAACAAATACGCCTTGCTCTGCATATCCGTTGGCGTGTTATCCGGTATCGAGTGGTAATCACAAACGGACCAGGAACAAGAACCGAGACAAGAAGACATAACACACGAGAAAGTACATACAGTCACTGGAAAAAAGTTCCGCCCAAGTCCCCATCACGAGAAATCCGTAATATCAACGCCCTACCTTTAGAAGCTATCTACACAGCCAAAATAGGGCTAATTAGGTAGAAAATTAGTATATCTTAATTCTAAGAAGGAGGCCTTTCTAGCAAGGCTATTTAGTACTTCGTATACTAGCCTTATGCGGCTACGATAGCCTTAAGGCGGCAGGGCATCGAGACTATAAGGTTTTCTAGGACCCTATCTTTAATTCCTTCCTACGCTTTAACGGCTGCCTCGCAGAGCCTCTGCTTAGAGGCATTATTAGAAGGGAAGTTAGAGAGTTCGGGGTAGGTCTTAATTATCCTATCCTTTACGATCTTCTATAGGTTCTTAATAGGATTAATATTAGGTAAATAAGGCGGCTAGTTAATAAGCAAGACCCCGTTATTAAAGGCGAATTCCTCGAGCTATAATAATATAAGACGCGATATATATACTAGGGCATTATCCTATATAAAGATATTACCTAGCGAGATAATTATAGGAAGCTATTCCTCGAGGTATTCGACGATAATACGGCCTATAATGCTACCCCTTCGAGCATTAGGGTCGCCGAGCAAAGGTATAAGTAAGGTCTATCGAAAGAGGGCAAAGGCGGCCTAAAATATCTATAAGTGTTTAGAGGGCTTATTTCTAGCCTATATGCAGTTTCTAGCTAGTCTTTCGGCCTAGGGCAGTTAGGAGAGTATTTTAAAGTAAGGGTATTATAATATACTCGTATATAGAAAACCTACTTTGTTTTCTTATCCTTCCTACGCATAATCGAGGTCTCGTCTAAGAAGATCTAATTAGACTAGAATATAGCCGGCTTCTTAACGTATTTTCTAGCCTATTCTAGCCTTTATATAGCTATATCCTTATCGAGCTTTAGCCGTTATAGTGCCTTATAATATTCGATACCCTATTTTTAAAGGTACGTTTTTAAAGTACGTAGTATGCAGGATAGAGAAGCCTATTCGATAAGATCTTTATATAAGATAAAAGGGTCTTTCTTAATACATCGAAGGATATATCTTTTATCTATATTAGAAATTTTCCTTAGCCTTCTAGAACGCGGTAAAGATTTCGCGGATATCTAATAACGATAGCGTTTTATAATGCTATATATAGCCTACGGGGAAAGGCCTTCTTTAGCCGTAATAGCTAGGGCTATAAGTCCTAAATCGTAGGCCGTTGTAATCCTTGTTCGTTTGTAAGGCGACTAGTGTTTTTTAGGCGTAATTAGAGGCATTATTAATATACAATGCCTCTTTAAAGAAGAAGGGTCCTACGAAGGCCTACGCGAGACGCGTCGCGCTAAGTGGAGTTAGGCGGAACTTTTTTCCACCCACTGTATATAAAACCCTTCAATATCAGAAGATAAAAAGATACAAATGTAGCCATTCACATTTACGTTGCCAACAACAAAAACTCCGATGCTCATGCATATTCAAGAACTAGAAGACGGCAACGAAAATGAGGTTTAGGCGGGAGCTGAGCACGGCGAGAGAGCTGCAACGTACGCCGTAAGCAAATGCGCCACGCCACACCACATTTATATCTGGCATCGGACGACAGTTGTGCGCTAAAGTCAGCCGTTTACGAGAACAGGGGTGGCTAGCATCGTTGCAATCATTTTTTGCCCGGCCTACCAATATCGCATGTCAGCTCCAGACCAGACATAGATAACCTCAACTGTCACTTACTTCTTCTTGACAGGTTTCCCAGTTCCTGCGAAGAAACCCAACACGGCCGAGTTCCTCTTTGCCGCAGACTTCTTCGACTTGGGAGGCGGGCCGACGTCGATGATGTCGAAGTTGGGGATATGCGTACGACGCCGTCTATCCCCAGCCCAATCCGGCGGCGGCCCCATACCCATACCCAAAGGCGGCGGCGGCGGAATTGGAATCCCTCCACGGTCACGCATTGGTGGCCGGGGAGGAACGGTCAGCGGCGGCCTCTTCTCCACAGGCCACATCGTCATGCTAATCGACCAGTCCGGCTGTATGACCTTTTCCCATATAGACGGGAGAATGATCTCCCCGTTGGGGCCCGTCAGGTCGTAGTGGCCCTCTTGAACGTGCGGCCCGATGACGTCGACATTAACGAAGGCCTGTTTAATCAGCTCTTCCATGCCCTAGACACGTCCACGTTAGCACTTGGAGGGAAGCGTAGGACGACAGTCGGAGACATACTTGCCACGAGCAGACCAGGCTGAAAGGAAAATTAAATTTTCTCCCGAAGGCATCCTTGAAATTGATGCTTCCCTTGTCCGATTTCTTGGCTGCCTCCTCAAACTTGGCTCTGGCCTCGTCGATGATGCGCTTCTTGAGAGCCTCGTGCTCCTTCTTGGCGGCAGCTTCTGCTTCTGCTGCTTTTTTCGCCGCCTCCTTATCCGCCTCGATCTTGGCAAGGGCGTCCAGCTCGGCCTTTCGCTTCGCTTCCTCCTGCAAAAGCTTCAGTCGGTCAGCCTCCTCAGCTGCCTTCTTCTCCGCCGCAGCCTTGGCATCTGCGTCAGCCTTCAAGATGGCGTGAACTTGAGCCTTGGCAGCCTCTTCGATCCTGATGCGGTCTTCCATTGCCCTCTTTTCCCTCTCGGCCTCGGCCTTGGCATTGGCCTCGTACTGTCGTATCGCATTCTCCTCGACGCGCCTCATTTCCTCGGATTGCAGACGCTTACGCTCTTCGTCCTCCTTTTTCTGTTCTTCAATCCTCTTCACAGCGGCTGCATCGGCCTCCTCCTTGGCTTTCGCGATAGCCTTCAGAGATTCCTCGTCACGCTTCCTTTGCTCGTCCAACCGCCTCTGCATATTGTCCTCGGCCTCCTTGCGAATCAGTGCATCCCGCTTCTGCGCCTCGTCGATGGCCCTCAGCCGATCTTCATGTTCCTTCTTGGCAGCTTCCTCGGCGTCGCGCTTGATCTTTTCAATGTCCACCGGTGGCTCCTTGGGCGGTGGCGGGCTCGTCGGCTGCGGCGGCGCCTCCGTGGCGGGAGGTGCCGGCGGCGTCAGGTGAAATTGCTGCAAGTGAGCAGCCAAGGCATATTGCGGAGGGTAAAAGCCGGGCTGGTACGGCGTCATGTCATAAATGGGCCGCGGCTCGCCTCCGAAGTAGCTTGCGCCGCTCGAGTTGTTGCTCATGGGACTGAAAGGGATCTGCCCTGGGGCATAGCTGTATGGGACCATCTGACCGCCATTTGGGTAGCCTCCTATGTAGTGGTTGGCATGATTGTGTGCGAAAGGGTGAGCATGGCCGCGTCCGCCGTAATAGCCGGCGCCCCCACGATGGGCGGGCAGAGGCTGGAAAGGCTGCGCCTGGCTGTAGTAGCCGGCGAAGTCCTCGGGGTTATCCACGCTGGGCGAGTTCAGGGCGTGAGGTTGGACAGGGTCGTACTGCGCCTCTTGGCGGGAGGTTCGATGATGCCGAGTCGCGCTCCTACCGCTTCGCGGGCGCGATGGTGGCAACTCGTTGATGGCGGAAGCAGAATCACACGGATATACCGCTTCGTGTTCGTAGTCACCGTCGTCTTCCAGCTCCTCGTCGGTAGCGGTATAACTGGTATAAGCTTCGTATTGAGAAGATTCCTCTTCCTCACTCCGATGGGAAGTCGAGCGGGAACTCTCGCCTGGTCTGGTGTTTCTGTTCGGTCTTTGGAACAGTCTAGTCAGTGGTAGTGGGCTGAGATGGTAAGACGCATCCTCACTGCAAGGATGAAGAGCACGATGGAAGAACTCACGGCATAGCATACGACGAAGGACCAGGGAAAGGGGGACTTGTCTTTACTCGCGACGATCCGTTTGAGACTGTCGGAGTAAAGGCAAGTCGAGAATGCCAAGCCGAAAAGCCCGCGTCAGTCGGATATTACTAGAACGGCGTTAGACAACCTGCCTGATGAGAAAGTGAGATGCGGCGACAGACAAGGGAGGCAAAAGCAGGGTTTTGAAGAGAAGGGGTGGGGGAGAGGGTGTGAATGCTCACCAGCCAGAGAACGGAGTCCGACAGCAGTGCAACGACGATTTTGCGGCTGTGCCTACGGGCTGCGGCTTGCGACAACAAAGCTGGCGAGGTGCTGACGAGAAGGAATAACGAGCCGCTAAAGTCAAGGCAAGGCGAGAAGTCGATTGGCTGGTCACGGGATAAAGACAATGGGGGGAGAGGGGGACGGGGGCCAGGAAAAGACCGGGGGGGGGGAAGGGGGGGTGATGCCCAATGGCGATGGAAAGGGGGGAGAAAGGAGGGAGGTTCAAAGGAGAGTTGGGAGGGGCTTGTGGTAGATGTTATTGAGCTGCAAGACAGAATTCGTATGGTGGCTGTCTTGAGAAGGGGCGTAGAACGAAGCTGGAGGAGACGGCGAATGAAGTTTGGGCGAATAAGTAGATCCGGGCCGCGTCGGCTCGGGAGAGTGTGAGAGTGGGAGTGAGGGTGAGTGTGAGGGGGAGAGAGAGAAAGAGAGAAATAGAAGAAGGGGAAACGCTGCGGATCGGCGGTGAGTTGGATCTCTGGGCTGGGAGGGGGTGTGCGGTCTGGAACCGTACGTAGTATATACGGAGTACCTACCTAATATTATAGCGATGGAACGGAAGACGAGGAGGGGTCTGGCCAGGGACGAGGTGTCGAGCCGTCGCGGAGCAACGACTATGGGTGCTTAGCTCGAGAGGGGGTGGTGGTGGCGGTTGAGATTAGTTTGTCTGCGTCGCGTTGCTTTGTTTGCAAAAATTTTCAATCCTTCCTCTTCCTTTCTTCTTTCTCACCAGCATATGTACATATGTATGTATGTATGCAGGAAAAGAGGCAGCATTAGCTAGGTACGAATAGGTAGGTCGGCAGTGTCTCAGGGTCTGTAGGGTCAGAAAGGGAATTTCTCTTAAAAATAAGACTGGGCGTGTGCCGAGATGCGGTGGCTGCGCTTCGCGATACGGCATCCAATGAAGACGGCAGTATTCGAAAAGAGGGACTTCATAGGGCGGCGTGGGTAGAGAAACTTGGCATATCCTGGCCTCGGTCCTCACGGCGGCATCACCCGAGTTGGAGTGTCACCGCCGGCGTCAAGCAAGAGAGAGACGGGGTGTCTTGTCTGTTTTTGCACGATGCAAGCCAATTATCGCCCCCGACGGGCCGTACACATATGTACTGACAAGTACAACAGCCCTCGAGAGGCATGACTGTATTGTGAAAGTACCGGTGGATGCAAGTATTAGTACGGATACTGTGATTGTGAATGCCGTTAGAGCCTCTCAGAGACGATGATAGAGCGCAGTGAGGCCGACCGTGATGCGGTCGACCTGAAAATAGTCACAGACTCACAGTACAAACATACATATGCACAGCAAGGGTGCATCCCTGTCACTGCACTAAGTATCTAAGCTCTCTGAACCACGACTCCCTCAGATCCGACTGCGGATACACATCAGGTGATTAACGGTCGACAATCACAGACATCATCATCATCTTCCTTTTCCCTGCCCAAGTGAGGCAAACAAAGCCCAATCAACTCCGAATCTGCCTGCCTTTTTTCGCTACTCTCGTATAACCAACCACCCGCTGCATCCCGCGGAGAGGCGCCATCATCAAGGGCCATCGTCATAAGCCAGCGGCGATACCATTCTTTTTTGCGCATTATCAGCGACGACATCTTTTCACGAGGAAGCTAGCTCACCATGTTCAGAGGCAAACTGTCGTCATCGCCGATATTGTTTTCATCGCCTTCTTGCTCCCTCAGCGTCTGTGCTCTTTGCCAGGGTCTGAGGCAAGCCACATCCATGATATTCGGGCCGCTGCCACCATCACACGCGTCAGACGTCACCCGTCCATTCCACTGTTTTGTCTCTTGGGAAGGGAAGCGGTTGTGCGCCCGTACCCACGCGGGATCGTCCATCCAGGGGAATGAAGCTTTCACATCCGCGCGGCCTTTGCTCTCTCTGTCCTGCTTTCCCAAACCCTTCATACATATGTACACGTCCGCTGACGATGATGCTCGTGGCGAAAACCGGGTTGAGTGTTGTCTCTGTACGACGCATACGAGCCACCGGTCGTGCGACTCGTCCGACCCCCTTTGCTCTTCCCCCCCTTGTCTCCGACGATATAACTTTCATGAGTCACCAGCTTGTCAACGCCCAATGCGAGGGCCCCTGGTGTTTGTCTCCAAGCCTGCCTGCCTGACCGCGTACCATGTTCCGTATAGGCAGCCAACATTAGTATTTTCTGATCGACTTTTCAGAGAGGGCAGCTTCTGCATAAACACCCTCCAGCGCCTAACCAGCCGCTCGGATAGCGCATACAGCACCGTGCTGGGCATCAAAACGACGAGTCTCTATGCGCCTGGCAATGTCATCCGAGTATCAAATATGACTTTGCTCAGCCTTGGCTCAGATTCGTGACGAGACGCGATCTCGTCACGCATGCTCCGTCTACGGGATATCGGTCGTAGGGTTTGTGCAACGGAGAGGTAGTACTTTACGTTACCGGAGCCCAAGCCGACGCCTTTCTCACATGCCCAACCACGGCAGAGGCACGTTGACGAGTGCCCAGAAGGCGGACGACGGGAGGACAAAGGCTTGATGTCTGCGTGTTCGCATCCATGTAACAGCTGAAATCGGTCCATTCATACCCTTTAACACACGCCCTTGATGCCCGACGCCCAATACCCTCGTTTCCCGTCGCTGAGGTCCCAATGAAAGGCGCCATCCCTCTCCATTGCGCGTTCACAGACACGTTCCAACGTCGCAGCCGATGAGGCCAGCCTGCCGCTACCTAGCCCTGCTATTGATGAAGCGCAGAGCTGGCGGCATCACCGTCTGGTCACAGGACCGGCGCCTGCCATTCGGCTATTCTCACCGGACGACTGCTGCCGATGTTTCTTTAAGTAGACGGCGAGCCGCGATGATCTCATCCTCGTCGTAACCTTGCCAGAGCTTCTCGCCGGCTCCGTACTTGAGCACAATTTCCGACAGCTTCTCTGTCGCCGCTTCGTTAAGCTTTTCCACCGTTGCGTCCTCCACCAATTCAAAGCCCTCGATTTCTTGGTGCTGCTTCTTTGGCATGGGATCGCATTTCAATAGTCTATCCGTAACCTACTTTCTCGCTTAGCCATCCTGCAACCTTTTCGCGGCAGCCTGAGTCGTTGCACGTACCAGCTTCAGACCATAGTAAGCTCGCAGGTAATCGTCGCAAAGCTCAATGCTCCGACAGAAGCGCTTCACAGCCTCGGCCAGGTGTTTCTGTTGTTGGTTGTTTTCTAAGTTGTTGGCATCGGCGGCCATCAGTGATACCTCGCCCAGTCGCGCGTGGATCTGATTCGAACAGTCAGAGTGTTTCTGTTTTCCATCACCGACAGGAGAGCCATACATTCCACGCGTTGGGCATCAACACGAGAACCTCTTCAAGTGCGTAGATGGCTTGAGAGTAGAGTCCAAGCGTTACGTGCATGTCTGCTAGCTCTGCCCAGGCTTCCGCATCCGTAGAGTTGAAGTCGAGGAGCGCATTTAGTGCCGCAACGGCCTCAGAAATCCTCCCCATTGAGCGCAGCAGCGCAATCTTTCTCTTCCGAATTGGCTACAGCACGTCAGTAGAGCCTCATAGCGGCCAAGTGACAGCGGGCTCACGATGTTGGCGTCGTTCTTTTCCAGACAGGCTTCGTAGCCGTCGAGAATTTTCTGCAGCTCGCTATCGCTAGAAGCCATAGCCTCCTGTGCGAGGCCCTGCAACGCCATGACGCGCTCATCCTCTTGGCCGAATCGCGTCACCAATCTCTCTAGGCACTGGAGTGCGGAGGCGTCATCGCCAACCCGTAGGCATGAGAGCAGCAGATTCTCGTAGACGGTCCAGAGCTGAGAAGTCTCGGGGGCGGAAAAGAGGGCTCGAAAAGGGGAAGCGGAGAAGGCCTTAGGATTCTTGCGGAGGATTTCAGGGGCTTGTCGCGCCAGTTCTGAGGCCTCGTGAGGAGTGAGGCGACCTTGAGGGCGGAGAAGCGACGAAGGCAGCATTCTGCAGTTTTGTATTCGGCGATTCGTCCAAGCTTGGCACTTGGAAATTGAGTAGGCTTCGAGATTAAATAGGCTAGGATCGTGACGGAAGATCGGTCTGCGAAAAGCGGTTTCAGCCAGCTGGCGGCTCTAGCATCACAGGCTTGGACGCACACTGCGAAGGGAGCTGGAAAGGCAGAGAGAGGTAGGCGGTAGGCGGTAGGTGGACAGCTACTATGATAGAGCCTATAAGGTAAGATGCTTACTTAATTCCTTACCCACCCGACTCTGCTTGCCGTCGCCGGAGTGTTATAACAAGCCCACCATATCCACATATGCCTCGGCCCTCTCTCTGACGAGTGACGTTAAATACCCACACACACACACGTGACACACCATACCACGAACGACATAATCTGTATGACCTCAGTTGACGACGGTTTATAGCTGTGACTGGCCTCGAAATCAGTTCCTTCATCACCCGGATAGTGGCCATGATAAAAATCATGCACTCTTCTAGCTCCACTGCCCCGTCGCTACTCCTCCTGCCTTCTCCTCCGCAGCCCGCTACCCTAGCCAATCTTCATGCCGCCTACCGAGTGCCACTCACTGCCGTCCTCACACGGCTCAGCCGCGAGTGCACGCCTCAGGTGCTGGTTGTCGCCGTCTCCAGCTCCGTCCTGGTCCCGAGCTCGGCCGACAGTCGCCCGACTGCGTCGATATCATGTTCTATCCGCTGGCGGTCCGCACAGTCTCTCCTCGGCAAGCTCTACGACCTAATAGCACATATCTGTGCCAGCCATGACATTCCCGCTGCTATCGACAGCGATGAACCAGGCGTCGTCGATTCTCGTGTCATCCTCATTCAACATGATTCCCGCGCCGCGCTCAAAGCGCCGATATCATCTTATCAGCGCGTCTCCTTACCCAATGTCTCCAACGGCACCATCGTCCTCGATTTGCCTACGTTCGCCGCTGCGGTGCGACCGTGGAATATTATATTTCATACTAGTAGCGAGTCCGGCTACCGGCTACTCACTGAATTTCTTGTGCATGCTGAGGGTCGGCAGAAGATACGGCAAAACCAATTGATAACTATCGACAGTGGTATAAGCTTCTCCAGTCAAAACCCGACATCGCGAGATCCAGATTCTCCTACCAGTCATCCTAGTACGCAAGAGGAAGCGCGAGAACAAAATAATGGTATTGATGATAACGCCATTAGAGGGTATCAGACTGTTTGTTTGGGTGGTACCTTTGATCACCTACATCCTGGCCATAAGCTACTTCTCCAAGCCGCCGTCCTACTTCTCAACATTCCCAGAGGCAACGAAGAGCCGTGTACCATAGTTGTCGGCATCTCTAACAGCGAATTACTTTCCAACAAGCAGTACGCCGAGGAGATGCAATCATGGGACGAACGCGCCCGATCTGTCATGGCATTTCTTGCTACGCAATTCAATGCGCCCCCAACGGCGAGCTTTGTGACTGCCAGTGCTGATCTTGACCACGGGCCAGCAACGGAGATCCGCGCTACATTCTGTGACGGAGCTGCGCTTGTTCGCTGTGTTGATATTCATGATCCGTTTGGCCCTACTATCACAGAAGAAGCCATTGAGGCCATCGTCGTCTCGGGTGAGACCCGCAGAGGCGGCGACGCCATAAACAGCAAGAGGATCGCCCGCGGCTGGCGACCGCTCGAGATTTATGAGATTGACCTATTGGATGCGACGCTGGCTGAGAGAGACACTGACGGCGGCGAGGATCGGCCGCAAACCGAGCGCTCCGAGGCTGCGAGTCTGGCCACCAAAATCAGCAGCACGGAGTCACGAAGGCGAAAAGCGGAGGCGCGTAGACCGCCAGTTTCCTGAAAAGTGGTCATTCGGAACATAGTATATCCGAGTCATGTGATCCAGAGGGTTATTTCTATAACGGACTTCGTATTGGCTGTTTTTCGCTGCACTACTTTGTGGAAGCATTCTCTGCCTCTCTAGGGGCTCATGGCGCCTGAAGTTATGCTGCAGGATCATCGCCTGAGATCACTCCTGAGACTATGACGACAGACGCAGATGGATCTCCGTCAAGAATACCTGCGGATGAATTGGTCGCCCTGACAATGACAAGCCCAGATAACGTGGCCGTCTCGGAGCCGGAAGTGCCGCCACATCGGTCTCATGATCCTGTCAAGAATTGGAAGCGGAGTGACCCGTTTCAGTTCGGAAGCCGCTTCCTCACCGAGGAGGATGACGTTTTCGAGTTCAACGCCTGGGACCACGTCGAGACGGACGATGCGTACAAGGAATACGCTGAGAGTCAGTACGAGGTACAGCGCCAGGCTCCCGTATCCGACTTTGACAAGAGTAAGCACTTCACGTCTCCTTTCTGCTATTCGATGCTATGATGATTCTTTTGCATGCATAGTTCATCTGAGAAAGATGATGAAAACTTCACCTTCACTAGTCTTTCGCTCCCATCTGAGAAGCATCACCTTGCGCTCCCTCTCGTGATCGGCTACCCGCAAGACAAAAATGGACTGACACGTCACCCAAGACAGGTTTAACTCGAACCCTGCAAAGTGGTGGAATTTGTTCTATAAGAATAACGCGTCAAACTTCTTCAAAAATCGCAAATGGCTCCAGCAAGAATTTCCCGTCCTTGCTCAGGTGTCCAAAGAGGAGGCGGGGCCAAGAATCGTGTTGGAGGTTGGCGCCGGCGCCGGCAACACAGCATTTCCGCTGCTAGCCAACAATCAAAACCCGCATTTGAAAATTCACGCCTGCGACTTTTCCAAGGCAGCTGTAGAGGTGATGCGGAAACACGAAGCCTACGACGGCAAGCATATCCAGGCCGACGTATGGGACGTGTCAGGCGACAGTCTGCCTCCTGACCTCGACGAGGACTCGGTGGACGTGGCCGTCATGATCTTCATCTTCTCTGCCTTGTCGCCGACGGAGTGGCAGCGGGCTGTCCGAAATGTTCACAGACTACTCAAGCCGGGTGGTTTGGTCTGCTTTCGCGACTATGGAAGGGGAGATTTAGCCCAAGTCCGTTTTCGCAAGGGACGGTATCTGGAAGAGAACTTTTACGTCCGAGGTGACGGCACGCGTGTCTACTTCTTCGACACCGACGAGCTTGCGAATACCTGGTCTAAGACGAGCCCAGAGGATGGTGAAGAGGCCGTGCCGATGTTCGAAATTGAGAATCTTCAAGCCGATCGACGGCTACTCGTCAACCGAGCGAAGAAGCTTAAGATGTACCGCTGCTGGCTACAGGGTCGATTCAGGAAGATCTAAGCCGACCTCGAAGTTCTTCGCTTCGTGTCCATGCACTTGGCTGTCGCAGTTCTACAAAGTCTATCGACGGCCAAACAAAGACTTAGTTCTTTCATCAGTAAAGAAGAGTCTCACGGAGCTTGGTACGGTCCTGTTCGCCAAAACCTATACTGTCGAGATATGGATCAAGGCCGCCATACTGGTTGATCAGATGGGCTTGCATGCCCGGTATCATGTTCTTGGCGGTGCTCTCCCACTCGTCGGGGAAGCCCGTCTCGCGCATGTCAGCCAACCTCTTTGCTCGATTCGAGACAAGGGCAGCGTCGCTCAAGAAATAATCGTGCTCAATGGCGGTGACGGGCACGCGGAGAATCATGAGGATTAGAGCGCATATGAGGCCTGTGATAGAGAGCGTCAGATGGACGCGGGCGAAGGTGGGCGATCACCTCTTACCGGTTCTATCCTTGCCGAGAGTACAGTGTACCAGAACGGGCATCGAACGAGAGCTGGTAAATATTGATAGTGCCTCACGAACGTCTGCGCCGGAGTGGTCGAGAGAAACGGTACTTATACCGAGGAGGCCAATGGGGACTAGCACGTTCTTGACGAGTATACGTGAGGCGCGCAGGCGCATGCCAAGGATGGCAAAGAAAATGACCTTACTTGACAAGAGGTTAGCGGCGAGAAGATAGTTGGTCGGGTGGTAGTAAGGCAGCAGTAGGGCTTACAAGAAGTTGCACCAAGCAAGCCTGCTCAGCAGATGACGCTCAAAGGAGCGGCCAGTGATGCTTATTTCGTTGTAGTCGATGCCGCTGATACGTCGAGGCTGGGGCGGGAAGGCGATGGAGTGAAACAAGGAGGGCTGGGGTTGACGCTTGGCGGCCTGTTGACGGAGCTCTGTCCTGAAAGATGGT
The DNA here is from genome assembly GCA_001633055.2 of Ophiocordyceps polyrhachis-furcata BCC 54312. Lineage (NCBI taxonomy): Eukaryota > Fungi > Ascomycota > Sordariomycetes > Hypocreales > Ophiocordycipitaceae > Ophiocordyceps > Ophiocordyceps polyrhachis-furcata. The sequence continues at coordinate 48,624 of LKCN02000006.1, read as the reverse complement.
GAGAGGGGGCAGCGCAGAAGAACGGGATGACGACGTACTGGGTGCGCAGGTCGATGATGGTCTTGATGCGGATGTGGTCTCTCAGGATAAGCTCGTCCTCGGGCGAAGCATCATCTGCATCGGGGATCAGCGAGACAAGGATGAGGAACAGGAGGCGGCCGTCAATTACGAACCGGGCCGGGCGGAGCGAAAAAAGACGCCCTCGCGGACAAGGCGACGACCGAGAAAGCGATTAACAGTGAGACCGACGTCTCTGAAGTTGGAAACTGTCTGGAGCGCTTCAGGTTGGTCCATAGGGGCTGGGGCGGCACTGGCAGCGAACACTTATGAAGGGCGAGGTTTGAAGCGAGTCGTACGAGGTGGGCAGCGCGGCGGCTATGAGTTGTATGCGGTATGTATCGTATGTATGTATGTATGTATGTGGGTAGATAGACAGTTTTGGTAAGATGTATGAATGAATGAGGCAGATTGAGTGGGCGCATATCACGAATTACCGAAGCACCATGCTTGGTCGGGTCAAGCAGGGATGTTAAAGAGCGCGTTGACGATGCAATGTAATCCGCCTAGGTTGTTTATCGACGTGGGATCCGAGCTGTGGTTGTCAGAGCGTCAGTGCACAGACTCGGCGGAAGGGTTCAACAGCAGTGAAAAGACGAGCTCCGCCAGACGGATAAAGGGGGAAGGTTGTCTGTCGCTTTGAGGAAGGGGAAAGAAACGGTGAGAAACCACAGCAGGTTTTGAGGGGGGGGGGGAAGAAGAAACAAGAGAGTGAGTAAAACAAGAGATGTTGAACCTCATGACGTCAGTTCAGTATCCTTGCCTGCATGGTTGGACCCTTCGGACATGGGTCTAGGGAACCCTGGAGGCGACTACTAAATTAACTTTATGGGGATCAGACGGAGGGTTCGGGGAGCATCGTCGAGTGTTTTTTTTCCATCGCGAAATCGGAAAGGGAAGATGGGAAAGTTGATGAGAGGGATCGTCACCAAGGGCCGGACCGTCCGAGCATCTTCTGACATCAGTGCGGGGGGGGGGGGATGAGCTCTCTCTTCTGGCCGTCTCCAGGTTATATCTCTTATCATCCACCTCCCTTCGTCCCCTTTGACCTCAAGATCGAGTTTGTCCTCTTTCTCCTCCTCTTTCTACATACCTACCCAACCAGTACCCTCCTATTAGTAAGATAGGCAGGCACCAGCTCGTCATGACAAGAGCATCCGCCAACCTCGCTCATCGCCACCCTCCCGGCTACTCCCCCGTCGACGACGACGGCGACGCTGCCGCTGCCGCCATGACCGCCAGCTACTATGACTGGTCCGCCAAGTCTGCCACCAGGCAGGACAGGACATCGACAGCCTCGGCCGCCGCCATCCTCGCCATGGATCAACATACACCGCAGGCTGGCCTCAAGAAGAAGCGCTTCGTCCTCTCCCCTGCCGAGCAGAAACGGCACACGTGGAGCAGCTCGGCTGCCGCACGCGCCCTGCAAGGCGGCGGCCGATCCGTTTCCATGAGAATGTCAGCTCCGCCCCCGGATACGCCGAGATATCTCCTCCATGGCATAGACCCTTCGGATGCTGCTCGCGGAGCCGCTCAGGCACAACGTAACTCCATGCTTCCCAAGAAGCCAGCCTCGTCATTGCCCAAGTACTCGACCGAGCACGGCTGGGTTCTCCCTTATACCACCATGGACCGAAGCATGTTCACCTCGAACCCCCCTCTCCAGCCTTTGCTCGACGCGCGCGCCAAGCAGGACAAGCTGCAAGAGTCTGCTCTGCAGATGGCCAAGTTGATGTTTGACCGGCAGAGGCAAATGGCCGACGAAGCCGAGGCCGCTCAGGAACAGGCCGACAACGAGCCCAACCCTTACATCCACTTGCAAGAGGCTGCCCAAAGACAAGCCCAGGATCGCCTCTACCAGATGCACGACGAGCGTATGCAGAATCGCGAGTATCGCGACTACTATTACGGTCACTTGGTGCCGCCGCCCAAGAAGACGAAGAAGAAGAAGTCGTCACGGTCCAAGTCCTGCCGATCGAAGAAACGGCGTTCGTCTTCTTCTCGGCGCGAAGTGCCTCCCGTTCCCGGATCGGGACCCATCTTCCCAACGAGGGCGTCTATGATCGACGTGGAGCAGCGTGAGAGGGATCGCGAGGCTCTTCTTGCCGCCGCTCAACGCAACGTCAAGGAGCGTCTCAGGGGCATGGAAGAAAAGGCGGTCAAGGACAAGGGAAAACTACCCTCAACCAACATGACCCAATGGGAGTTGCAGGCTCAGCAGGCGCTGCAGACTCAGAACCACGAAGAATCGGATCGCAGGGACATGGTAGACCTCGGCGGTGGAATGTTTATGACTTCCGAGGAAATCAACGCCATTGCCTCGAGGAGGGTTCAGCCTGTCCTCGAAGACATTGAGGCAAAAGCCGCGGCCAAGCGCGAGCAAAAGGCACAGGCAAAGGAGAAGCGAGGCCGGTCCAGAAAGCGCAAGTCCCGCGGCCGCAAGGCGAACACCGCTACAGGTAAAGTGCTCTCCTTTTTTTTTTTTTGCCTCCCTTCCCGTCACTCTGTTTTGCCGATGATTGACCATGAGACGGGGGCAGACGAAGAGATACGAGAAATCGCCGTCGAGGGCGAAGGACATCAACAAGACGGAGAGGCTGATGCTCCCGCCGAGAACGCAGATGTTGACGGTGAAGTCACCGCTGACGGAGACGGAGACGATGCTGTCGAGCATCAGGACGCTCAAGTGGGAAGCCCAATTGAGCAGATGCAGGCAGAGCGAGACGGTCTTGCAGGCCACCAAGTAGAGGGAGTGGAAAGCCATGATGCAGATGGATATCCGGACCCTGACGACCAACATGTCGGCCGCGACCACGTTGCAGTGGACGACTCACAGCTTCACGAACAAGAACAACATCTCAGCCATGGTCACGTGGATGAGGCAGAGGAGACCGTTGAGCACACGAGGGAAGAAGTGCAAGAAAGCGCATACCAGCGGCAGCACGAGCAACAACATGCCTACCGACCACAGCCCGAGCAACAACGTGCCTACCAGGGTGAAGAGCAAGTACATGAGCAAGCTGTGGGAGAGGAGGAAGGTGAAGAAGAATACGTCGATGTCACGCAAGAGAAGACCAGAGAAGCTTCATCGGCGGGCCAACACCAGGAGCAGGAGGAGCAAGCACGGACTGCCGAGCCGGAAGAACAGGAGGAAGCCGTCGAGGGTGAAGACGCCAGACAAGACTACGTTGAGCACGACGCCTCTTGGCTCGAGCCTCACGCCGGCGATGGACTGCCGCCGAGATATACGCCCGAGGCTACGCCAACCAGATGGTCGCCGCACAGGCCTGGAGTCAGAAGCTGGATCTGGAATCATCTCACTCGGCGCAGGTCCGTATTGGATCGCGAGAGGAAGCGTAGCTTCTTCGGGGGTGCTAGAGGACAGAATATGAACCAGAGCGATACGAACCTGGGTCAGCACCAAGCCTTGACCGGAAACAGCGAATCCACTCCTCTAGACGACGGCGAGCAACAGACGGGCTACACCGCTGGCGGGTCGGAAGCGGTTGGCGAGACGGGCCCAGAAGCGATGGGCGAGACAGAGGCCAGCGGCGAGACTGTCGCAGAGCCGCCAGTTGCTACCGCCGATGAGGCGAACGTCGCTGCGACGCAAGCACGCGTGGGGGGGAGCCGTAACCTGCGTGACTCGCGCTTCCGAGAAATGATGGACGAGGATTCGTGAGACTTTGCTTACCTGCCCATCACTAGGGTGAGTGTTTCAGATGGAGGAGGGTATCTAACTACCTACTACCTAGGTAGGTAATGTGTGGGTTCTTTTCTTACCTATATGTCTATTATCTGCTTTGTTTCTTTATCCCTTGTGTCTTGGAATAAGGTTGTTTGTTTTTTCTTTTTTACTAGGTATGATGTGGCTGTTGACGGTGATGTGCGTTTTGACGGTTCCTTGATATGACGACGATGACGAAGGAGGAGGAGGAGGAGGAGGAGGAGGAGGAGGAGGAGGAGGAGGAGGAGGAGGAGGAGGAGGAGGAGG
>LKCN02000006.1:18315-44433 GCA_001633055.2 Ophiocordyceps polyrhachis-furcata BCC 54312 | reverse complement strand
ATATGTCTATTATCTGCTTTGTTTCTTTATCCCTTGTGTCTTGGAATAAGGTTGTTTGTTTTTTTCTTTTTTACTAGGTATGATGTGGCTGTTGACGGTGATGTGCGTTTTGACGGTTCCTTGATATGACGACGATGACGAAGGAGGAGGAGGAGGAGGAGGAGGAGTAAGTGGGACAAGAAGAAGAAGAGGAAGAAGAATTAATAGAAAGGGGAAGTACAAAGTAAGTAAGATAATTATATATACGGTTGGTTCATAGAAGAAATATTGCGCTGCTTATAATAAACAACGATTAATGTAATAACCAGAAAGAGAACAGAAAAGAGAAAATAAAGCAAATGTCCCAATCGCCTGTAAGCCATGCATAGAAGAGGAGAGAGAAACAAGTAGGTATATATCTCCCAACGCCGGAAAAACGTGATAAATGACAAGAAGATGCTAACTACGGATAGTTGGCAGCATCAGACTGCTCAAGGTCGCTGCGGGAAGACAGTCCGGAACTGATGGACAGCGGCTTTTCAAACCGATTAGCCGGATGCTTTGTATGGACGGCGGGCCAGAGATCGATGACGAAGGAGAGGATGTAAAAGGTGAAGATGAAGGCGACGATCCACTCGAAGACGGCGGCGGCATCTTGCTGATGGGCGGCGGAGAGGGAGCCGAAGAGGATGACGAGGACGAGCTCGGTAGAGAAGAAGGCGAGCTTGACCCAAAAGGAAATGCGGAGCAGAGGATGTTGGCGGTTTTCTTTCCAAAGGGAACAAGGTTAGTCGGGGATTTACAGAGGCGGGAGGACTGAAGGAGGGAGGACTGACTGATGCCCAGACGCTGGTATTCCCAACAGGTGCTGACAGACGAAGCCAAGTAGCCGCCGATGAAGATGACGAGGAAACCATTGTGCTTCTCGTGGTGCATCCACGTGTCAAAGATTGTGAGACAGATGAGGCCAATGGCTCCGAGAACAGCAAAGAAGATGGTCAAAGCGGAGAGAAGCTTCTCAGTGAGGGACGTGTTCGGCAGCAGGCGGCCATTATGACGCAGCCAGCGCTCGGCAACAAAAGCAAGGTTGAGAGTGACGGCGGTGACGGTCGAGCCAGCGATGAAGAGCGGCTTGAGACGAAAGGCTCCGATGTCGCTGATGAAGGAGACGTTTGCGTTGACCGACATGGACGGCAGATGACGGCTATCATCGACGATGGTCCAGTAGAGGAGCATGCCGAGAAGCATGCCCAGCCAGACGAGGCTGGAGAAGAGCGGAAGCATCTGGAAGGGGAGGTTGATTGTCAGACAAGTAAACAATTTGCAGAATAGAGAATATGGCGAACCCAGTAAGAGATGTAGCGGCTTCGACTTCGAGCCGGAGCTGAAGTCAGCGAAGGCTGCGTCGACGTCTGATCTGAAGCTCGTCGGACGACGAATCGTTCGCCCCATTTTCGCGGCGGGCTGAGGCTTTTTCCCATGGCGTTTCTTTTATTAGTATGAATTATTATTATTTATTATCTCTGAGTCGATTTGCTTTTAACGATGGACGAGAAAACAAGGTCGAAAGCGAGCGTGTGGGTTGTGAGTCGATAAAAGAACGAGCAAATCGTCAATGACTGGCACGCATTAGCACATACATACAAAGACCCAGAAAAAAAAGGGGGAGAACAAGGGACGAAGTATAAAGAGAGGAGGAGGAGAGAGAGGCGGAGAAAGGTAGAGAGAGAGTGTGAGAGAGTGAGAGAGAGAGAGAGAAGAGAAAGGTCTAAGTGACAGGACAATGAGACGGAGTCGCACCAGGCGGGGGGTACGTACCGACAGCTGCTATAACTGCTAGCGACCTACGTACATACAGCTCTTCCGGGCTGCCGATTACCGAAAGCGGCAATCGGCTGAAACTTGGCAGTCGGAGCTTCGGAACAGGGCGGGTCCGGGGGAAAAGAGCCGCATATGTACATATGTATGTACATATGTACATACATACATACCTAGGGTTCCTGGCACTGTCAGGCGGACCGGGCGATGATCCGCAGACGCACGTGACATCGCCCATTCTTTTCTCTGTTCCGTCCGTCCGTCTTCGCCAATCATTTTCATTCAAACCTGAACCCTTCTCTCTCTCATAACCTCAGCACGTGATATCCAGGGAAACGAACTCAAAACCCCCCCCCCCCCCCGTCATGACCACGTCGCCCGTCGTCGTCGTCACGGCCTCGCAAGAGCACATCTCTTCGCCCCTCAAGAGTCGCCAGACAACCGTTTCCAATCATGGAACGCCCCCAAGGCCAGCGCCAACAGCGTCCGCCACCGTGCCTCCGTCTCTCGACCTCGCCGAGCTGATGAACGAGGACGAGAAGCGCAAGTACGCAAAGGGTCCGATCTAGACACACTCCTCTCTCTTCTTTCTTCTTGGGAGAAAAGGGACACTTCTAAAAAAAAAATACCCAGGCAAGAAGCTCGGCGAGGGAACATACGCTATCGTCTTTCTCGGCCATCTCCGCGCCCGCCCTACAACCCTTGTGGCCATCAAGAAAATCAAGGTGCAAAAGGAGTACACAGAAGGAATGGCGCCTGATGCGGTGCGAGAGCTCAAGCACCTGCAGGAGCTGCACCACCCGAACATCATCTCCCTCCTCTCCGTCTTCTCCTCCAAGGACCAGAATCTCAACCTCGTGCTCGAGTACCTACCGCTCGGCGACCTCGAGATGCTGATCCGAGACACGGACCGGGTCCGTTATGGCGCGGCAGACATAAAGGCCTGGATGGGTATGCTGACCCGCGCCGTATGGTTCTGCCACGAAAACTTCGTTCTTCATCGCGACATCAAGCCCAATAACCTCCTCATCGCCGCCGACGGAGAGGTCAAGCTCGCCGACTTCGGCCTCGCCCGAAGCTTCGCGGACGCCCATCAGAACATGACGGCCAACGTCATCACCCGCTGGTATCGGCCCCCGGAACTTCTCTTCGGCGCCCGCCACTACGCCGGCGCCGTCGACATCTGGTCCGTAGGCACCGTCTTCGCCGAACTCGTCATGCGGGCACCTTACCTCCCAGGCGCCAACGAACTCGACCAGATCAAACTCATCTGCGAGGCCGTCGGCACCCCGTCCGAAGACAACTGGCCCGGCGTCACCACCCTGCCGGAGTACACCGTCCCCGCCCAGCATCCGGTCCGGGGCCGCGACTGGTACGAGATGCGCTTTGGCACCGTCGGCCCCGACGGCGTAGACCTCCTCCTCCGCACCCTCGCCCTCGATCCCAAACGCCGCATCACCGCTCGCGACATGCTGCGCCATCCCTGGTGGCACGCCGATCCCAAGCCTAGCCGCAAGGAGGACCTCCCGCGCAAACAGCAATCGGAAAAACCCGCCGGCGATGGGAAGAAGAGGCCCGGCGGCGTCGCGACGGCGGGGGGGCAGGAGGACGAGGACGGGCGTGGCGCCAAGGTTGCCCGCAAACTAGACTTTGGATCGCGGAATTAGGCTTCTTCTTCTTCTTCTTCTTCTTCTTCTCTTTTTCTCTCTTTGCGCACCAAGAAGGTCCCTCTCCCTCCTCTTTCCATACAAGGCGAGTAAATGAATGCATATAGAGATATATATATATATATATATATATATATACTTCATGAGGAGGACAATTTCTGTCTCTACCATGATATATCCAAAACCGCCAGATGAAAGAAGCCGAAGAAGGAGAAGAAAAGAGGAAGAAGAAAAAAAAAAACTTGGTAGAAAAAAGAAGAAAAAAAAAGAAAAGGGATTCACATAAGGCAACAGTCCATACCGTACATGGCCTTCTCAACACCCCTCCTAACCTGATACCAGTCCGCCCTCCGCTGAGCATACTCATAAACCTCCTCAGCACGAAACACGCCAGCGAAGCGATCGGCATCGGCAATGACGGCAGCAAGGTCGCGCGCGTGACGGGCGTCTACGAGGAAGATCTGGCTCAGCTCCCGCAGGGCGGCGAAGTAGGGCAGCAGCAGCGGGTTTCTGAGCCTCGACTGGACGAGGTCGGCGTAGAGGCGCATGTCGGCTATGAGGGGCATTGCCCCGGCGGTGCTGATCCTCTGGCGCTTCAGGTGCTTGCATAGGGAGGCGAAGAGTCGGAGGCCGACTTCGCCGTTGAAGACGTCGAGGACGGCCTTGTCTGTCGTGCCGGTCAGCATCGAGGTGTGGTGAGAGACGAGGTCGACTATCCGTCGGGCAGTGGGTGTGGGACCGGTGTGGTCTGACGTCGACGGTGACGAGGGGGGGAGAGCTGAAGATGTGGTGGTGGTGGTGGTGGTGGTGGTGGTGGTGGGGAAGGGATAGCTGTTGTTGGAGCTCGTGGCTTCGGGTAGTGGCGTCGTCGTCGTCGACGTCGTTTCGCTGTTGGTGGTGGTGGAGGTGGTGGAAGGGAGAAGAGGGTTGTAGTCTGTAGGAAGCTGCGTCGTCGCCTGGAGGAACTCGACCTGATCCATGAGGACGTCGATGCCCTTGTTGAGACCGGCCGCGACGCTCTCGTCCAGCATCTGCTCAAATTTCTTCTTCGCCAGGCCGGCGGCGTCGAGGAAGTCGTTCTTGTCCGCGATCGAGGGCGTCACCAGTTGCTGCTCGTAGAAGACGTCCACCATTTGCGAGATGAGGTCGCCGACGTTGACGAGCTCGATAAACGTCACGAGCGGAGCGACGCCGCGATCGCGGGTATTTTCGTCATCGTCGTCCTCGCGTTTTTCGCCTTTTCCGGTCGAAACTGCGACAGGTGGCCGACGGCCGTGTCGAAGCCGGTCTTGACATGACGCTGGCCGAGGATCCGCAGCATGACGACGAAGATGTTGGCGCACAGTTCGCGCGCCTCGCCGCCCATTTGGCCGCCTAGGGGAACCAGGGGCGTCACCCGGCCGAGGCTGGCCTTTGCCAGGTGCACCAGGTGAAGGGCCACCTCGATGCTGCACAGCGACTTGATGCCCTCCAGCTTGGATGCCATGATGGCCGCTTTAGCCGCCAGCTCGTCCGTCGGCGCCTTGGGCATCGGGCTGTTGGCCCTCGGGACATGGAGGCTGGGCGTCTGCGGCCGAGACGGCGCATGCTGCTGTAATGCTGCCGCTTTGGCGGACGAGGCAGAGGAGGAGGGGGGTGGCGTGGAAGCAGCAGCAAACGGCGATCCCATGGGGAAGCTGGGCAGCACGGCGACGGGCAGCATGACGACCTTTTTGAAAGAGCTGAGGAAGTCTTTCTTGTCGGCCGAGCGGTTGATGTTGGACATGTAAAAGGACTCGACCGACGAGTCGTGCTCCGACAGTTTCTTCTCCCATTGCGACACCTCGAGCTCCGCCTGCTTGGTGAAGAACTCGAGCTCGTCCTGGAAAAAGAGGTCGAGGTGAGGCTCGAAGACCTTGAGGAGTAGCTCCTTGGCCTTGTCCTCGGTCGTCTTCGACGGCGGCGTCAGCGACCGGGAAAAGCGTGCCGTCTGCTCGAACAAGCTCGACACGGCCTTTAGATAGACGGCGATGCTCCGCTCGTGACACTCGTCCAACAGCGGCGTCACGTACTCCATGAGAATTTCCCCCCTGACCTTGTCGACTAGCTCCCAGAAGACGGCGGCCGACTCGGGGAAGATGCGCCGGACCACGTCGGCCTGTTCGTTGACCTTGGCAAGCAGCGTCTCGAAGAAGCGTCGCGATGGCTCGACCGAGATGTCGGCTCCTCCAGCTTCGCCCCTCAGACACTCGACCGGGTTGAAGGCAGCCAGGTCCCGGTCGTGGAAGATGGGATGCTTGTGGATAAAGAGGTCGATGCCGACGCGTGCGCTGTTGAGGGTATGCAGCACATGGGCATACCGCCTCATCCGGCCGTCGACGTCCCAGAATTCGTAGCCTTGCTCGAACTCGCGGACGACGGCAGCCTCGAAGACGCTCGTCATGGCCGCAAGTCTGTTCTCGCGTTCGACGCAGCCCGACGCCCAGTCGCTCCGGGCGAAGCGCCGCAGATTGGCCAGCATCTGCGCCTGTCGTTCCGGGTCGCGGAAAGCCTTGAACGCGATGGGCTCCGCGTGACTGCGCGCCTTGACGATGTCGTAGTAGAAGGGTGCGAGCGCGCCGTACACCTTGCCGTATTCTTGCCTGGCGCCGCCCCTGATGCTCCGAACGGTGGTGAGGACGCTGAGGTAAGAGTCTGCGTCCGTCGTCGTTGTCTTGGGTGCTCCGCCGACGCTCATGGTTTCGAAGCCGCCTCGAAGGGCCTCCGTTGCCGAGCTCTGCTTCCGCTGCTCGGCCGACGCATCAAACAACGTGATGGCCGGCGCCGGCGATGCAGACCCATTGGCCTTGGTAGCGGCAGCAGCAGCCTCCCGTCTTCTCCGCACCGACTCGTCGAAGCGTCGCCGAGCCTCCCGCTCGTCCCAGCAGCCCATGCTCTTCAGACGTGCTACCCACCGCGTATCGTCATAGACCATCTCCTGCAACAACCGTGAGGCGCGAGCCGCCCGCAGCTGGTCGGCCACGGGTAGGTAGTCGAGGATAGCGGCGAGCATTTCTTGCCAATGGTTAGCTCCGTCTATCCATCGGGCGTTGGAGCAAGGACACCGACCTGCGGGCAACTTGCATCGTGAATCTGTCATCTCCGTCGCCTGCAGCGCGCTGAGAATGCCCGCGCCCCGCGAGCCGCCGCCATTTCTGCTTCGATACATGTCGACGTTCGGTTTCGATCGGTCGAGACGCCCATGGTCTGCTTTCACTCGCGCCTGTTCGATGGTCCGTCGATGAGGAAGCTGCCACCTTTTTACACGCTTGGCTGGCGGATCTCGCAAGCAGCTTCTGGCTGTGGTTCCCCCTGTGGATTAGTCACAGGCTCTCAGCGTTCCCGTCTTTCCCTAACCTACCCTAGACAACTACTGCCCTTATCATCATCGTCACAGAACCCCTACACAATCAACTCACCGTGGGCAGCCCTAGGAAAGCCGACGGAGGAATGGTTGTGACGACCATCTTTTCTCCGTACGTTATTACACTTACAGACACATTCCCGCACCCTAGGTGCCTCTGCCTGATCCCCTAGCCCTGGTATCAGATATGGTTCGAGGGCAATATGTCAATATGTATGAATGTAGTTCGTCTGTAAGTCTTGCAACGAACCTGAAAAAGTACCTCCCAAGACGAGATGATTCTAATCTGCCATCATATGTACATCTTTTCGGCATCGAATCGTTTTCGTAAGTCTATTATCAATGATATCAAAGTCTACGCCAGATCCAACACGGCCCCGTGCTGTAGGCGTCAAATATATCCGGACAGATTCTCGTAACGCTTCCTCGTCGCACTGAGGCGCTGACTGCCATCCTCATGTTCATCTCATCACCAGAACCGCCGTCGCGATGAGCGCAAACCCGCCAGCGCGTCTTATGTTCGCAAACAGCGCCCTGGCACCACTCATCGGCGTCCGCGGCTCACCCGGAAAGTTGCACGTCACCGTCGCCGGATCCTCGTCTCTCCGTCCATAGCTTGTCTCGAAGCCCGGGAACTCGGGCCGCGGGCATTTGAAGCCGATCTTGGCCGGACAGCTCTGCACCACCTCGTAGCACAGTTCCTCGCAAGGCAGAATCTCCTTATACGGACCCGGCTGGATCTCCTCATCGATGAACTTATTTCGTGAAGAGTTGGAAAATGGCTTCTGCTCCAGCGGCTGCCGCAGCTCCGGCGGAAGCTTCGTGCCGTTCGGAAATGCCTGTCCGACGTTGCGCGCCAGGGTGAACTTGCTGTTGCTGCCGAATTCTTCGCATCGCGGCATGCTGACGGTGCAGAGCCACTTCTTGTAGGCGGCCTTGCAGTCGTTGCAGGTGCGCGCGAGCGAGTACAGGGATGTGCGGGGAGCCTCGCAGGGAATCTGCATCATCACCTTTTCAAAGTTGGCGTACATCTTCCTTGCGTAGTCGTCGTACGCCTTGCCTAGCGCCGTGTTGTTGAAGCGCCGGTCGTTGCCCGGTACGGCATACTGTATTTCGTCGCAGAATTCGAGATCCGTCACAATCTTACAGTTCGATCCTATTCTGCCCGTCAATTGCCTACCTCTTGATCTATGAGGGGAGTGCGGGAAGCTTACCGGTGTTGGTTTCGAACTCTGTCGATCGGAAAACAACGCTTCCCGGGCTGCCATCTGGCGCCCCGTCTTGCCTCTTCGCCAGACTGTCTTCTCGAGGCTTCTTCACCAGGATGCCCGTGTATTTGGCGCTGGCGTTGAGGGACACGAAGTGGAATTGCTGCTTCGGGAAACCCCCAGGCCCCCTGCGGGTGATGACGGTCTTGACCGGGGAGTTGGGCTCGCTGTTGCTCGACTGGCTCGCCCGGATCTGCGCCGTGTTTCGCAGCCCGCAAAACGAGTGTCTCAGCCCGGCGCTGGAGGGCGCCTCGTCGTTGCTGACGTACAATTCGTAAGGTAGCGCCTGATTCATGATGCGCTTTATCTCAGACTCATCCTCAGTGAGGTTGCGGGTAGCCAGGATGGCCGATGACGAGTCGCTGTCTATCCATAGCAGCTCAGACCGATCGTCGCCCCCATATTTGTGCAGGAAGTCGTCGGGCGAGGCGCCTAGCTCAAAATTGTAGATGCCGCGAAAGTCGGCCGACAAGTTGGGTGCCGTGATGCCGACGAAGAGATCGCCCGTCATGTTGAGACTGAATGTGACGGCCCCCTCGGAGAAAGCCTTGCTCTCGCCATCTTTCGGTGGTGGCGCCGCCTGGGCTCGACAGGCCGTCTCGCTCGAATTGGAGACGGAGAGCGTCAACTGAGGCGGCAGATCAGCCTTTTTGCCGTCCGCCGATGGCTGAAGGCAGGTATTGGACGAAATGTAAAGTGTCTTGGGACGCGCCTCCGCATTGGGCTGCGACGGGTTGCGGCCCGGCCGCGGGATGCCGCCGACATCGTCGCCGAACATGTCGCTCCTCTGCACGAGATAGCAGATTGTCGTCCCGGGTTGCAGATTCAGTGCCGTGGGTCGGTTCTTTGTCAGGGTTGAGAGACCCGCGGGAGCGCGCCCGACGATGCCGCCGACCAGAGGAAAGAATTTCGAATTGTAAGTCGGCTCCGTCTGCGGGTGGCCGTCAATGTCGGCCAAGGCGAAAGCTACATCAGCCGTCGCCGGTATGGCGGCAATTTCCGCTGCGGAAGATGATACGGTGACGAGGAGCAGTAGCAGCAGCGCCAACGAGGCCGCCCGCGACCGCGCCAGCCGCCTCGTCGTCGACAGCATCCCACACGCCCAGCTGCGGTGAATAATCCTTGCCGGCTGAGATTTTCTTATTCCTTTGTTTCGGGGACACCCTTTCTGATTGTTTTTAACCCTTTTGAATCCCACACGACTGCTTCGAATCACCCGCTCGGGTCAATGCCTAATCGTGTCGTCGTCGTCTTCGTCGTCTTCGTCCGGGACGCTCCCTCATGATTAGGCTTGGTCGGTTCGAGAGGTGTTGTTCTTCCGTCCCTCTCTTCTGTTTCCGTTCGTGCTGAATCTCCGTGTTCCTTCGCCGGGATTTTGTTCTTTCCGCGCTTTCGCTCCCTTGACAAGCGTCAAGGGCATTGGCTTATCTCCAGTCTCGACATGGGAAAAGCGAGCCAAGATCTGTTTCAGCTTCGCGACAGCCGGCTGACGTGACTCGTCGACCAGGCGCGACGGACACGGGGCCGCCTCACGTGACACCCATTTACGGAACCTTTACTTAGGAGTGCTAGGACACCAGGCTGTCTGTGACACTATCGACTGGTCTGATTATGCTGCACCTCACAGCAGAACACACAGCCTACCTGCCAAGACGTCACAACAAGCTCATTGCGTGTGTTATGCGTTTAAAACAGTTGATAAGATGGGACACTCCACAGTCTCTCATCACCACCAAGAGCTCAATATACATACACTCGACGAGCAGCCTACGCTACCTATATGCCAACTCGTTCAACAACGCACTGACCGTCCTGGTCCGTATCAACTTTGTAGACTGGCAATGTGCCGTATGCCCAGTTATGTCTTTTCTTCCTCATCAGCTGGCAATAGGATTCCTCGTCGCTCCCTCCAGCACCCTATGAAACGGCTTGACCATGTGCTCATACGGTAGCAAAGGTGGAGACTCTGTCAGGCGCGTTGCCTCCAGCCTACTCAGACTTGTCGAGACCGCCCGTCTTGGAGCGCAGGCCGGAAGAGGTGGAACCAGACTGAAAGTATCGGCCGAGGGTCGGAACCATGAACGAGTTGAAGATGATGTCGGCACCACTGGCTCCGGTTAGCAGGAAGGAACTCGGAAACGAGGTTGATACATACCGGAACATGGGAAGCGACAGCCAGAGAAGGAATATGAACTTGAAGACGAAGTAGAAGGGAAACCAATAAACAATGTTGATGAAACTCTCAAGAACGGTGAAAAAGGCAAACACGACCCAATACTGCGGCGTCCGGTCAGCAAAAGTCGAAAAGAGCGACGAGGAAAGACCCACGGTCAACCACTGGGTATCGTCATCCTTGTTGGCAGTGAAGAGAGCGTTGAGCGAGTAGTAGCCGGGGATGACGAAGCCGGCAAAGTTGGTCAGGAGTTTGCCGCCGAGATTGAAGATGATGAGGAAGAAGTAGAGAGCGCCGAGTCCGACGACGGCGTAAGCCTTGGGCACGCCCGACGACTTTTCCAAGTTGTTCAGGGTCGGGTACTTGGACAGCTAGAGCAACGGCTTGTTAGCGCGAAGCCCAGGGATGAATGGCGTGTGCCGACGAACCTCGCGGTCGAGGCGGCCGAGAAGGTTTTGGGCCTTTTCCTGTGGAGATGACATGGTGTCGAGTTTGGGAGAGGAAAATCTCGAGTAGAGTAGCGCTTGGCGAGGATTGCACTCGAGTGAGAACAGGGACGAGGTAGCGGCGAGACGTGGGACGCAATATCTGAGTTGGATGGAGCGGAGGGATGACTGACGTGGAGTTGTTCTGAGTAAGGATCGATCGGGGGGCTGGGAGATCTGGCAAGCTGAGACAAACAAGGGGAAGCGTCAGAGAGCGGAATTATAAGATTACCTACCAGCGGATGCTGTCAGCAAGCGATAGCAGAAGTGATATGACAACGAGTAGACGGAGGGTGACGTTTCCACAGAAGAGTACCCATGTAGTAGCAGGCGTGATGGAAGGCGGCTATTCTACGGTCCGGAAGCAAAGTCAGCGATGCGAGCGGGGTCCGAGGCATCCTGCGGAAGACTGGGAAGATGCTGGCTGGCATGAGGGACTGCACTCTCTTTTTGGCAGGATGTATGTATGTATGTATGTACATATGTATGTACAAATGTACGACTAGATAAACACAATGTATTACTAACCGTACTAGGTACTACTTTTAGTATTCGACCAGAGCGAGAGAGAAGATGACAAGATGGCTCTCTTCCCCTCCCCCAGCACATACATTGTCTGTATGTAGGTATGTGTATGTCCTGGCATGCTGCGTTTCGTCATCGTTTTCGACCGCCCTGAAGCAGGGCTTATGATGAGGTTGGTTGCCACACAACAATGAAGGCTGCTCCGGCACGGAGACCCTCTTCTCAACTTGATAACATAATTTCAAGATGCGACATTCCCGATGACGCTACGCTGCGAATATTAATGCCTTGAATGCACAAATACCGGTCACACACGTGTTGTCGACAGCCTTGCAACCCCCAAATGGGCCCGTACCCTCTACCCGGCTCGACACCTAGGGGCCAGGCGCATGCTGTGTACCGCTACCGCTTGTTTTGCTCCAGAATCCGCCTCGCGCCATGCCGATCCTGGCAAAGTCAGCGGGTACGTACCGAGTCCGTTCTCACTGGTCTGAGTGGTACCTGCCTGTGGCCTGCGCCCGCCATGCTTTTCTTTCTCCTCCACTTCCCGTTGGCCTCGCAACAGGAAAACAAGTGAAAAACAAAGCAAAGCACAACAATTACTGCGACGAACCGCAAGTGCGCGCCCTTGCGCTCCTTTGCTTTGGTCCCAGAAAAGTCCCCTGTGTGTCTCTGATTTTCTGCTCCGTCGCTGTTGCTTGACTGCTTAGTGCGGAAGAGTCTTCTCCCTCCCCCGCCAATGTTTGTTGTTCATCAACAACAACAAGATGGATCAAGGTACGTCAACCAGCAGATGAAATCTCGGCCCTGCCCTGCTGCATCTTCTTTTGTCTCCTTCTTGCTCACCTCGTTCGCGCCTAGACAATCCCCCTGAGCGTGGTACTTCCGCCAAGTCGAGGAAGCGGCCGCATTCCCGCGCTTCCACGACGTCCGTTCACAGTGCTGCCACCACCTCTCAGACCGGCACCATGGAGCACGCTGGCTTCGCTGACGTTGGCGTCTACGCTCGCCAATGGATGCACGGGGATCATGCAAAGCCCCTGGCTTCTCCCACCCCTCAGCTGTCCCCGGAGGACATGATACTGCATGCCGTCTCCCACATGCAGTCTGCCAACCCCGAGTTTGCTGTTGACGCCGCCGTTGCACATGCCCATCTGGCGTACCAGCAACAGCAGCAGCAGCAGCAGCAACAGCAACAGCAGCAGCAGCAGCAGCAGCAGCAGCAGCAGCAGTCTCAACAACAGCCTCAGCACCCACACCCCCACCACCATGCCCACCACCAAGGACAGTATCAGCAACAACACCCCATGGTCCGCCACCCGCTGCCCACTGAGCAGTACAACTCCAGCTTTGTCGAGAGTGATGGCCAGATGCTCGATCGCGACGACCCAGACGATGTCGACTCCCTGGCCGGCAACCCTGGCGCGCCCCGCCCAACCGCCTCGAGGTCGAGCGCAAATAACGAGCTGGAGATGCGGCAGCTTTTTGGTGCCAACCGCCATCGCTGTCTTCAAGACGTCGCCGCCGAGCTCCATGGCAATGAGCGGGGTCCCAACTCGGAGCGCACGCGCCAAGTCTTTGCCATGCTATGGTATGCGTCGCCTCGCCGCAGCCTTCTTTCCCCCTGTCCCCTACTGACTATGTCGCCTCTCTACTTCAGGATCAACTCCGTCTGTTCCAAGGGAAAGGGCTCCGTTCCCCGCGGCCGAGTCTACGCCAACTATGCCTCTCGCTGCGCGACGGAGAGAATCACAGTTCTCAACCCCGCCAGCTTCGGAAAGCTCGTTCGCGTCCTTTTCCCTGGCCTCAAGACTCGTCGTCTGGGTGTCCGGGGCGAGTCCAAGTACCACTACGTAAATTTCGCCCTCATCGAGGATCAGCAAGACGTGCGAGAGCCTCAACCACCCTTGCCGCGACCTCTTCCCGAGTCCAAAGGGTTCTCTCAGACATATAGGTGCGTTTTCTTCGCTCTTCTCCCGGCCGATCATCTTGTTCGCTAACGGAGGCGCAGTGCTCCAGCGCAAACAAACGGAAACATGACGCATCACGCCCCGTTGCCGACGCCTCAAGAGATTTGCCCGATGCAGCCGCAGATGAAGCCAGACGAAGACTCCGAAACGACAGGCCAGACTCACAGCATGTACAACCTGCCGGACCTAGGCGGCATCGATAACATGCAGTCGACAGCGACGAAGACGAAGGTTCAGCTGTCCTTTCCGTCGGCCGAAGAGCCGACCGTTGCGCAATCGGATCCCCTGGCTCTACCTCCCATCGAAGCTTACCTACCCCCCGGGGACCGACCCGGACGCTGCCAAATCCTTGTCCGCGCTTTATCGGTCGCACTGCACTTCACTGGTGGAATGCATCAGGTACTGTAGGGAGAAGACCTTCTTCCACCTCTACACATCCTTTCAAGGCACTCTCACGATGCCGGTGCAGAAGCTGTTTAGCAACGCCGCCCTGGCGCCATGGATCGAGGGCTGCGACTACGCGCTCTATCAGCGAGTTATGGGAATCATCGCCGGACTGACGCTGCAGGTGGTGCCCAAGCCTGTGCTCGATACGCTTCGCAATATCTCGGAGCGCCTGGTGCCGCACATCCGTGATTCTTTCCAAGGACAGCCACAACACGTCTTAACGGCCAAGGAGGCGCCCGCGACCATCTTTGCCGGGCTTCTAGACCGAGCACTGCGCGTCAACTTGACGGCGCACGCTGCGGCCAATATGCTGTCAAACCCCGCCAACCGAGACCAGATGTACGTCGACTGGATCACCATGATTCGGGCGCGCAAGGTGGCGGAGTGTATACCGACGCGCGGTATGGACGACGTGGTGGACCTCTTGGTGACGGAGGTGCGAGACCTGCTTGATCCTGTGAACGTGCCTTGGGAGGTGGAGTGCCTGACCATCTATGGGGATGTGGCCTCGCGAGGCGTCCGGCATGGCCTCGACGGTGATGGCGGCGGCGGCGAGGGAAGCCAGAACGTCCTTGATCGGTGGATGAACTTCCTGCAGGCCCTGCCGAGCCGTTTTCCATACGCCTCGCACGCGGACATTGTGTGGTGCGTGGAGCGAGTAGGGACGGCGGTGATGCGCGACCTTACGCTGGCCCAGGGCAAGAGTTTCGGCTCGTGGTGGGTGACGAAGACGTGGGTGGACGAGATGACGCGCTTCCTGGCCGAGCAGGGTGGCTTCATGAAGCAAAAGCCGCGGCTGCCGAGAGCTCAGGTCGGCGCGAGCCCCGAGGACAATAGGGCTAGGGATGCCGGCCGGCAGGGCTCGCGACGCAGCAGCGGTAGCAGCAGCGGGGGGGAAGACCTGAGTCTGTCGGGACTGTCGCATACGCAGCCGGGGCGTGCCCCTTTTCCACCGCCCATCGTGACGACGCAGGGCACGCAGGTGCCGCTGGGTATGGGGAGCGGTGACCCGCACGATGATAGCGGCATTGGCATGCGGACGCCGGAAGACGACTTTTCCATGGACAAGTTTTCCTTTGCCACGGCCGACGGCATGGGCATGGCAGCCGGGCCGGAGCTGACGGCCTAGGGCCATATATAATTTTCTGTTCTTCTTTCCCCTTCCATCTTTGTGTGGCTGCTACCTACCTCGATGTTCGCAGACGGCGGCATGGTGATTTACGAAGGGCGTTCAGGCGGAAGGGAGAGGGGGGAAGGGGGCGATGAAAGGGCGCGTTGGCTACCTATAATACCCAGTTGCTGTCTGTCTTGTACTCACGCACACACTCTTCATCGGCACACACCTGCTCCCACACATACTCGCATGCGGCTAATCAAAACGACGGACCGAGACGATGACTGGGACGAAGACATGACGGTCGCTCTACCAAAGGGATCTGGACTCGGGCTCGGGTTCGGACCAAGAGGCTGAGGGCTCATTTATTTTTCTTCTTCTTCTACTTCTTCTTTTACTACGACATTTTTTTCTCGGCATTTAATGGGCAGGAGAGGGACGAGACGATGATGATCTTTTGGGATGACAGCACGAAGAGGTCTTGTATTGTGGTGGCATATCTTCCCTTGGCTTCTGTGCTGCTGCTGCTTGGTTGTGCATTTATTATTTTGTAACGAGTGCACGAGGGACGGACGGAGGCCGGCGAGCTGCTGTTAGATTGGTTGGTTTTCGGAGGGATGAAGGAAGACTCCGACGGCGAATGAGCGTACTGGATTAGCGCGTCAATTAAGCTGTCCGAATGTTGTATCATTGAATGCGAAGCACCGTGACATTGCATCGTGGCTCGTGAGCGTGATAAGGGTCGTCGGCGATTACATGCGTCATTGCCGGTTCCTCACGTAAGCGTTGTTGAATGGCGCCATCGTGGGGCGGCTATCGATAGGTAGATGTCGACAACGAAGCCGGAAGCAGCCTTGCTGACAGAAAAACCCGAGCAAGGAAGGGGTTTATTGTTTGTTGGGACAGGCAATGCGATATTCATATACGGACGGCATGACTCCTCGACCTTGGCAGCTGCGCGTTTGCTCCACCTCCTCAAGGCTCCGTGGACAGGTAATAAGGAAGGCCCGCGGATAAGAAGGATATCCCCCTAAATAACCCCCCCCCCCCCCTCCCCCTGTTTTGTTTTTGCTCTTTTCTCCTCGGAAGCCGCCATCATCATATCATATTCAGGGGTGAGCCAACAAGCTTAGAACGGTTATACAGACATACAGTAGGTGGAAAAAAGTTCCGCCTAACTCTACTTAGCGCGACGCGTCTCGCGTAGGCCTTTGTAGGACCCTTCTTCTTTAAAGAGGCATTATATATTAATAATGCCTCTAATTACGCCTAAAAAACACTAGTCGCCTTATAAACGAATAAGGATTACAACGGCCTACGATTTAGGACTTATAGCCCCGGCTATTATAGCTAAAGAAGGCCTTTCCCCGCAGGCTATATATAGCATTATAAAACGCTATTATTGTTAGATATCCGCGAAATCTTTACTGCGTTCTAGAAGGCTAAGGAAAATTTCTAATATAGATAAAAGATATATCCTTCGATATATTAAGAAAGACCCTTTTATTTTATATAAAGATCTTATCGAATAGGCTTCTCTATCCTATATGTTACGGCCTTGGAATAACAAGTAAATGTATTGTAGGCACTATAAACAAAGATTCTAAGATAAAGAGAAAAGAGGAAAAAGGGGGCATAAAGCTATGCGCACTAAGAAAGACTATATATACGGCTACACGTAATCCAGGGTCTGTTAGGGCTATAATTAAATAGTTAGTGCCCTCGTAACTATAGCTACGTGGCCTAAAGGGTTAGTATTTATGCGGCGCGTAACACTACCCCCCGAATAAGGCCTTAATATGCCTATTAAGGCGGGTATCGCCGGACGCGGGGAGCTAATATAGTTATCGTTGCACGGTTATCGTTGTTATTATTATTATATAGTTTATCGGCCGCGGCCGCTACTAACTACTTAATTAAATTTATAGGGGGCCCGGGAGTATTAACGTAACGGTTATAGTACTCTTGCAAGGCGATAGGCGCGTTCTTAAAATTTCGCGCGGGATACTACGTATTATTAGGATTATAGCCCTGCTATTATACCTAATACTCTAGACGCTAGTTCCTCCCTATAAGACGAGAACGGAGAACGTAATCGACTTCCTACTCGGGTATACCGTAGACTTCTTTAGGTTTAGGAAGCGGAACTATTTAATCGGGCAACGGGTCGTCTAGGGCCTTGCAGAGCTAGTCGGCGTAGAATAAGTTAGTTATCTTATAGCTATCTAGCAGGTTAAGAATATAGCTAAAGCCTTTCTCGGCAGTAATCGTAAATAGACTAGACTACTAAGCGTCGAGATAAGTCGTCGGGGCGACTATGCTAAATCCCTTCCGTTATAGGAAGACTTTATCCCTAATAGTAAAGTCTACGGGACGTCTCTTCTTATTAGCCTATTATTTTTGCTAAGCCTAGGTTCGGGCTGCGGCGTTATAAGCCTATTGCTATACCTCCTATGCTCGAGCTACGAGGCGGGAGGCGATATAGGCAGGGTCTATAGAATTATCGGGGGTCGAAGAACTATTTAATCGAGGCAGAGAGAGAGGGTTTTTAATATCTCTGCTAAGTGCTACTATTAAGGGGGCTATACTAATCGAAGCATGCTAGGAAGAGTTATACGCGAAGTCTAGCGCTAGCAGATAATCGCTCTAGTCGTCTTAATGCTTATTAATATAAAAGCATAGCCTCTAATCTAGATACTAGTTTATAACCTCGACGCTGCCTTATATCTGCGGGTAGAGGGCGCTACTATAGCGATGCTTTATACTAGTAAGGTTATTAATTTTTTTTAGGAACGACGAGATAAAAGGACTAGCATTATCCGTAATTTAAGCAGTTAGCAGGCTAAAAAAGCAGTACAGGTGCTAGAAGTAACGGCTAGCAAGGGTCTCTAAGGTATTATTCTTCTTTCCGGGCAACGTAGCAATAATCCGGCTAAGCTTGCAGATAAAGGTCTAGACGTAGTCGTATCCGTAGTAGTCTATAGGTATGGTCTTTCTATCGCAAGCAACGTGCTCCTAAACAGCAGTTAGTACTAGCAGAGGGTATAGGAGTCCGGGGGTCTTATTACAGGGGGTCTTATTTCTATAATAGTTATAGTAGTTGCAGATATACCTCCGGACGTCCTGCTTTATCTAGGGCTAGTAGTAGTCCTATTGCAGTACCTTAATCGTCTTATTTTAGCCTCTATAAGCGAAGATCGGAGGTTTATAGGCTTTGCGAATTAGGGCTATGTAGAGGAATAGTCGTCTATTAGCAGTCTATTCTAGGACGATTAAGTGCTTGCTATAGTAGCCGAGTTCTTAAATCGCGTTTTCTTCTTAAATAAGCATAGCAAGGTCGGCACTATAGGGGGTTGCGGCATTAGGTAGACGAATTAGGGCGATTATCGGGGTAACCTCTAGGAGGTCGAAACTAAGAGACTCTAGCTTAATTAATTAGCTTATCCGTTCTTCCTTTTCTCTAGCTTTAACTATAGGGTATTCGACTATCTTGCGCGAGAGAGCATCTGCAGCTATATTTAGTTAGCTAGGGCAATAGAGGAAACGGATATCGAATTAAGCTAGGAAGTCGGACTAACGGACTTATTAGACCGAGAGCAACCTCTTTATTAAGAAGTATACTAGGGCCTCGTAGTCCGTAACGATATCGAATTTCTAACCGAGGAGTTCTAGGTAGAAGTATTCGAGGCTCTAGATAATAGCGAGGAGCTTATAGTCTTAGATCGGATAGGCGCGTTTAGCAGGGGATATAGTCTTAGAGAAGAAGCCTATAGGCTTCTAGGTCAAGTCGGTCTATTATTGCTATAATATACTAGCGGTTGCGTTCCGGGAGGCGTTAGTCTTAAGTCGGGTCGTTAGTTTAGGACGGAAGAAGGCGAGGATAGGAGCTTTAGTTGCAAGCTTCTTTATTTAATTAAATGCTTCGCGCTATTCTAGTCTAAGTTTAAAGGGCGTATCCTTTTTAAGCAGTCGGTTTAAGGGTTCGGCAGTCGTACTAGCGTAATAGCAGAAAATCCGGATAAAGTTGCAAAGACCTATAAAAGAGCGTATAGCTTTATAGTCTCTAAGGTCTTCGAACTTCTAATCCGTAATAGCCTATACCTTACGGGGGTCGATACTAAGTCCTACGCTGGCGTATAGTATTACGCCGAGGTAGTTAACCTTAGTAACGTTAAACTAGGACTTCTTAATATTACCCTATAGATTAGCCTAATAAAGGCGCTAAATAACCTTATAGCATTCGATCTAATAGTCTTCCTCGTTATCGTTATCCGTATAGATTAGGACGTTATCTGCGTATGCACTAGCATATCGATCGAGGAGGTTATAGAGTTAGGCATTAATAAAGTTCTAGAACTAAGCAGGGCCGACCTTTAATCCGAATAGAAGGACTAACTAACGGAACGTACTAAACCTAGTACGGAATGCTATTAGGTATTCGGAGGCCGGGTCGAGACGGAGGCGGTAGAATGCCTAGATAACGTTAATCTTAGAGAAGCGTTTTGCGGATTAGCAGTTAAAAGCAGTACTATTAAGAGAGGGGGCGGGTAAAATACGACTCTTTAGGTAGTCGTTTATCTAATAGTAGTCGATATAGAAACGTCGGGCTATAGAGTATAGCTTTAGCGCGAATAGGACGGAGGCAGTATACGGGCTAGCGTTAGGCTTAATAAAACCTATCTCGAGCAGATAATCTATAGTCTCTTTCTCTAACGGCAAGTATTTAATCGGAGTACGATAAGACGGGGGACTAGCTAGGTAGAGGGGTTTCTTAAGTTCTAGCGTAATATCGTAACTAGGACGGGGACTCGTAAGAGTATATGCTTCCTTCTTGCTAAAGAAGCCTTCTATATGCGCAAGGGGCTACGGAATCAGGCTGCGGACTAGGGCAACCTGATTAGGGTCTTCTCCTGCTAGGAATAGGATCTCTTAGCCTTAATATATGCGACTCGCGGGACTAAGCTTCGCAATTAAGACCTCGGGCAGGTCAGGGTTATCTTCTAAGGGTACGGGCTAGGTCGGCATTAAGGGAGTTAATTCCTCCTATCGTATCTATTAGGGATCCTCTTAGACTGCTCGGATTAATTAGTCTCGGCAGTCCTAGTCGTCTTCCTAGGGGTCGGTCGGGTTAAGGGTCTTAGTCTAGGTTAGGGTCTAGGCTAGCTTTTTTTTCTTCGCGGGCTATATAAAGTTATTATTCTTCTACGAGCGTTAGAGGATCTTATACTTCTTCTCGTCTGCTTTAATTAATTAGTTCCGGCGTTCCGCGTTAGCCTAAACGGCTAGGTCGATCTGCCTATTAAGTAAAGGCGTCTTAGGCAGAAGGATCGAGAGGGAGTACTTAGCGAGGGCGGGGAGGTCGTTAGGCTAGATAAGCTTTCGAGCGGCATAGTCGAGTAGTAGTTTCTTTTTAGCTAGCTAGTACAGGCTAATAAAGAGATCCTAGGCATAATCGGTAACTTAGAAGGTCTCCTAGGGAAAGGACTAGCTATCGATTATAAGGGTTATAATTAACTGCTTACGCACGGAACTAGCTAGGCGGCCTTAGAAATCGACTAGGGGGACTAGACTAACTAGGACGAGTTCGGCATCGAGGCGTTTAACGGCCTGCTTAGCGAATTAGCGACTAATAAGGAGACGGGCATCTGCTCTAGTATTATAGAGAGACAAGGCTTAAAAAGCGATTCTATTAATTTAAACTTAACTATTAATAGTAAACGACTCTCCTACCTTCTTCTCTATACGTAAGACCTTTAGGACTATTAAGGAGCCTTATAATAGTCCTACTCTTTTCCCGAACCCGAGTCTTTAGAGGTAGTTAGTAGCGGCGTTAGCGTCCTCCTTAAGCCCGAGATCCGGGCTTAGTCGGAGCAATCTTTAGCTATATAGCCCTTCTTTCTATAGATAAAGCACGTGCTGTTATCCTAGTAGACCTTCTTTTTATCCTCGGAGAGAGCCTTGCCTTTTTCCTTAGATATTATTATCGGGGTTTTCTTATTTTCCCCTGCTAGCTTATCTTTATAGCGGGGAGTATAACTACTTGCTCGCTAGGTCTCCTATTAAACGGCATCTCTCTTTCGGTAGTAGACCGAGTCCTTAATATAGCCGCAAAAGTCTTCGTAGGAGAGGCTATTATCCTTAGTCTTAGTTAATAGGCTAGAGTCTAGGTTAGTCGGAAGGTAGTCCTAAAGCATATACTTTATTTAATTAAATAGTATACGGGTCTTAGCAGCTAGGTTATCGAATTCCGTAATAAATTCCTAGATCTCCTATTTGCTAGAGATCGAGAAGTTTAAACGGCGGAGGCGATTAGCGGCCTCTGCGAACTTATTCGGATTGCTATAGGCAGACTCGAGATACTAAATTATCTCGGCTAGTCCGGAGAAGGGTCGTTCTATAGAGTCGTACCAGGTCTCGAGGGTCTTGCAGGCCTTGCCCTTAAGAGAGCAAAACAAAAAGCCTATCCTGTTTTCCTCGTCCCGAAAAGTAGCCTTATCGGTTCTTATTTTATCTTTTAAGTTAGTTAGAAAGGCGCTAAACTCGCCTTTCTTTCTAGAGAACGTTCTAATATCCTTATAGCGAGTCTTAGCCGAGTTAGAGTAAGCCGGGTTCGGTTATCCGATAGCGGCGAAAATAGGCTATGCGGCCTTTCTAGAGGGGATAAAAGCAGTAGATCGATCCGCAAAAGCTATCGAGGCTTCTCTATAGCGGGCGGGCTTAGGGGTCTATTAGCTCTATAAGTTAGCAATCTGCTGCTAGAGAGCCGCTAACTAGGACTATAGGTCCTAGTTAGTCGGGGTTATTAAGGAAGAAGCTATAATTAAATAGTCTTCGTCCTTAATATTATAATCTTAGTCTTAGGGGTCGTATTCTAATTCTCTCGAGGCTAATCTTACAGAGCGTCGAGGAAAGGTCTAGTCTTAGCTTCTAGATATATATCGGGAAGCGGGTCTAAGTCTTAGGTCTTATTCCTCGGAGCCTGATTAAATAGTTTAAAAGGTCTGGGAGTCTTCTAGGGTCTTGGCTGCCTGTCTTAGCAACGGAAGGTCGTAGTCTTAGTTTTAGGTCGTATTATACGGGTATTTTGCGTTTTCGTACGGGACGTAAGGCTAATACGTATTTATAAACCGCTCGTTAGCAATATATTAATCTTAGAATAGTATTACGGCCTTAGAATAATAAGTAAATATATTGTAGGCACTATAAACAAAGATTCTAAGATAAAGAGAAAAGAGGAAAAAGGGGGCATAAAGCTATGCGCACTAAGAAAGACTATATATACGGCTATACGTAATCCAGGGTCTATCAGGGCTATGATTAAATAGTTGGTGCCCTCGTGACTGTGGCTACGTGGCCTGAAGGGTTAGTATTTATGCGGCGCGTGACACTATATACTATATACTTTAAAAACGTACCTTTAAAAACAGGGCATCGAATATTATAAGGCACTATAACGGCTAAAGCTCGATAAGGATATAGCTATATAAAGGCTAGAATAAGCTAGAAGATACGTTAAGAAGCCGGCTATATTCTAGTCTAATTAGATTTTCTTAGATAAGACCTCGATTATACGTAGGGAGGATAAGAAAACAAAGTAGGTTTTCTATATACGAGTATATTACGATACCCTTACTTTAAAATACTCTTCTAACTACCCTAGGCCGAAAGACTAGCTAGAAACTGCGTATAGGCTAGAAATAAGCCCTCTAAATACTTATAGATATTTTAGGCTGCTTTTGCCCTCTCTCGACGGACCTTACTTATACCTTTGCTTAGCGACCCTAATGCTCGAAGGGGTAGTATTATAGGCTATATTATCGTCGAATGCCTCGAGGAATAGCTTCCTATAATTATCTCGCCGGGTAATATTTTTATACAGGATAATGCCCTAGTATATATATCGCGTCTTATATTATCGTAGCTCGAGGAATTCGCCTCTAATAACAGGGTCTTGCTTATTAACTAGCCGCCTTATTTACCTAATATTAATCCTATCGAGAACCTATAAAAGATTATAAAGGATAGGATAATTAAGACCTACCCCGAACTCTCTAACTTCCCTTCTAATAATGCCTCTAAGCAGAGGCTTTGCGAGGCAGCCGTTAAAGCGTAGGAAGGAATTAAAGATAGGGTCCTAGAAAACCTTATAGTCTTAATGCCCCGCTGCCTTAAGGCTATTATAGCCGCATAAGGCTAGTATACGAAGTACTAAATAGCCTTGCTAGAAAGGCCTCCTTCTTAGAATTAAGATATACTAATTTTCTACCTAATTAGCCCTATTTTGGCTGTGTAGATAGCTTCTAAAGGTAGGGCGTTGATGTTACGGATTTCTCGTGATGGGGACTTGGGCGGAACTTTTTTCCAGTGACTGTACATAGGTACCTACTTTACGGAGCCAGAAGCCCAACTCGAGAATTGTGACTCGGGCCGCGGCTGTGGATACCTACCTTCCTTGGCTTTTCCACGTCGACTTCTGCGCCCTTCGATCACTCCCTCCCTTGGCCCTGAATCGCTGGAGAAATGGGGAGCGCGATCCGTGGCAATTCGTCGCCTCGGGGTTGGATAGTGCAGAAGTTTGGCGGCACCAGCGTCGGCAAGTTCCCTGATCGGGTGAGTCGATGGACAATGGGAGAGCCGACTCGGGACAGGACTGACAGGCCGCACAGATTGCTCAGGATATCGTCAAGTGCGTGCGCCGCCCGACGCCCGTTGTCCGTTCTGTCTCTAAGTCTTCGCAGGTCGACGCTGTCGCACAACCGGCTCGTCGTCGTCTGCTCGGCAAGAAGCACTGGTAAGAAGGCCGAGGGCACTACAAGCCGGTGAGTCGGGGTCGAAGGGATGGTCTATCTTCTTGTCTCTTGCTAAAACATGTTCAAAAGTCTGTTAGGCGTCTACAACAAACTGCGAAACGTCGGCGCCGCCTACGCTTCTACCTACGACGACGATCCCGAGGCCTTGACGGAGCAGGCCAAGAGCATCATTGCCGACATCTGCGACGACCACGTTCTCGCCGCCGAGCAGTATGTTCGCGATCCGGGGCTTCGAGCGACGCTGTCGCGCAAGATTGGCGATGAGTGTCAGGAGCTTATTGAGTACGTCTTCGCCGCGAAGCGCTTCAACCTCGAAATCAACTCTAGGTCCAAAGACCGCGTCATCAGCTTCGGCGAAAAGCTGGCCTGTCTGTTCATGACGGCGCTTCTGCAGGACGTCGTATGTTTTTCTCTTTTCCTTCCCTTCCCTCACGACCACTAACAGTCGCACAGGGTGTCGACGCCGAATATGTCGACCTCAGCGACACGCTGCACTGCGGTCCGTCGGCTCAGCTGGATGCGGGCTACTTCAAGGCCGTGACGGCGGCCTTCTTACGCAAGCTCGACGCCTGCGGCAGCCGGGTCCCGGTCGTGACGGGCTTCTTCGGCAACGTCCCGGGCAGTCTAGTCGACGGCGACATCGGGCGCGGCTATACCGACCTTTGCGCTTCGCTGTGCGCTGTCGGCCTCGGCGCCGAGGAGCTGCAGATCTGGAAGGAGGTTGACGGCATCTTTACGGCGGATCCGTCCAAGGTGCCGACGGCGAGGCTACTTCCGTCTATAACGCCGTCCGAGGCGGCCGAGCTGACGTTTTACGGCTCCGAGGTGATCCACCATCTCACCATGGACCAGGTGATACGCGCGCAACCTCCGATCCCGATTCGCATCAAGAACGTCAAGAACCCGCGCGGCAACGGCACCATCGTCATCCCCGACCCCGTGTTGTCGGCTGGGAACCAGCTCCATCTGCACCGACCGCCTGCCAAGGCGCCGAAGCGGCCGACGGCGGTGACCATCAAAGACCACATCAGCGTCATCAACGTCCACTCCAACAAGCGGTCCATCTCGCACGGCTTCTTCGCCCGCATCTTCTCCATCCTCGATCAGCACTCCATCTCGGTCGACCTCATCTCCACCAGCGAGGTGCACGTGTCCATGGCTATTTATTCGGGTAGTACCCAGATGGACGCCTTTGCCAAGGCGAGACAGAGCTTGGCCGAGTGCGGCGAGGTCAGCGTGCTGTCTGACATGTCCATTTTGAGCCTGGTGGGCGCCGACATGAAGAACATGATTGGCGTCGCCGGACGCATGTTTTCGACGTTGGGCGAGCACAACATTAACCTGGAAATGATATCTCAGGGTCGGTGAGAGAATGGATTTGCTTGCAATGTGGTATGGAGAGCTGACGACTGGGGTTCGTGCAGGGGCGAGCGAGATCAACATATCGTGCGTCATCAATGCTCGCGATGCCACGAGGGCCATGAACGTGCTGCACACTCACCTCTTTACCTTTCTGGAATGATGATGACGGAGGCGACGACGGGTGATTGCATGCATCGGACGGATGTGGACTGGAGTTTCGAGGGGCATTGGTTACCCGTGCATACATACATACCTCTTTGCATACATATGTACGTTTGCTGTAAAATCCTGATTGAGGAGGAGGAGGAGGAGGAGGAGGAGGAGTAGGAAGAGGGGGAGTAGGAAGAGGGGGAGTAGGAGGAGGAGGCCTTGGTCGGATGAGAGGACATATTCATGGCCATTCATACACACATACATACATTCATACAATGAAGCCGCTCATGGTAGTTACTAGTTGATGGTGTGGAACTCAGCCTCACACCTCCTCCCTCTCGGTACAAAGCTTACCCGGCACCGGCTCTCGGGCCCCCGGCGTAAAAGAGGAGGCCCGGGGCCGAGACCGGACGGGCAAAACAATGTCGACGCTTCATCTTCAGCCGGTAGACAACAACATCCGTGGGCGACTCGCCCTGGTGACGGGCTCGACGTGAGTGCCCTTCTCTTCCCCGTATCCATCATCACCGCCTCGACTGATGATCCATCGGGACAAAGCGGAGGCATCGGAGCGGCTTGCGCGCGGGCGCTGGCGGCGGAGGGATGCGATGTGGCTCTGCACTATCACAGCAGCGTGGCAAGTCCCAACCCACGAATCTGCAGTTCGCTTCCCGCCTCCGAACTGACAGAAGATCCAAGCACAAGGCAGAGGCGCTGGCGGCCGAGCTCCTCGGACGACACCCAGGTCAAGTCTTCGTCACAGCCCGAGCGGACCTCAGCTCACGCGAGGAAACGCGCACGCTGGTCAGCTCTGTCCTCCAACAGAAGGGCGTACGACAGAAAGCGGTGTCGATCCTGGTGGCCAACGCCGGCAGCGGACGACGGATCCGAGACGTGGCTGACGTGGCCGAGCAAGACTGGGACCTCATGCTCGAGGTCAACAGCCGGAGCCAGTTCGTGGTCAC
>LKCN02000006.1:5853-16783 GCA_001633055.2 Ophiocordyceps polyrhachis-furcata BCC 54312 | reverse complement strand
CCCTGGTCAGTCCCTCCCCTGACCGCTCTCTCTCTCTCTCTCGCTCTCGCTCTCGCTGTCTCTCCCTCTTGGCCTCACTCACTCACCTCTTCGTCTTCTCCTCTCCAGAAGAAGAAAACACGGATACAATTCACAGAATCAACAATGTGGCTACCATCGACATCATCACCATCTCTCCTCCCACCACTCCTCCTCCTTATCCTCCTCCTCAGCTACCTCACCTCCGCCTCCCCCCCCCAGACTGGACCCTGGCCTCAAGCCTGGCCTCCAAGCTCGTCCGACAAATGACAACGGAGGAAAAAGCCAACATCACGAGAGGCTTCGCCGTAACGACCAACGTCTGCGCCGGAAACTCGGGCTCCGTCCCGCGACTCGGCTGGCCCGGTCTCTGCCTGCACGACGCGGCCAATGGCGTTCGCGCGACGGACATGGTTAACGCGTATCCCGCCGCCCTTCACGTCGGCGCAAGCTGGGATCGTGCTTTGACCCATCGTCGTGCCTTGTTTATGGGGCGCGAGTTCAGGGGCAAGGGGGGTGAGACCTCACCTTCTTTTCCCCCGTCTTCGTCTTTCTCCTTCATATATTGAGCTTTTTTTTTCTTAGTCAACGTCGTTCTCGGTCCCAACGCCGGACCTCTCGGACGCACGCCCCTCGGAGGTCGAGCATGGGAAGCCTTCTCCATCGACCCCTACCTCAGCGGCCAGCTCATCAGCGAGACCATCACCGGCTTCCGTCGCGCCGGCGTCATCGCCAGCCTCAAGCACCTGATAGCCAATGAGCAGGAGACGTTTCGTCGAAGCTACGCCGGCGTCGAAGCCGTATCGTCCAACGTCGACGACCGGACCTTACACGAGTATTACCTATGGCCCTTTGTCGATGGTGTTCGCGCCGGTGCCGGATCCGTCATGTGCGGCTACAATCGCCTCAACGGCACCTAC
Organism: Ophiocordyceps polyrhachis-furcata BCC 54312; assembly: GCA_001633055.2. Taxonomy (NCBI): domain Eukaryota; kingdom Fungi; phylum Ascomycota; class Sordariomycetes; order Hypocreales; family Ophiocordycipitaceae; genus Ophiocordyceps; species Ophiocordyceps polyrhachis-furcata. The sequence continues at coordinate 15,845 of LKCN02000006.1, read as the reverse complement.
GCCTGTCAACACTCACAACTACTTAACCGTGTCCTCAAGGCCGACATGGCCTTTTCCGGCTTCGTGCTGCTCGACTGGAACGCCCAGCATGATCTGGACAGCGTCGACGCCGGTCTCGACATGGTTATGCCGCTGGCTGGCGCGTGGGGCGATAACCTGACCTCGGCTGTCCTAGATGGCACCATCAGCGAGGCGAGGTTGGACGACATGGCCACCAGGTCTGCTGCTGCTGCTGCTGCTGCCCACTCCCTGCCCCCTTCGTCCTGACAGGGCAGAGAAGAAGAGTCTAACATGGTACAGTAAAGAATCGTCAGTGCCTGGTATCTCGCAGGCCAGGACGCCGCCGACTTCCCACCCCCGGGCATTGGCATGAAGAACCTGACGGAGCCGCATCCGGCCGTTGATGTCCGCGAGCCCGGCTCGAGACCGGTCCTCCTTGCGGGCGCCGAGGCAGGCCACGTGCTTGTCAAGAACTCCGACGGCGCGCTGCCGCTGACGCCTCGGCCGGCGATGCTGTCCGTCTTCGGCTACGACGCTGCCGGGCCGCCGTCCAAGAACGTCGACGCCGTCTTTCAGCTGGGCTACATGTCGTCGCCTGCCATGGCCCAGGCCGTGCTCGGCTCTGACCAGCATTTCGACCAGGCCGCTCGCGCAGGCACTATCGTCGGCGGCGGACGCGCGGGTGCCAACGCGCCGCCGTATATCAGCGATGTGATTTGAATCTTCTTCCTTCTTTCTTCCTCCCCCCCCCCCCCCCACCACACTCTTGGCACAGATACATGCAATGTTCGCGCCCAGCTGACCGGACGGGAATTAATTCGGGAGGGGGGACCAGCCACTGAGTGCTATCCAACAACGAGCCGCGGCAGACGGCACCTGGGTCAACTGGGATGTCGGCTCAACCGAGCCCGAGGTCAACGGCGCGTCCGAAGCCTGTCTCGTCTTCATCAACGCCATGGCGACCGAAGCGTGGGACCGCGAAGGGCTCCGCGACGAGGTTAGCGATGGGCTGGTACGCCACGTCGCCGCGCATTGCGCCAACACCATCGTCGTCGTACACGCTGCCGGCCCGCGCCTCGTCGAAGGCTGGATCGACCACGTCAACGTCACCGCCGCCATCGTGGCTCATCTTCCGGGCCAGGACAGTGGCACGGCGCTCGTGCGGCTGCTGTACGGCGATGCCAACTTCTCGGGCCGGTTGCCGTACACGCTGGCGCGCGACGAAGCCGACTATCCCGTGTACGCGCCGTGCGGCCGCGGCGACAATTCGACGACCGATCCGCAGTGTGACTTTACCGAGGGCGTCTACCTCGACTACCGAGCCTTCGACGCCCAGCGTCTGGCGCCGCGGTTCGAGTTTGGCTTCGGCTTGAGCTACACGTCGTTTTCCTACTCGGCGCTGAAATCGACGATACGGCTGGAAACCGACGACGACGACGACGACGACGACGACGACAATAGGGAGCGCATGTGGGAGGAGGCAGCCGTGGTCTCTGCGTGCGTTGCCAACGTCGGCCCCGTGGCGGGCGCCGAGGTTGCGCAATTATATGTTGGCATCCCGGGAGGGCCGCCGCGGCAATTGCGCGGCTTCGAAAAGGTGCGGCTTCGGGCGGGCGAGGAGGCGGAGGTGCGGTTCACGTTGACCAGACGCGACCTGAGCGCATGGGACGTGGTGCGGCAGCGGTGGGCGCTGAAGAAGGGGGTGTATCCGTTATTTGTTGGGGCGAGCAGTCGCGATATCAGGCTGAAGGGTTTGCTCGCCGTTGGGGGAAAGTGATTGTCCCAGTGTCTCTTGTTTTGCTTTTTTTTTTTCCCTTCCCCGTCTATGGCCAACTGATCCTGGTGCTTCTTTCTTTGTGTCGCCTCACGACGAGCTGACGGGTTTTAAGCTGGTGTTTTTCGAGGCCATTTCGCGGACCTGAGCTTCAAGCTGGGCGATGTTGGCTGAAACGAATTGCGTCAGCCAGAAAATCGCGCATTACTTCTTTCCTTTCTTCATTTTCCACTTCTCACCTAATTGCTCGGCGCGGATGTCGTCGGCTTCAAGCTTGGCCCAACCCCAGTATGCCAGCTGATAGGTGAAGACGGCGAGGAGGAGAGTCTTTGCGATGGGGCGGGAGAAGGTCTTGTAGAAGATAGACTAAAGACAGAATCAACATCCACTGTGTAGTTTCACCAGAGAAGGGATGAACCAGGCCCGTCTCAATCAATTGAAACAGAGAAGTCCTCTGATGATGAAGGGGGCCTTCAAAATACCGCTGGGCTGGGCTGTCCCGTCGACGAAGCAAAAGCCCTCTGCTGCGTCGGCGGCGGGAAAAGTAACCGCCGCCCCAGCCAAGGAAGACGTCTTGTCAAGGCCATTCCACTATCTCGACGACGCGTGGCTTGATGAAGGGGAGGGTTTTTGATGAAAGACAGACGCTGAGGAGAATGGAGGGCTAACTTTAATGCAAGACAGCGATGGGGGCTGCATTCCAGTCGAGCGGCTGACTCATCCTCTTAGTTATCATCTTCTTCTTACAACTTGTCCCCTACGACAGACAACGTCTTGATTCCTCCTCATCGCGAACTGAGTCGACTTTCATTTTTGCCCTATAGAGTCAGCGGATACGATATCGCTCGCGACCTTTCATCTGCGTCAGCCTGATCGTCTCGGACTGTCCTTGTCGCATCGACTCCATCTACCGGACCTATCAACCAACTTCCCCTACAACGTACCCATCATCAACCTCTCAAGTCTCAACGCGAAAGAAACATATCCAAAAATGGTACATCGATCAATCCCCATCGTCCTGCCCTTTGCTTCCTGCCCTTTTTCCGTCATGCAATATGGAAACAAGTGTGGGAAAGAAAATACACACATGTATAGTCATATATGTATGTACATACTTACATACAGATGGGCTAAACCCGGCTTCTTCACCAGGCGCAAACACTCGAACAGCGAAGGCGAAACGCAAAGTTCGCCAAGGAGCAAGAGGCTCGTATGGGTCTATCGGAGGAGCAGGTCAAGAAACGGACTGAGAAGACGCCCAAGGTCCCCATTTCCATGTTCTGGATCGGTGAGTTTCCACAACACCGGTTGAAGGAAGTGATGTTTTCAACGTGGTGTTGACCTTGAGATCAGCTCTTCTTGCCTTCGTCGTCTTCGGTGGCTTGTTATTCGAGGCTCTGGCTCGCATGTTCGGACAGTGAAACAACCCCGTTGAACAACAAACGACCCCTTACGACATACCAACCTACGAAGTCAGCCGGGCCGCGCGACTTGCCATCGAGAACGGGACCGATCCAGCATAATCACGTCCCGACTTGAGCTTCTCTGCCCCTCGACCTCTAGACGCATTCTTCTCTTCTTGGGGGGGAAGGCGGAAAAAAAAAAAGGGGCAAAAAGAAAAACAGGGGGCGCAAGGGAGGAGGCGCCTTGTTTTCCCTCCACTTCTGTTGATCTGCCATCTCTGTTTACTCCCCTGTCTTGCATCTCTCACCTCCGGCTACGGCCGTAATAGGAGGCGCATGTAGTAGGGCAGATATTTTGTTTCGCATTAGCTCGAGAATCACATCGTTGTCTTTATCTAGACTACCATACACCCTTAGGATTCTCCTCGAGCAACGTCATATATCCGCATCGCAACACTAGGTTAGAAAGCTGCGCGTGCCCTTCTATCCCCATCTGCTTCGGCGCTTTAACCTAGCCCTAGGCGCCCAGCCCTCGTTTCTGACCGCCGCTTTCGGCCTTCATCTTCATGCCCGCCTCGAATTGGCGCTGGATCTCCGCCTCGGCCTTGCTGGCCGTCGAGAGGTCTTTGCTGTTGGCCTTGGCTGTTGCTGCTGCCGGCGACGAAGACGACGCCTTTTTGCCTCCTCCCATCAGGCGCAGGAACTTGTCCTGCCGCGACGTCCCTCCGGTCAGCTCTCCGACGTTCCACCTCTCTGCCGCGGCAGAGTCTTGGCCGTTGGCTGCTTCGCGCTGCTTCTTGTCCTTCTTGTCTTTGCCCTCTTTCTTTGACTTCTGCTTCTTCGTCTTGCCGGCATCATCCACTTTCGGCACGTCCACGCTGCCATCATCTTCACCGCCTAATTCTTCCTTGAATCTGCTCTTCTTGTCCTTCTTGGACCTGCTCTTCTTCTTGTCCGCCTTGACTTGGTCGGAGGCGTTGCCTTCACCGCCCTCGCCCTCGTCCTTTGTCGTTTCCACCACATCCTTGTCCTTCTTGGACTTGCTCTTCTTTTTTTCCGCCTTGGCTTGATCGGTGGCGTTGCCTTCATCGACATCGTCCTTGGCCGTTACCGAATAATCCTTGTCGTCCTTGGTCTTGCTCTTCTTCTTCTTCTTGTCCACCTTGGCTTGCCTAGTTTTGTCACCTTCGTCGCCCCCCTCGTTCTTTGCCGTTACGACGGTATCCTTGTCGTCCTTGGTCTTGCTCTTCTTCTTCTTGTCCTTTATGTCTTTCTTGCCTTTGACTTTCTTGTCGCCCGCGCCCGCACCCTCGCCCTCGCCCTCTTGTCGCTCATCTTCTTTTGGTGTCGTCGTCATAACCTCATCCTCCTTGGCTTTGCTCTCATTTTCGCCTTTGTCGTCGTCATCGGCATCGGCATCGTTACCATTCTGGACCACGCCATCGACTTCAACTTCATCGTCTTTCTTCTTCGTCTCCTCCTCCTTCTCCTTCTTCTTTCCCTTCTTATCCTTCTTGTCCTTCTTGGCGATAGGTTCCTCTTCCTCCTTAGTCTCATCAGCGGCCTCGTCGCGCTTTCGTTTGCCTGTAGAGTCGCTGCCGCCCGTCATCGCGTCCTGCTCGTCCTTGTTCTTGGACCTCTTCTTCTTCTTCTTTGCCGCTTCGGTCGCAACATTTTCTTCGGTGGTCGTATCTTGCTCGACCGCCGAGGAGGCAGGCACGTCACTTTCGTTGGGCGCCTCGGGGACAGCCTCGTCGGTCGGTGCTTCATCATCACCATTGGAGGACTCATTGCTGTCGCCAATCAGGAGATCGTAAGCTGGGACGTCCGTCTTTACGTTCTCGGCCTTCTCTCCCGATTCTTCGTTCTGCTTTTCCTAGAGGCCGTCAATAAAGCGAGGCTAAAGGGAACCCCTTCGCAGCGCACACAAACCTCGTGAGCTCGCATTATAGCTTCGTGTATCTTGCCTGCCCTCCTCGCCTGATCTAGCAGCTTGTGCGCCTGCTTCTCAAGCTTCTGTTTCTTTGCAAGGTAGCGAGAACGCTTCCTCTCCTGTTTCTTCGCCAAGTTAACGGCTGTTTTGGCTTTCCTCTCTTCCATGGAAAGCTTTGCGCCGTCTTTGCTCTCTCTGCTCAGCTTTTTCGCCTCAGGATCTGTGGATAAGGGTTGGCGTGTGTCGAACGACAGAATCTTGAGTTGGCGACCTACCTAGAGGGGGCCTTTTCGAAACTCTAGCCTTTTTGGCCTTCGGCTTGCGAGAGGCGGGTAGAGCCATGGCGACGCGTAGGTGGTGCAGCACTGATGGAAATTATAGGATCGTAGAAGACGAGTTGAAGAGTCCTGCCTCGGCTTTCCTCAGTTTTCCGTTCTCTCTGCTCTTCTCTCTGCAGTGCTTCGACGGCTGGAGAATGACTAAGGAAGTGGATGGAAATGATAAAAATTCTGCCGGGCGGTGAGGAGACGGTTCGCTCAGGGAAGATTCTCCAGCTCAGTCACAGAGCACGTGGCACCCGTCGAGCTCATCCTCGTCATCGCGGATGCAGATGCTTCTTTTCATCATGTATGATTCACCAACACAAAACGGTCTTCTACCCTATATAGGTACTCGCAGATCATTTATTCACTCACTCCGAAGATAGTGCCATCACTTCGCCGTCAGCTTAGCCGAAGCTCGGGCGATGACGTCTTGCGAGCTGACGATGTGCATTACACACCCACAGCTGTCAGAAACTCAGAGAGATTTCTGCCGGAATCGGAAGGTCACGTGGAACGAGAAGTGTATAGAAGAGGGAGATATATGTATTTAAAGGTAGGTATATATATAGAAGAACTAAGAGCTCTATCCTTATCTTTCCTAGCGGAATAACCTCTCTATATATACGATATCCGTAGAGATTTCTCTAAGGAAAACAAAATAGCTAGCTTCTACTAAGAAAGATTATTTAGTAGTTAGCGAGGCAGCGAGATTTACTGCGGAGTCTTTAGGCCTTATATAGCTATATAACTATAGAAAAGGCCTTCTTTTCTAATATACCCCTTTAGGTTTCCTTATATAGTTAGGGAGCCTAAAAAAAGAAGAAAAAAGGGCTTAAAAAAGCTTATTACTATTTTATACTATAATTTACTGCTAAGATTAGTCTTCTAGGTTAGATCTAGTAGTATAGTTGCTATTAATATTATTATATTCCGTAGGAAATATATTATTAGTCTATTAGTATATATTCCCTACTTTTCCTTACTATTATTTATAGCTATCTCTATAAGGCTTTTTACATAGAGTCGCGATATATATAGTATATTTCGAGCATTTCTATACTAAGTTATTAAAATGCTATTAATAATAGTCCTTACTATTATCCTCTTGCTATAGCTATTAGTACGTATTTTTTATGCCTAAATCCTAAGGCATCCTTATAGTATATAAGGATTAGGTGCCCCTTTTTATAAGCACTCTTTTTTCTTCTCTTCTTTTTCTTTTATAAGAACGATCTTTCGATATAAGTTATAACCCTATACCCTATAAGGTTCTTTGCTAATAAGTTTATTTAGTTAGTAATTGCAATAATAATAATAATAATAACTAATTAAACTATCGAGGAGATTATAGCTAAGGCTATTATTATTTTAGACGAGCTAGAGGCTTGCGCTAATACCTAGGAGGCCTGCTATAGAGATACTAGTATTAGGGCTAGCCCTAATACTATCTCTCCTGCGCTAGTTTCCTCGAGTATCGATACTGCCTATCCGTTAGCCCTAGAGGGGGAGGCGGCGGGGCAAGAAAGGGAGGGGGGGGAGGGGGGTTTAGAGTTATTTATAGTAGAAAGCCCAGAGGGTTAGGCTAAGGAAGCAGGGGAGGATAGTAGTAAAAACCCTAGGGGGGCCTAGGTAAGTCCTAATAATAATCCTGCAGTCTAATCTAGTTATATCCTAACGTTTTTCGCTATAGCAGCTAAAAGTACTCGTAGTGCCTAGTAAGGTTCGGGACGCTGCGTGCGTCTTATGCCTTACTAGCAGCCTTAAGTACTAGAAGCAGGCTAGGTCTGCCTAGGCGTTTTTATACGCAGAATACGCATTAAAGGCGCAGAGGTATAATAATGCACCTTTTATACTAGTTAGTCTTATAGCGGCGTAGGAAGCTGCTAAGCGCGACTAGTATAAGAAGGATATAGAGTATTTTCGCGGCTTTATAAAAAGCGTAATAATAACTATAAGGCATATAGAGCAGCTTAAAGCTGCTAATATTCTTCCTATATAAGTCTAATTATTTCTTAAAGTCCTAGCAGTTTATTAACGGGTTATAGTAGCATAATAATAATCGCCTTTTCGGGCGCTAAGCTAGCGGATAAGGCTAGTATAGATAACTCCTTCTCTACTGCCTCTACTATTGCCTAGATTCCTATAGTCGCCGCTAATAACGATAATAATAACAATAATAATAATAAAAACGAAGATAAAGACTCTAATAAAAAGGAGTCGGATAATAATAATAATAACGAAGTTAATAATAATAATAATAATAACGTGCTAGGCCTTTTAGCCGTTATTTGTGTCTTCTATAGCTAGGAGGGGCGGCTTGCTGCTATAGAAGCCCGCGTTAACGCAGAGGCCGCTGCTTTTCAGGCAGAGATAGCCATAGCGGCTATAGCGAAGAAGATAAAAAAGAATAAGAAAAAGAAGATATCGACGCCTAAGATAGCGAAGATAATAATAATAATAAAGACGACTACGCCTTCTACCCTAACGAAAAAGCAGCAGGGGGCAGCGGCTTTAATAATAGCAACGCTAACTACGCTAACTAAAACCCCTTGTAAGAAGGCAGCGCTAGCTTCTGCAGTTTCGGCTAAGAAGAGGGCTAAGAAAACTACCTAATATATTTATTTTAGCCCTGCGTAAAATGCTTAAAATCCTTTTATAATAAGAATTATAGCTTATTAATGCACCTATTTGCTATATTAGTTTATTTAGGGGGAGCTCGCTAACCTTATTGCAGATCCGCTTTAGAAACTTGCGGGATAGTAAGATCCTATTTATTAAGTCGGTCCTTAATATCTTTAATGCCTAGTTTGCGAACTATCTCTCTATATAAGGTATTTTGCAGGGGTTTAGTAAGTCTATCCGCAATAATTTCGTTAGTCGGTATATAGACTATCTAAATTATGCTGCGGAAAACTTCCTGCCTAAGCTAATAATTATAAATATCGATATATTTAAGCTAAGTCCGTAGCTTATATACTTCTTTATTTATAATGCTAATAGTTTAAGTGTTATTATACTAGATAATAATATGCGGACTATCTAGTTTAACCTCTAATTCCCGCAGTATTCGGTTTATAAATATAGACTCTTTTGCTGCTTGCGATAGAGCTAAAAGCTCGGCCTTAGTTATAGACGTTATAACTATCTTTTGCTTATTAGCACTCTATGCAATTATACCGCTAAATAATCGGATAATATATGCTTATAAGCTCTTGCAATCCTTATTATTAGTAAAAAAAGCGTTAGATGCTATTTCTAGATTATCTGCACCCCTAAAGGAAAGGCTCAGGTTTCTTATAGCCTTTAGATAGCTTAGTACCCGATTAATTGCTCGGTTATAGTCCGGGCCCGGGTTAATATTAAAGCTTGCTAGTCTTAATACTGCAAAGGCTATATTAGGCCGGGTTATAACTGCTGCAAATATTGCAGAGCTAATTTTCTTCTAGTAATTTTTCGTTACCTAGTAGGGGGTATCTTCCTCCTACTTTTGCAGCAGGGCAGTGCCTATTAGTATAATATGCTATTTCTTTTTATTAGCCAGGTCTGCAATTTTATTAATATATACTCTTTATAAGAGCTAAATTCGTCGTTAAGCCCTATTCCGTATAACCTATAGGCTAATAAACTATCTAATCGGGTCTCCCCCTATTAGTGTGTAATATTATTAGAGTTCCTGCTATAAATAGTCGCTAAGTCTAGCCGAATCCTTATAGTACCTAAAGATAATATTATTAATATAAAAGAAGATAATAATACTATCCCGAATTATATAGTATAGTTCGCTTGGAATAGCTCGGAATCCTATTTTCTACAGGATGCTTATTAGATATCTATGCTATAGGAGGGGGGATTTGCGTAGGCCGTAGAGTGCTCTTTTTAGCCGCAGGATTGTTCTAGGCTTTATATATCCTAGTAGCATTTGCATATAGACTTCCTTATCTAAAAGTGCATTAATAAATGCATTTACTATATTATATTATATAAGTTCTAGATCGAATCGTGCGGCGACTAATATAAATATACGGAAGCTTCGTGCCGCAAGTATTGCTATATATATCTCTGCTTCTAAGACGGGCTGCTAGTCGCCGCGTACTATAATATAGGCTTTATATTTAATTAGCTTATTATTTTAATTAAATTTATATACGTATACTTATTTGCAGCCTATTTTGCTGCGGGTTGCTATCCTTAAATTAACCTTATCCTATAAGTCCGAGTAATTTGCGTCGTAACTCTAGAGGTATTCCTTTTCTGCCTCCTAAAATAGGTCTCGGAGGGGATAGTCTAGCATTGCTATATAGTATTTTAGCAGGGGGGGTGTCACGCGCCGCACAAATACTAACCCTTTAGGCCACGTAGCCACAGTCACGAGGGCACCAACTATTTAATCATAGCCCTGACAGACCCTAGATCACGTGTAGCCGTGTATATAGTCTTTCTCAGTGCGCACAGCTTTATGCTGTTACGGCCTTGGAATAACAAGTAAATGTATTATAGGCACTATAAACAAAGATTCTAAGATAAAGAGAAAAGAGGAAAAGGGGCTAAAGCTGTGCGCA
>LKCN02000050.1:0-14076 GCA_001633055.2 Ophiocordyceps polyrhachis-furcata BCC 54312 | reverse complement strand
GAATTTTATTCCCGCCGTCGCCATAAAAGTTACTTTTTATATCTTCTGAAGATATAAAAGTTATAAAAAAAAATATTAAGATAAAAATTAAATATTTACTGCCTTTTATGCTATGGTAGGCGGGAGCTGCAGCAGGCAGCAGGGGACCGCCATTATATCTATATATATTTATATAAAAAAAAACCCATTTATTAGGCATAGTAATAAATTATAGTTTGCAGCTTGCTTGCTAGCTTGCTTGCTAGCTTGCTTGCTTGCTAGCTTGCTAGCTTGCTTGCTTTGCTTTGCTTTGCTTTGCTTTGCTTAGCTTAGCTTAGCTGCCTTACAAAAAATAAAAATAAGTGAAATAGCTAAATTAGGCTAGAATATGTAATATTCGAGAGTATTTGCTTGAGCGGTGTGAGCTGAAAGGTTCACGCACCGTTCTTATGGGGGGAAAACTTGAGAAAGTCTACCTATCCAAACATAAAAGTCCGAACGGGTGATTGTTGCAAAAATCTCCGAAGAACTGTGGTAGGTATAGTGAAAGACAATACTGACCGTGATAGCTGGTAAAGAATAAATATGTAAGCAATTTTAAAATAGCCAGTGTGTAGAAATGAACTTTCTGCAATAAATCATCAAATTGACGGGAAAGCTCTAAAAAAATCTAGACCAAGCAAATATGGTGACATATTAGTGGCACAGGTAATGACTCGTGGTATGGTAAAACATAGATTTATATACGTAAGTATAATGAGAGATCCGCAGCCAATCACCATAATATTTTTTTTGTTTTGGTGTGCAGTTCATCGACTAATTGTTGGTTGGCTTATAATTATAGTTATATAATTATTTGCTTAAGATATAGTCAAACCTTATCCGAAAGGATACAAAATAATAAATATGAAAAGACCGGCTTCTAATGGGGACGGCATAGCCGTCCCCGCTAGGACGGCTATGCCGTCGCGCAGGAATTTAAGGCCCATATTTTAAATATATACTATGTCTAGATATATAATTAAAATTAGGAATAATATTCCCGCCTTAATATGGTTAGCTTATTTTATCGGATATTTTGCCAGGGGAGAGCTACTCTAGGCACATTTTTCTGCGCAGCGCGGGAATAAATTCCCGCTAGGGAATAAAATTCCTAGCGGGAATTTATTNGGGTTTACAATACCTAAAGGTTATTGTAAACTCATTTAAATATAATTAATAGAATAAATTATATTTAAATGGCACATTTTCTATCTAATATATGTATATATTAGACAGAAAATTCAGCATATTAGAGATAATTATTTAATGAAATATTTAGAATCTTATCTTAATTGTGGGGCATATTATCCTTGAGATAATAAAGGTGAATACGTAGTATCTAAATTCTTAGATATTAAAGAAAAAATAATACCCTTTTTCGATAAATTTTCTGTCTAATATATACCATATATTAGATAGAAAATGTGCCATTTAAATATAATTTATTCTATTAATTATATTTAAATGAGTTTACAATAACCTTTAGGTATTGTAAACCCGCTATGCGTCTCGTACCCTATACTGGGTAACAAATATTTAGATTACTTAGATTTTAAACAAACTGCTTTATTAGTAGGTTTTATATTAATCTAAAGGTTAATATAAAACGTATTTTATTTTTAGGGCGAAGCCGGAAAAAATAAAAATTAATAAAAAGAAACACGCGGTAAAAAAAAATAAGGGATTTTTTTTAATGAAGGTTATGCAACAATTTTAGCTCTAAAAGTAGGAATGAATCGAGGTAGATAAATACATATTAGTGTTAATATATTAATAAGATTTTTATAAATAACTAAGCCGAAAGGCTGCTGACTTAAGGGAGGTGAATACCGTTTTACTTACTTTTTATGGGACGGCGGGAATTTTATTCCCGCCGTCGCCATAAAAAGTTACTTTTTATATCTTCTGAAGATATAAAAAGTTATAAAAAAAAATATTAAGATAAAAATTAAATATTTACTGCCTTTTATGCTATGGTAGGCGGGAGCTGCAGCAGGCAGCAGGGGACCGCCATTATATCTATATATATTTATATAAAAAAAAACCCATTTATTAGGCATAGTAATAAATTATAGTTTGCAGCTTGCTTGCTAGCTTGCTTGCTAGCTTGCTTGCTTGCTAGCTTGCTAGCTTGCTTGCTTTGCTTTGCTTTGCTTTGCTTTGCTTAGCTTAGCTTAGCTGCCTTACAAAAAATAAAAATAAGTGAAATAGCTAAATTAGGCTAGAATATGTAATATTCGAGAGTATTTGCTTGAGCGGTGTGAGCTGAAAGGTTCACGCACCGTTCTTATGGGGGGAAAACTTGAGAAAGTCTACCTATCCAAACATAAAAGTCCGAACGGGTGATTGTTGCAAAAATCTCCGAAGAACTGTGGTAGGTATAGTGAAAGACAATACTGACCGTGATAGCTGGTAAAGAATAAATATGTAAGCAATTTTAAAATAGCCAGTGTGTAGAAATGAACTTTCTGCAATAAATCATCAAATTGACGGGAAAGCTCTAAAAAAATCTAGACCAAGCAAATATGGTGACATATTAGTGGCACAGGTAATGACTCGTGGTATGGTAAAACATAGATTTATATACGTAAGTATAATGAGAGATCCGCAGCCAATCACCATAATATTTTTTTTGTTTTGGTGTGCAGTTCATCGACTAATTGTTGGTTGGCTTATAATTATAGTTATATAATTATTTGCTTAAGATATAGTCAAACCTTATCCGAAAGGATACAAAATAATAAATATGAAAAGACCGGCTTCTAATGGGGACGGCATAGCCGTCCCCGCTAGGACGGCTATGCCGTCGCGCAGGAATTTAAGGCCCATATTTTAAATATATACTATGTCTAGATATATAATTAAAATTAGGAATAATATTCCCGCCTTAATATGGTTAGCTTATTTTATCGGATATTTTGCCAGGGGAGAGCTACTCTAGGCACATTTTTCTGCGCAGCGCGGGAATAAATTCCCGCTAGGGAATAAAATTCCTAGCGGGAATTTATTCCCGCGCAGCACACAGAAAAATACGCCGCCCCTTCTTCTATAGCTGCCGCCCTAATCAGTAGTGAGGCGGCCGTGTTATTATGACTTACTGGGTTATGGATATCAGTAATTAGTTGTTTAAAGATAATATTTATACAATATAAAATTGTTCGCTTAATAATGAATAAAATATATTATTGTACAACACCAGCAATTATTTAGTTTTATTTAAACCTAAAGATTTAAATAAAACAAACGTATTTTTGGCATTTTTGGTTTTTATAGCGGAGCGTGATTTAAAAACCAAAAATACGTTTTATTTTAACTTTTAAGTTTAAATAAAACTTAATAAATATATAATTAAAAAAAATGCTAAAAATGGTGATATAGATAAAATTAAAATATTAAGCGACAACAGAAATAAAAAAGGTATATATTGCTGGAGGTAGCTGCTAAGCTACACATTTTATATATTAGATATCATAGATATCTAATATATAAAATTTAATAATATTAATGGTAAATTCTATGTAGGTAGTTCTATAAGTTTAACTAATAGATTTTATAAATATTATAGTGTTAAGCACTTAACTATACGTCAAACACCTATTCATAATGCACTGTTAAAATATGGATATAGAAATTTTACTTTAGTAATATTAGAATATGTAGCTGATAAGGAACAAGTTATAAAAAGAGAACAATACTTCTTAAATTTAGCATTTTTATAAAATTGTAAATTTATTTTAGTTTTATTTAAACTTAAAAGTTAAAATAAAACGTATTTTTGGTTTTTAAATCACGCTCCGCTATAAAAACCAAAAATGCTAAAAATACGTTTTTTTATTAATTTTAAGTTTTTTTTTAAACTTTTTACTTTTTTTTAATATTAATTAATATAAAAAAAAAATAAAAACAAGGTACGCAGCAGCAAGCTAGAATTTTTCTTTTTTAATATTCTAAAAAGAAAAATACGTTTTATATTAACCTTTAGATTAATATAAAACCTAAAGTTTAAAAAAAACGTATTTTTAGAAATAAAATAGATATAATTTCTAAAAATTCTTAAAAAAAAAACTTAAAACCACAATATAATATACTAGAAAAGGCAAATTCTTTTCTAGGCTATAAACATACAGAAGAAACTCTAAAATTTTTTAGTCGCCCAGCCAGCCGCCGCCAAGGCTGGGCAACCTGCTACGCGGGTCATTTTTTATTTATTGATAAAAAATAACCTGCACATTTTCCAACACAGTTGGAAAATAGCGGGAGGCTTCGCGGGGCGGAAACTAGATGAGGGGAGGCTTCGCCACCCCTAGAAATAAATTATCTATGGCTAGGAAGAATATTAAGCCAAGAAGTTAGAGATAAAATATCTACTAAGAGAAAAGGTATAAAACTTTCAGTCGCCGGAGGCGGTGAAACACGTGGAAAGATAACTAAGTCAGCTATAAGTCTTATAGGTGTAAAGGTCGACATTATTATTAACGATACTAAGGAAAAATTATCTTTTTATAATTTAACTGCAGTAACCCGCACCGCGGGTGTACTGCAGTAGCAAGGCTACTGCAGCAGGTTTTTAGTTAATATAAATATTAAATAAAAACGTATTTTTGGGCATTTTTGGTTTTTATAGCGGAGCGTGATTTAAAAACCAAAAATACGTTTTATTTTAACTTTTAAGTTTAAATAAAACTAAATAAATATATAATTTAAAAAAATTCCTAAACATATAGGTGTAACTAGGCCAGCTGTAGCTAAAGCTTTAAAAAGTGGTCGCCAGGAATAATATTCCTGGCAACCTAGCACGGTCTACCGTGCTAGGAAGATTGATAAAAAATATTTTCATAATTAAGAGAGCTGATAGTTAGAGCAGAGCTTAAAAATAGTATTTATTATTTGCTAAATAGATGATAAAATTATAGGTATATTTATCATTTAGGGAGAAGGACTTCGGCTTTACCTTATAAGTGTGATCACTTATAGTTTTTTTTTTATAATACTATATATGAAATTTAAATAAGGTAATAGAAGTAGATTTGTTTCTGCGAAACCTATAATAGTAGGAAATTATGAGTAATCACATCTAGCAGGTACAGAATTCTTATCTTAGACAAATTCTAGACGTCAAAAAACGTCTATGTTATGTTTTGGGGGATCGTGAAGATTCTACCAGTGAGTATACAGACTCGGAATGGCGAAGATGTGTCTCGGTTATCAGACATAGAGTGATAAGGTTGTATGGTACAGCCTTTTTGTAGAAGTGAACCTTCTGCTATAAATCAACAAATTGCGGGAATACCCTAAAGCAATTATAACCAAGTAGGAGTAGAGTAATACGTCCTATGGCTTAGGTAATGACTCAAGGTAAGGTAAAATCATGATTGATCTTCGAAATTTTTTATTTTTAAGTTTTTAGGGCTCCGTGGCTTCTTATTTTTTTATATATATATATATATAAAAAAAATAAGCCTTAAAAGCTCGCAGTAAAGAAAAAATCGAAGTAAAAAGGGTAATCTGCAGCCAAGCACCGACTATTGCAAATCAAGGTAGGGTGTGCAGTTCATCGACTAAATGTTGGTTAGCGTAAGCTTAAGATATAGTCAGGCCTCGCTCGAAAGGGTGCAATGGCAATAAAGTAATTTATTTAAACAGTATTTAGCTATTTCTAAGCCGGTTTTTACAAAAGACTTAATACGACAGGCAACTACCCTTCGAAGGGTGACCAGTTTAAATGGGCTGACACCCTGTTTAAACGGTGTTAATAGGTTATGGTACTGTAAAAAAAGATGTTATAAAGCTTGCTGGGAATTATATTCTAGCCGGACCTAGTTTTTTTTTATTAATGACTAATTTAAGCTAATTAGCCATAACATAAAAAAAAAACAAGTTTTTTATAATTATCATTTATAAATTAATTAATTAAATTATAAATTTAATTATAAAAACTAGTGGAGACACCAGGGATCTGAGAGATGAGCATGGAGGGAATATTATTCCCCTTTTTTCTATGACCCATGTTTGGTATGAGACAAACACTAAGCTGTCGGCTTTATTAAAATATAATAACATCGTCAAAAAAAATAATTTTCTATTAAGTAATAAAAATGTAGCTATAGCTCAGGTAAAAAGCTATAATGATGCACTATTAAATAAAAAAATAATTTTGCATGATAATAAAGGTAAACCAGGTATTTATTGTTGAATCAATAAATTAAACAATAAATCTTATGTAGGTAGTGGTTTAAATTTATCAAAAAGATTAAGTGAATACTATAATCAAAGTGAATTAAAAAGAAATCCTAGACCTATTAATGCTGCTTTAGTTTTTTTAACTTTTTATATCTTGTTAAGATATAAAAAGTAACTTTTTATAATATAAAAAGTAACTAAAGTTAAAAAAACCAATTTATTTAGTTTTAAACATAGTAAAAACTAAATAAATTACTAAAATATGGATACGAAAGTTTCATATTGGAAATATTAGAATACTGCAGAGCAGATGAACTTATTAAAAGAGAACAGTATTATTTGGACTTACTAAATCCTGAATACAATATATTAAAGTATGCTTATTCGCTATTAGGGTATAAACATACCCGTGAAAACATAGAGAAGTTTAAATTAAAAAAAGTTACACAAGAACTTAAGGATATATTATCTTCAGTTCATTCAGGAAAAGAAGTTAGTAAAGAAACTAGAGATAAATTATCTCTTGCCCTTTGGTCGCGCAGCGACCTGCAGGGTTGCAAGCGACTACAACTAACTATAGAAAAAATAATCCTTTAAAAGCTGAAGCTTCAGGAGCTGCATAGCTCCAGATTTTTTATATCTTATATAAAAAATTAGCGAATATTACAGCTAAAACTACAGAACGTGAAGGAGTATCAGTTATACTTTTAAATACTCAAACTAATGAAAAATTAAAATTTCCAACTTTAAGAATTTTTCTTTTTACCTAAAAAGAAAAATACGTTTTATATTAATCTTTAGATTAATATAAAACCTAAGGCAGGCGAGTATTTAGGTATAAAAAGACAAGCTATACGAAACGCAATAAAAAGAGAAAGCCTTGTTAAAGGACTATATCGTGTTTCAGAAGTAGATAACTAATACACATAAGTACTTACT
The DNA here is from genome assembly GCA_001633055.2 of Ophiocordyceps polyrhachis-furcata BCC 54312. Classification (NCBI taxonomy): domain Eukaryota; kingdom Fungi; phylum Ascomycota; class Sordariomycetes; order Hypocreales; family Ophiocordycipitaceae; genus Ophiocordyceps; species Ophiocordyceps polyrhachis-furcata. Next base: position 6,936 of record LKCN02000050.1, on the reverse strand, counting down.
TATTATAATACTATAAAAAATAGATTACTTTAATATCAGGGGACGACTAACCCAGCATATTTTCGGCTTCTTATTTTTTATATATATATAAAAAATAAGCGGAGCAGACTAATAGTCCCGCTCTGCTAAAAATCAGCAGGGATAAGGGAATTTTAGGCGGAATAAAAATTTTTTATGGGAAATGGGAAATTTTTTACCGCCTAGCTTGCGCAGTCCTCTTGAAATCTGGTTTATAAAATAACCTGTTGTCTAAATGGATATTGCATAAATATGAAGTTGTGCACTATTTAGGGAGAAAATTTTGCTTATTTATTAGTTTTAAATATTTATAATTTATTTTGTTTTACGGCTCCGCCGTATTTTCCAACTGTGTTGGAAAATGTGCAGGAGGAATAATATTCCAGCTCGGCTGCTTATTTTTCGGGACTCTGAGGAATTTATTTCTATATAGACATATATAGAATATAAATTCGGGACTCAGAGTCCCTCCCCTACGATGGAAAAATATGCGGCACATTTTAAATATATATCTGTGTATTTTGCTGCATCTATAGATAGACATATCTATAGATGCAAAATGTGCCATTTAAATATAATTTATTCTATTAATTATATTTAAATGAGTTTACAATAACCTTTAGGTATTGTAAACCCGCTATATGTCCCTAGATATATAATTAAAATTGTAAAATTCCCAGCCCAGCGCTGGGAATAATATTCCTGCGAAGTGGTCCCAGAAAAATTCATAAAAAAATAAAAATAAACTAGGTAAGCAAAAACACCGTGTATGTCAAAAGGGAAACAGCCCAGAACAAGAGTTAAGGTTCCTAAATTATTAGTTAAGTGAAATTAAGGGAGTTTTTATTAAAGTCGACAAGGAGATAGGCCTAGAATCAGCCACAATTTAATGACCTCGTAATAGAGCGCTTGTTAAGCTATAGAAGCATCGATAATTTAACGGATCTAAACAATATACCGAAACCTGCTGAGCGAAATCGGGAAGACGCTTGTGTGGGTGTAAACTATCAAACTTCGGAAACCCCCGAAAAACTTCAGGTACCAAGCTTTATAAGCGGATGAACTAATTCTTCATGTAGGGTAAAAAGCCAGAAGGCTTATGAAAATAAAAAGGGTTATCGCGAATCTAAATCAGATAACTTTATATCTGTAAAAGAGCAACGAGTAGACGGTAGTTGTACAGCCAGAGCTGTATTAAGGTGTACTCTAATGAATTTCGAAAGAAATTGTCAAGTCAAAATCCCGTCTAGGCAAATAAGGCAATATACAACTAAAACTCCTACTATTATTACTGTACCAACTCTCACACTTAATCCTTGATTTGTAACAGGATTTACGGACCCCCTTATATCACGATATAAGGGGGGGGGATTTTTATAAATTTTTTAAAAAAAAAAATTCATAAAAACCGAATTTTTATTTATTGTTGATAAAAAAAATTCCTATGCAGCCCCTGCGGAGGGGTCATTTATAATTTCAATCGTTAAAGATTCTAAAATTCAAACAGGTTATAATATCCTAGTAAGATTTAAAATTGCTTTAAATAAAAAAGATTTAAAGGTTTTGGAGCAAATTAAAGCTTATTTTGGTGGAAAAGGTTTTATAGATAAAACAGGGAAAGATAGAGATAGTTTTTGCTATGTAATAAGTTCTCGAAAATTAATCAGTGCGACTCCGTCGGTATTGCCACATTTTGACAAATATCCTTTAATTACAAGTAAGAAAGCAGATTATGAATTATTTAAGCGTATAATTGAAAATATGAATAATAAGCTACATTACACAGAACAGGGAATTAAAGAAATTGTAAATATCAGGGCTTCTATTAATTTAGGTTTATCTTTTAGATTAAAACAAGCTTTTCCTCATTATAATCCGGTTCCTAGACCCTTAGTTGAATATAAAAATATACCGGACGCTAATGGGTAGCAGGCTTTACGAATTTTTTTTTTCCAAAAAAAAATACAGGTGAGGGCTGCTTTTATATATCAATTAGTAGCCGTAGGCTACCTGCTTACGCGGGTAAATCAAATTCAAGATCAATAGAATTTAATGTTAGATTAAGATTTATATTATCACAACACACTAGAGATGAGCATATTATAAGAAGTTTTATTACTTACTTTAATAGTGGTAGCTGTGAAAAAGCTAAAGATGGAATGGTGTATTTTAGAGTTACTAAATTTGTAGATAATTGCGAAAAAATACTGCCTTTCTTTAGCTTGTACAAACTACAGGGTGTAAAAGCAAAGGATTTTAAAGACCCCACAACAATCACTCTGTTGTGGGGGTGCCGCATATTTTTCGGGACTCAGAGTCCCGAAAAATCAGCAGCCTTGATGTCTTGTAGCAGAACTAATGAAAACTAAGTCTCATGGCGAAGCCCTCGTGAAGGATTATACCGAATAGTAAAAATAAAAGAAAATATGAATAAAGGTAGGAGTAACAGTGATAATACTTAAGGAGCTTATTTATTGTTGACTCTTTTGTAAGACAAAATTGATGGCCGTGTGTCCATAATATATTATATTAATAAGAGGATAATATAATTAAATGGGGTAGCAGAACGTTGAGTAAAGAACAATTATTCTTTTTTAAAGAATAATTTTATAAGGTATTTTTAGGCCGGCAGGGGAATATTATGAATTTTATACAAAATGTATTAAAATTCATAGATCGATCTATCGATCGATCACACCTGCCGTGCTAGTGCTAGTACTAGAGCTGTAAAATACGGCGACTAAAATACTAGTTTAATAATCGTAAACTCAAGTGAGAATGGTGACATCAGTAACTAAAAAGAAAAATAAAAGTTCCGCCTTAAGCTTATGGATATATAAAGTAACGGCCTCTAAGTTAAAATTATCTAAAGATTTAAACGATGAGAAAATCTTTTTTACTAAGGACAACATTTTAGTTAAAGATGTGCTGGAAAAGTAGTAAATATATTTTGACGATTAATTTGTATTTTNTACCTAAAGGTTATTGTAAACTCATTTAAATATAATTAATAGAATAAATTATATTTAAATGGCACATTTTGCATCTAAGATATGTCTATCTAAGATGCAAAATTTATATCTAAAAAACAAGCAGATTTTATTCTATTTAAATCAGGGCTTCGCCTGATTTAATGATAGGTAAATATCATTTAACTTTAGAAGGACTCTTAAAAATATTAAGCTTTAAATGTTCATTAAACTTAGGGGGATCCCCCGATAAGTTAAAAGAACATTTTCCTAATGTAATACCTAGTTTCGTGTATCTAAAGATACACGAAACCAGTTTTTACATAAATAGGAATTTATGTAAAAACTACTCCTAGACCTTAAAATTGAGATAGGGAAATTAAAAATCCCTATTGGGTTAGCTGGCGGTATAACCGCCACAGGAGAAGGGAAGGTTGTTTTTTAATTCTTACAAGTAAAAATACTAAAAGTATAACCTTGCGGTTTAAATTGGCGAGTCGCATAGCGGGTTTACAATACCTAAAGGTTATTGTAAACTCATTTAAATATAATTAATAGAATAAATTATATTTAAATGGCACATTTTCTATCTAATATATGTATATATTAGACAGAAAATTCAGCATATTAGAGATAATTATTTAATGAAATATTTAGAATCTTATCTTAATTGTGGGGCATATTATCCTTGAGATAATAAAGGTGAATACGTAGTATCTAAATTCTTAGATATTAAAGAAAAAATAATACCCTTTTTCGATAAATTTTCTGTCTAATATATACCATATATTAGATAGAAAATGTGCCATTTAAATATAATTTATTCTATTAATTATATTTAAATGAGTTTACAATAACCTTTAGGTATTGTAAACCCGCTATGCGTCTCGTACCCTATACTGGGTAACAAATATTTAGATTACTTAGATTTTAAACAAACTGCTTTATTAGTAGGTTTTATATTAATCTAAAGGTTAATATAAAACGTATTTTATTTTTAGGGCGAAGCCGGAAAAAATAAAAATTAATAAAAAGAAACACGCGGTAAAAAAAAATAAGGGATTTTTTTTTAATGAAGGTTATGCAACAATTTTAGCTCTAAAAGTAGGAATGAATCGAGGTAGATAAATACATATTAGTGTTAATATATTAATAAGATTTTTATAAATAACTAAGCCGAAAGGCTGCTGACTTAAGGGAGGTGAATACCGTTTTACTTACTTTTTATGGGACGGCGGGAATTTTATTCCCGCCGTCGCCATAAAAAGTTACTTTTTATATCTTCTGAAGATATAAAAAGTTATAAAAAAAAATATTAAGATAAAAATTAAATATTTACTGCCTTTTATGCTATGGTAGGCGGGAGCTGCAGCAGGCAGCAGGGGACCGCCATTATATCTATATATATTTATATAAAAAAAAACCCATTTATTAGGCATAGTAATAAATTATAGTTTGCAGCTTGCTTGCTAGCTTGCTTGCTAGCTTGCTTGCTTGCTAGCTTGCTAGCTTGCTTGCTTTGCTTTGCTTTGCTTTGCTTTGCTTAGCTTAGCTTAGCTGCCTTACAAAAAATAAAAATAAGTGAAATAGCTAAATTAGGCTAGAATATGTAATATTCGAGAGTATTTGCTTGAGCGGTGTGAGCTGAAAGGTTCACGCACCGTTCTTATGGGGGGAAAACTTGAGAAAGTCTACCTATCCAAACATAAAAGTCCGAACGGGTGATTGTTGCAAAAATCTCCGAAGAACTGTGGTAGGTATAGTGAAAGACAATACTGACCGTGATAGCTGGTAAAGAATAAATATGTAAGCAATTTTAAAATAGCCAGTGTGTAGAAATGAACTTTCTGCAATAAATCATCAAATTGACGGGAAAGCTCTAAAAAAATCTAGACCAAGCAAATATGGTGACATATTAGTGGCACAGGTAATGACTCGTGGTATGGTAAAACATAGATTTATATACGTAAGTATAATGAGAGATCCGCAGCCAATCACCATAATATTTTTTTTGTTTTGGTGTGCAGTTCATCGACTAATTGTTGGTTGGCTTATAATTATAGTTATATAATTATTTGCTTAAGATATAGTCAAACCTTATCCGAAAGGATACAAAATAATAAATATGAAAAGACCGGCTTCTAATGGGGACGGCATAGCCGTCCCCGCTAGGACGGCTATGCCGTCGCGCAGGAATTTAAGGCCCATATTTTAAATATATACTATGTCTAGATATATAATTAAAATTAGGAATAATATTCCCGCCTTAATATGGTTAGCTTATTTTATCGGATATTTTGCCAGGGGAGAGCTACTCTAGGCACATTTTTCTGCGCAGCGCGGGAATAAATTCCCGCTAGGGAATAAAATTCCTAGCGGGAATTTATTCCCGCGCAGCACACAGAAAAATACGCCGCCCCTTCTTCTATAGCTGCCGCCCTAATCAGTAGTGAGGCGGCCGTGTTATTATGACTTACTGGGTTATGGATATCAGTAATTAGTTGTTTAAAGATAATATTTATACAATATAAAATTGTTCGCTTAATAATGAATAAAATATATTATTGTACAACACCAGCAATTATTTAGTTTTATTTAAACCTAAAGATTTAAATAAAACAAACGTATTTTTGGCATTTTTGGTTTTTATAGCGGAGCGTGATTTAAAAACCAAAAATACGTTTTATTTTAACTTTTAAGTTTAAATAAAACTTAATAAATATATAATTAAAAAAAATGCTAAAAATGGTGATATAGATAAAATTAAAATATTAAGCGACAACAGAAATAAAAAAGGTATATATTGCTGGAGGTAGCTGCTAAGCTACACATTTTATATATTAGATATCATAGATATCTAATATATAAAATTTAATAATATTAATGGTAAATTCTATGTAGGTAGTTCTATAAGTTTAACTAATAGATTTTATAAATATTATAGTGTTAAGCACTTAACTATACGTCAAACACCTATTCATAATGCACTGTTAAAATATGGATATAGAAATTTTACTTTAGTAATATTAGAATATGTAGCTGATAAGGAACAAGTTATAAAAAGAGAACAATACTTCTTAAATTTAGCATTTTTATAAAATTGTAAATTTATTTTAGTTTTATTTAAACTTAAAAGTTAAAATAAAACGTATTTTTGGTTTTTAAATCACGCTCCGCTATAAAAACCAAAAATGCTAAAAATACGTTTTTTTATTAATTTTAAGTTTTTTTTTAAACTTTTTACTTTTTTTTAATATTAATTAATATAAAAAAAAAATAAAAACAAGGTACGCAGCAGCAAGCTAGAATTTTTCTTTTTTAATATTCTAAAAAGAAAAATACGTTTTATATTAACCTTTAGATTAATATAAAACCTAAAGTTTAAAAAAAACGTATTTTTAGAAATAAAATAGATATAATTTCTAAAAATTCTTAAAAAAAAAACTTAAAACCACAATATAATATACTAGAAAAGGCAAATTCTTTTCTAGGCTATAAACATACAGAAGAAACTCTAAAATTTTTTAGTCGCCCAGCCAGCCGCCGCCAAGGCTGGGCAACCTGCTACGCGGGTCATTTTTTATTTATTGATAAAAAATAACCTGCACATTTTCCAACACAGTTGGAAAATAGCGGGAGGCTTCGCGGGGCGGAAACTAGATGAGGGGAGGCTTCGCCACCCCTAGAAATAAATTATCTATGGCTAGGAAGAATATTAAGCCAAGAAGTTAGAGATAAAATATCTACTAAGAGAAAAGGTATAAAACTTTCAGTCGCCGGAGGCGGTGAAACACGTGGAAAGATAACTAAGTCAGCTATAAGTCTTATAGGTGTAAAGGTCGACATTATTATTAACGATACTAAGGAAAAATTATCTTTTTATAATTTAACTGCAGTAACCCGCACCGCGGGTGTACTGCAGTAGCAAGGCTACTGCAGCAGGTTTTTC
>LKCN02000005.1:2772325-2815695 GCA_001633055.2 Ophiocordyceps polyrhachis-furcata BCC 54312 | reverse complement strand
GTCAAGCAAGGCGTGCCTTCTTTAGCAATACAATTAGCCTCCGTGTGAGCATTCTTCCTAGCCTAGGTACGGGTATCTAGGCTACGGACTTTCTGAATTTTTCCCTAAATTTTACTGAATTTTTCTGAATTTTTCCTCTTCTTCCTTTCTTCCTTCTTTTCTTCTTCTTCTTCTTTTTCTTCTTCTTTTCCTTCCTCTAGGCCGCTAGCCCAGTAGTACCTAGGGTATCGTTTTCCCTCCGCCAAACTAACCTTCCCGTTTTACCTATGCTTAGATCTTAGCGTATAGCAAATACGGCCCTTTAGATACTATAGAAGTTTATATAGATACTAGTGCTAGTAGATTAGCTATTAGAAACAATCTCCTCGACTAATTCGAAGATATTAAAATCGATAATATTATCTATTACTTAAATAGTATTAGCAAAGGCTTAACTAAAACTCTAGGTTAGGCTACTTTTACTCTTTATATTCCTAGCAAAATAAATAATAAATTCTATATTAGCAAGTTTATAGTTAGAGCTTAGGTTATTAAATCCTTATCCGCTAGCCTCTTATTAGGATAGGACTTCTCTATTCCCTATAGCCTTAATATCCTTAACTTGCGTTAGGAAATTCGGATTAAGCTTTATAGCAGATTACGAGTCGAATATTATTCTATTAAATAGGGACTAGCAATCTAGCAACGTATATTAGCAGCTTTACTTGCTACTATTGCACTTTATTTTTCCGGAATAATTCTAACTTTAGTAAATAACCCGCCTATCGATCGCGACTTTATCTTTTTTCCTAATTCTTTATCGCTCTCTAGTTCGATTATTCGCAATTATTTTTATATTACTATTTTTAATTCTAGCAATTGCTTAATCTCCTTTAAACGCAAGGAAAAAATTAGCATTATCCTCGACTTTAATAATAATTTTTCTTTCTTAGTTCTAGAATATATTTAGCAACTAGCCTCGACTTTCGATAAACGTTCTAAACCGGATATCTTATTAACTAGCTTTTAAAATAACGATTAAAAAGACCCTATGCCTCCTATTAATATTCCGGACCCTAGTTAACCTTACTATCTTAGCATTTCTAAAGTTCCTAATATCCCGGAAATTAAAGGGGAATATAGCGTTAAGATTTATGCTCTTAACTACGACCTGGTATCTAAGGTAAAGCAACTTATCGACTCTCTCCCTAAATTATAGGAAGATATAAGGCTAATTAATCTCCCTAAGAAACGTTTCCTTCGAATTCCCCTTATCGATAACTAGTATAAAAAGAAACTTAGTTTACGTTCTTATCCTTTAAATAAACCCGATTAGGACTTTCTCGATAAAAAATATAATAATATATATTCCTAAGGCAAAATAGAATAGGCTTTACAAGCTTCCCCTTTTGCTAGCCCTTGCTTTATAGTCTAGCGCAAAAGTAAACTACGAGTTATAAATAATCTCCGAGCTTTAAATAGTATTATAGTTCTAGATGCCTATCTAATACTAATTCCGCAGGATATAATCTATAAGCTCGCTAGCAAAAAGATTATTTTAGCAATTAACGCTCGAAGTTTCTTTTACTAATTCTTTATTTATCTAGATTACTAAGAATAGTTTATAATTATTTCTTACTACAGACTCGAAAAAGCTACTATAGCTTTTATAGGGTATAAAAACTCGCTAGCTTATATATAACGTTTTATCGACTATATTCTTCGCCTTTATAAAGATTATATAGCTAGATATATCGATAATATTATTATCTTTTCGGATACTCTAGAAGATTATATTAAATATTTATTAGCTGTTTTTAACCTTTTTATTAGCATAAACTTTTCTTTATTAGCACTAAAAAGCTTTTTAGCCTACCCTTTAGTTAAGATATTAGGGTATTATATTAATAGCTTCTTCCTTATAAATACGCAATTTTGCATTAAAGTATTGCGTAATATTAAGTTTCTAAGCATATTATAGCGCCTTAAGTAGTAGATTAGACTCGTTAGATAGATATAATACCTTATTCCCTGCTTTATATAATAGATTAAACTACTATAGAAACGTAAAATACTTATATTCCGTAAAGGATAAGAATCTAATGCCCCTATTACTAGTCTAAAGAGAAATACCTTTATTTCCTATTTAAAGATTATCCTAACTTAGGAAGAGAAGGACGCCTTTTATAATATAACGAATACTCTCTATAGTAATACTGCTCTAAGTTAATTCTTCCTTAATTAATAGCTCTTCCTGCAAATCGATGCATCCTAAGAGAATAGTTTTGCTATATGCTTATTTTATCTTAATAACGAAGAATCTTAGAAACTAACTTTAGCTCTGCCTAGGTAATTAATCCGGCCTATCTTTTACCTTAGTCGATCTCTTAAACCTGCTAAATTAAGATACTAGCTAACTAAGCTCGAGATCGCTTGCCTTATTTAGACTTATAGGAAACTGCAAATATACTTAATTAGCATATAGAAACCTAAGATTATCGTTTTTACTAACTATATAGCTATTTCCGCTATTATTAAGCAAACTTCCCCTTTTATAACTAGTATAAGGAGCAATAATCTTCTTACTATTATATCCTAATACTTAAGCTAATACTCCTTAGAAGTTTATTATATTCCTAGCGCTTTTAATATCCTAGCTAATTTACTCTCCTAACTGCTATTAAAAGCTGCCCCGAAAAAAGGTAATAGAGAGTTAGAAGATATCTAGGAAGATAATATTAATATCGACTACGTTTTAATTGCGTTAGAAGCTATTATAAGTAACGAATTCTAATAATAAATTACTAGTAGATATTAATAAGACCTTTAATAGGGTTAAATCCTCGAATAACTTAGCGATAATAATGCTAAGGAAGGACTTGCTTTTACCTAATCTTATAGTCTATTATTTCTTAAAAACGCGGATAGCCGAAAAAGACTCTATATTCCGGAAAACTGCGCTAACGAACTGATTTCTAAATATTATCTCTAGAAATTTTATACTAGCTAATGCTAAATATAGGCTAAACTCTCCTCTAGTTTTATAGTTACCTATTTAAAAAAGAGAATTAACTAATTTATCGATAGTTATAATATCTATAAACGCAATTAAACTAACTAGCAACTTCCTCTAGGTAAAATAGTCCTAATTTATTCCCTAGCTATATTATTTTATACTATTGCTATAGATTTTATTACTAGACTTCCTATAGTCTCTTTAGAGAATTCCCCTTAGGCCGAACCGGAAGGAAAGTTTTATAATTCCCTCCTTATAGTTACTAATAAATTCTCTAAAATATATATCCTTATTCCCGGATACGAATGCTTTATAGCTAAAGAATAGGCTTAGAGGTTGTATTTTAAACTTATCCGTTATAATTAAGGACTACTTTATTAAATTATTTCGGATCGAAACCCTAAGTTTACTTTAGAATTCTGGAAATTACTCTAGTTAGCCTTTAGAACTAAACTTCTTATATTAATAGCCTATTATCCCTAGACTAATAGACTTTCCGAATAATAGAATCAGACTATTAAAATTGCCCTTAGGTTCTTTATAGCTAATTTCCCGACTAAAAGATAGACTAACGCATTACCTTTGCTTTAATTCTCCCTTAATAATTCCTTCTCTTTAATTATCGGAGCATCCCCTAGTAAATTATTAACCGGTTTTCGTATAGATAATAGCCTTTAGCACCTTAGCAACTAAGCCTCCCCTAAATTAAGGGATACTCTTAAAAATAAAGCAGTAATTTCTATTGCTTGCGCTTAGGCTGCTATAAAGCGCTATTACGATAAGAAGCATTATAAACTAGAGTTTAAACCTAATAATTAGGTCTAGCTTAAACTTAGCAAAGGATATTAAGTCGCTAATAGACGCGTTGCTAAACTCGCTAAATAATAAACTAGCCCTTTTTATATTATTAAATGCGTTAGATACCTTGCCTATCGACTCGACTTTAATAAATCGCTTAATATTTATCCTATAGTATCTATTATTTAACTTTAACCTGCTAAAGCTCCTGCGGAACGACTAGGACTAGAACCTAATATAGAAAATTATAAAGTCGACCGGATTCTTAATATCCGTAAGATTAAACGCAGTAAAGGAATAGCAAGAACTAAATACTTAGTCTATTAGAAAGGATACCCTAGCAGTTATAATTAATAGGTTGCCTCTAGAGACTTCTAGCAATCCGATATAATCGATAAATTTAAGAAAACTAGAGCCGAGCTTTAATCCTATTTAGAGAAGATATAATAAAAAAAAGAAAAAGATCTTTAGGAATATAGGGTTAAAAAGCTAGGTAAAAACACGAACCGCGTTACCTAGCAACGCATTGCGAATATCTTATTACCTACTATATTATACGCATAGTTTTCCTTACCTTTCTTTACGCTTCTACTATTATGCGCTATTTGTTTTCCCCTCCGACCTTTTCTTTGCTTTCTGCTGCACCCTCCTTTCCTTTGCCTACTATTTTATAAGTTTTTATCCTTTTTATTTATAAGTCCTTTTCCTATAATCCTACCTTGCTCTAATATTTTTAAATTAAAAGATAAGGACTATAGAAGAGATTTCTATAAGAAGCTTATTTATTCGCTACCTAAAGTTACGTTTAAAGGTTTTTAATAAGCTATCTAGCTATTTAGCAATCTTTTAGAGCTCTAAGTATTATTTAAATCCTCTAATACTAAGTTTAATAGTTAGAAGTAAGCTAATAAAACTCTATTTACTTTTTAGAAACGTGCTCTGCGTTTAGAAGGTTTTAATCTTTCTTTTAGCTAGTTAAACGGTTATATATATTAGGTCGATTAAAAGCTAGTAGATAACGCAGACGGATAATAACTCCTAGATAATTATAATTCCGACTCTAAAAATACTAATCTATTATCTAATAATAATAATATGCCCTCTTCCTATTGCTAAACGCATTAAGCTATAGCAACTCCCGCTGCCCTATCTACCCCTTTGCTGCCTTGCTAAGGCCGACCTACCTTGCTATCCTTACTTAATAATATTAATAGCAATATTTTCCCTATTTCTAATTAACTAGGCCGTAATTTCTATAGAGCATACGCGCTTCTAGAAATAGCTAAGGACTATATTAAGGGCTTAGTATTAGGGGAGATTACTTAGGATTTAGCAGAGCTTAATAAGATTAAGAAAGTTCTAGATATACTAAACTACTAGGATTGCCTTAGTAAGATAGAAAAAATAGCCCTTAAGGCTATAGAGAAAGAAATAACTACTTTTAACGCACTATTACTATTTAGGCGCGCTTTAGCCTAGCGTTCTACTACGTCTGCTCTTACGCCTACGCTAGTTCTAAGCACTCCGGAATAATGCTGCCCTGCGATTACGCTAGCAACTCCTTTATATTAATCCTCTTTAGCTAAACGTTTTTAAAAAGTTATTAATAACGATTCTAATAATAGTATTAAACCTTAAATGCTTATATATTACTATATCGCCCTAGTTATAGTTATTAAGCATTCTAAAGACTGCTTTATTATATATAGAGGCAACTAGGCTATAGTCTTTATAAACCCTAATATTGCTTTTATTTAGGCTATAATAATTAAAGAAGTTCTCGCTTAAATTAATAAAAAGTTATTTCTATCCTATATAGCTAAGATATTAGGCATTAGCTCTAACTAGGTTATTATATTCCTCTTATTAATTTACGTTTTGCAAGATTATTCTAGTCTAAATGCTCTAAGAAAGGAAACAGCTAAAGTTAATATATTTATAAATAAACACGCTGCTTTTAAAACTACTTAAAAGCTTCTTACGTTTTTAAATAGTACTAGCTAGAACCCCTATATTAGCGCTAATATTTAGTCTAACCCTCTAGCTAAAAACACTATTAATACTATTCCTATAGTCGCTATTAATTATCTAGTTTTTTACGCTAGTAGTTTAGTCGAAAGAACGACTATAGATATAAACCCGAGTAGTATTCCCTTATATAATATCCTCTACCTTGTTATAATACCGCCGACTAATATTGCTAAGGAGTTATATAGCTTTAAGGGCATTCTAAACCTAACGCCTTGTTATAAATCGAACTTAAAGCCCTTTAATTTTGTTAAAATTAACAACGAAAATTAATTATCCTTTCTTTTTTTTCTCTTCTCTCTATTTTCTTTTCCTTTTTTCCTTAGCTATTATCTTTATCTTAATATAAGAATCTAATATTTCTTATCTTAGTTCCTTTTATCTAATGCCTTAACTCGTCCTATTTTATTTTTTCTTCTCTTCTATTAATTTCTAGGAGTTAGGTATATCGAATTTATAATATAGAAAAGCCTTCGAGTATAACTTAACGTCCCTAATAAATATAACCCGCCCTTATTATATATAACTCTTCCCTCCTATTTTACTAATAGGGATATTAGCTTCTCTTTCGCCCTAGGGAGATTAATACGGGATAAGCTATACTTAGTCTAATCCTATATAATTCTCTTATTCTTCCTTTCTAATAATTATTTAATCTTATTTCTAGGAAATCCTCTTAGGAAATTACTAGGAAATCCTCTTAGGAAATTACTAGGAAATCCTCTTAGGAAATTACTAGGAAATCCTCTCGGGAAATCTCTAGGAAATCCCCTCTAGAAATTACTAGGAAATCCCCTCTAGAAATCTCTAGGAAATCCCTTTTAGAAATCTCTAGGAAATCCCCTCTAGAAATCTCTAGGAAATCCCCTCCGGAAATCTCTAGGAAATCCCCTCTAGAAACCTCCTATAAAATCTCTGCTAGTATATACGCTAGGAGATTTCCGTAAACAAATATTCTTTACTTAGGATACTTATATCCCTAAATATTCCCTAGATAGAAAGACAGTCTCTTTAAATTATATAATATTTATTCTTAAAAGATACTTATTTATGCTTATAATATTTATAGTAGCTAAACTATACCTTACGACTAGTAGCTAGCCCGTTATTCTTATCTACCTGGACGTCTATACGCGCAAGCGCATATTAGTAGGTATATAGGCGATAAAGTTCTAGAAGATATATTAAAGAAAAGAAGTCGTCTATACGGATAGATTGCGGCTAATAATAGCATCTGCTTTGCCGAGATAATAAAAGCGATAATAGAAGTCAGCACTATCCTCTATACGGACTTTAATGCCACTCTTTTTGCAGGCTTGCAGTAGCCGATTATTGCTAGGATATCCGAGTCGATAATAGAGGACCGAAAATTTAATAGCCTTCTCTTTAATAAGCAGGGCGGGCATTATAAAAGGCCGTTAAGGCCTAGTATCTTAAATAGTCGCAATACTACCTTTCTAGATAAGATAGTATACTATACGGCCTTGTTATTAAAGTCTTATCTTTTTGCTATTAATGCGTATATCCTTACGATTAAAAAGGTTAGCGCTAATCAGGTTAGCTGGAATATTAGTGCTATAGAAAGCCTCTTTAAAGGTAATAGAATAGCTATCCTTGGATTTAATAATCGCTATGCCTTTGCTAAGATAATAAAAAGGCATGCTATTAGAAGCTATAAGACGGATCGGGCTAAGGAATTCTTTATATATATTACTAAACTAGGCTTTATTATTAAAAATATATAACGCATACCTTATATCGACGATAATATTGTTAAAAGAGATAGGGGCGTTATAATCTTAAACCTAAAGTGCGGTATTAATAATATAAGCAATAGTACCCTTTCCCGCGGCTATAATATCGCTGCTGCTAGCAGCGCTAGAGGAACTATTCCTTCTCTATCTGCTACTAAATTATTAAGGACGAAGTTCCGGATAGAGCTTCTAATAATTCTCTTTAGAATAAATATTCCTACTAGGAAGGACGTTATAGCTATAGCAGGGCAGGACTATTATCTTATTTATTGTATTAGTATAACGAGGAGGCGCTAGAAGGAGCTTTAGCGCGGATAAAGGCTCTTCCTATTATTCCTTCTATGCCTTCTTCCTATTCCTCTTTTTATTCTTATAATTATTATTATTATTATTATTATTATTATTATTATCTCCTTTATTATTCCTTAGTACGGAAAGGGCTTTGCCTAAGGCCTTTCGGACCTTAGTATTAGCAATAATAGAAGAGATATATTTATTTGCCTTCTCTAAGGAAAGGCCTATATCCCTATTAGCCTTATAGGCCTATTAGGTAGCAAGGTCTTCTCGAATATACTATATTGTATCGATAGCTTTATATGCGTATACCTATAGTATCTGCCTATAGGCAGGACTAAGTTCCTTATTAGATATAATTTAATTCTATAGGGTCTAGAGTTCTTTTTAAAAGGTCTTCTAGCCCTAAATAGTATTATCCTTAAGGACGAGATAGTACTAGCGCTATAGAATATATTAAGGCTATATTTTTACTATTACCTTAGTATATTATTCCGCGAATTTATATATCTCTCGAGCTATTTTCTTATAATACTAACTTAGGCGTATAATGCCTAAGATAGCTTTGCTAGAGAGGGATTATAGGATAATACTAATAGCCTTTTTATCGGCCTTTAGCTATTTAGCGTAATCGGGAGACTTATTTAAAAATAATTTAAAGTCTTTAAGAATATAATTACTAACTTTATAAATTAAGGCACTCGCTATTAAGGCTCCCTGCTATTCTATAAGGGTAGCAGAGCCTTAAAGCTTTATACTAGAGAAAGCTAACTATATAATAATAATAATATAATAGTTTATTTAATAATTATTATTATTCTTATTATTATTATTAATAATTTTAATAATCTATTAATTTTGCTATTTATAAAGAATTTTTCTACTAGTTAATTAGGAAGGACTTTCTGCCTTTACTTACTTAATTAAAGACCTAATAGTTAATTCTTATAATAGTATTAGTAAGGCTTATAGTAAGTTTTAGTAAACTATGCAGCGGAAGCGTAGGAGGGCGATATAACCTATAGAAAGGAACGTTATATAAAGACTGCAGGGGTGATCCCTAATGCTGAGATTATGCTATGCTAGGCTATAGAGACTATGGAGGAAAGAGGAGTGGAGGCCTGAGCGGCCTGACCACGTGACAGCACGTGACCACTTAACAAAATATACATATATATATGTACAGTTAGGCTGTCGCTGACTACTATCCGTGATGAGATAAGACACTATCGATAACGCATTTTCTAACCCCTATCGTGATTTTTTTCTTTGTCAATTTCTGTTGCAGCCTCAGTTCACGATATCGTGAAGCTATTTGATTCCAATCCTCCGCCGCAGTGGCTTGGTCAGCAACAGATCGGCCTTCTTCATTTACATATTCAAACTCCTTCCCTTCCGCTCATGATCGCGCAGCCGGGCTCGGCGCATCACCAAACCGCTCTTACACAGAGGCACGACCTCGCCCCTCCGGCCCAATGCCCTCCCCGCCTACAGAGACGCACTGGGACCATACCTACAACACCCTGCGTCGACAAAAGCTCTTCCAACACCCACCGACCGATCACAGCGCCTATCCGGCCCTTCAAGCGGCCGTCGACCCCCATATCCGCTCTTTCAATTGCCTGTTTCCCAGCGATGGCAGCCCAGGCTTGCTGGCCCATGCCATAACGGACATTGGCTCCAAGATATATCTCGACGGAGACGCCAACATACCGCTTCGTGAGCGCAACGAGCTCAGAATTCGCATCAAGGACGTGACTCTGCAAAAGCCCCTGCTCCCGCCCTCCAATAAGTCGGCTCGCACCAGAGAGATCCTTCCATCCGAATGCAGGCAACGCCACGCAACCTACAGAGGACGGCTATCCGTCACTTTTGAATACGAAATCAACAATAATGGTGCAGTCGAGTTCGTGCGGGAATTGGGTCAGTTTCCCATCATGGTCAAGGTATGAGCCATCACAAAGCCTGCCATCGTCGCGTGAAATTTCTCATTTCCTGTCAACAGTCTAATCGCTGCCA
Source organism: Ophiocordyceps polyrhachis-furcata BCC 54312 (assembly GCA_001633055.2). Classification (NCBI taxonomy): domain Eukaryota; kingdom Fungi; phylum Ascomycota; class Sordariomycetes; order Hypocreales; family Ophiocordycipitaceae; genus Ophiocordyceps; species Ophiocordyceps polyrhachis-furcata. The sequence goes on along the minus strand of LKCN02000005.1, from coordinate 2,805,807 downwards.
CTTGGAAAACAATTCGCCTGCGCTTCTAGTCCAGCGTAAAGAGGAGTCGGAAGAGATGGGCGGCTACTTCATCGTCAACGGCATTGAAAAGCTCATTCGACTACTCCAAGTCAACAAGAGAAACTTCCCCATGGCCATTCAACGGCCGGCCTTTGCTAAGCGCGGAACGGGCTACACTCATCATGGAATCGTCATTCGCTCGGTGCGTCCAGACGAAACGCCGCAGACCAACGCGCTGCACTATCTCAAGGACGGGAACATCACTTTTCGCTTTTCGTGGCGGAAAAACGAGTATCTCGTGCCCGTCATGATGATACTCAAGGCTCTCGTGGACACAAACGACCGCGAAATCTACGAGGGCATCATTGGACCCATTGGCTGCAGTTCCCACGAAAACACCCTCCTCGCGGACCGAGTCGAGGTCATGTTGCGAACGTACAAGACCTATGGTCTCCGCGGAAAATCCGCCACGCGAGCCTTTTTGGGAGACAAGTTCCGAGTGGTCCTGGGTATCTCCGACACGATGACGGACCGCGATGCCGGAAACGAATTTCTACGCAAGGTTGTTCTCGTCCATCTCGGCAATGTTGACGTGACGGACAGCCAGGATGACGACAAATTCCGCCTGCTTCTCTTCATGGTGCGCAAGCTGTACGCCCTGGCCGACGGGGCGTGTGCCGTCGACAACGCAGATGTCGTCCAAAATCAGGAACTCTTGATCGGTGGCTTTATGTACAGCCAGATCCTGAAAGAGAGGCTGGATGACTTTCTCGGCGTCGCCGTCCGCTCCTCTCTGCGCGACTTCTTCCGCAAGAAACCCGACGTGCGCTTCACGTCGGACGAGTTTCGTAAAAATTTCCCCAGCAGGATCTTCGCCAAAGCCAACGAAAACCTCGGAGGCGGCATGGAGTACTTCTTGTCGACGGGCAACTTGCAGAGCCCGTCGGGGCTTGATCTGCAGCAAACCTCGGGCTTCACCATCATGGCAGAAAGGCTCAACTTTCTGCGCTTTATCAGTCATTTCCGCATGGTTCATAGAGGTGCCTTCTTCGCCCAGCTCAAGACGACGGGGGTGCGGAAGCTCGTCCCGGAGTCGTGGGGCTTCCTGTGTCCCGTCCACACGCCCGACGGCACGCCCTGCGGACTGCTGAACCATTTGGCGCACAAGTGCCAAATCATGACGGACTCTCTCGACGTCTCGGCACTTCCGGAACTGGCGACGGAGCTGGGCATTGTGGCGACGTCGTCTGCCTCGACGAAGGAGAGCGTGGTGGTGATGCTCGACGGCAAGGTTCTCGGCTGGTGCAGCCCGATCGAGTGCCGACGCATCGCGCATTGCTTCCGTCACTGGAAGGTTGAGGGCACGCACGGAGTTCCGCTACAGCTGGAGATTGGTTACGTGCCGCCGTCCAACGGGGGCACGTATCCGGGCATATTCATGAGCTCGCAGCGGACGCGGATGGTGAGGCCGGTCAAGTACCTGCCGCTGCTGGCCGAGGACTTCGTTGGGTCGTTCGAGCAGCCGTACATGTCGATTGCAGTGGTGCCTCATGAGATCGAGTCGGGCGAGTCGACACATGTCGAGTATGCGCCGACCAACATACTGTCGATCCTGGCCAATATGACGCCCTTTTCAGACTTTAACCAGTCCCCCCGGAACATGTACCAGTGTCAGATGGGGAAGCAGACGATGGGCACGCCCGCAACGGCGCTGCCGGCCCGGTCCGACCACAAGCTATACATGCTGCAGACGGGCCAGACGCCGGTGGTGCGGCCACCGCTTCACAACACGTACGGCTTCGACAACTTTCCCAACGGCACGAACGCCGTCGTCGCCGTCATCTCTTACACGGGCTACGACATGGACGATGCCATGATCATCAACAAGTCGGCAGACGAGAGGGGTTTCGGCTACGGAACCATTTACAAGACGCACATGATTACTCTTAAGGAGGGGACCCGGAACACGGCGAGGAAGAGCATGACCAAGGCCTTTGGCTTCGCGCCGCACAGCTTCGTCAGTGCGGAGCACCAGGGGATGCTCGACGACGACGGCCTGCCGCACGTCGGGCGGATGCTGACACGGGGCGACGTCATTTGCGCATACCACGAAGTCACGACCGACTACAACGGCAAGCTGATCAACCTGGACGGCGTCACCCAGTTTAAGCGCTACAAGGAAGAGGAGACGTGCTTCGTCGAGGCGGTTCAGCTGCTCGGAGCCGAGACGGGCTCGGAGCCGCTCCAAACGGTGTCTATCAAGCTGCGGATCCCTCGTGGGCCCGTCGTCGGCGACAAGTTCTCGTCGCGACACGGCCAAAAGGGAGTCTGCTCCCAGAAGTGGCCGATGGTCGACATGCCATTTTCCGAGTCGGGCATCCAGCCGGACATCATCATCAACCCGCACGCCTTCCCCTCGCGCATGACCATCGGCATGTTCGTCGAGTCGCTGGCGGGCAAGGCCGGCGCCCTGCACGGTCTGGCCCAGGACTCGACGCCCTTTCAATTCGACGAAGCAGACAACACGGCCGGCGACTACTTTGGCCAACAGCTGATCAAGGCAGGCTTCAACTTCTACGGCAACGAGCCCATGTACTCGGGCATCACGGGCGAGGAGCTCGGAGCCGACATCTTCATAGGCGTCGTTTACTATCAGCGTCTTCGTCATATGGTCAACGATAAGTACCAGGTGCGGACGACGGGCCCCGTGGTGCCGACGACGTTGCAGCCCGTCCAAGGCAGACAAAGAGGCGGAGGTATCCGTGTAGGCGAGATGGAACGGGACGCCCTCCTGGCCCACGGCACCGCCTTCTTGCTCCAGGACAGACTCCTCAACTGCTCCGACTACTGCCCATCGTGGATCTGCCGCCGATGCGGATCCTTCCTCTCCGTCCAGCCGGCCGTCTCGCGCTTCACGCCCACCTCCGGCCGGCGAGCGCAACCGACGGTCGTCCGGTGCCGGAGCTGTGCCGTCCGTCTCGACGATGGCATCGACCTTACCCAGGTCCAGGGCGAGGTCTGGGAGGATGGCCATGGCGTATCCTGGGTGGGCGGCGACGACACTACCATGGTTGTCGTCCCGGGCGCCTTGCGATACTTGGACGTCGAACTCGCTGCCATGGGCGTGAAGCTGAAGTACAATGTCTCGGATAAGGACAAGCCTCGTAAGGGGCCGTTGCGACGCTTGGCGAAGGTGAGTGGAAGAGTGTGAGAAGGGAGAGAAGAGTGAGGCGGAGAAGAGGCATATTGCTGGATTTCTTAGCAGGTTGCATGGAAGAAGAGCCATGAACCAATATGAAGAAGAGATGTTACAAAAGATGATGGAAGAGAGTTGGCAACAAACGAGATGAGAACACATCTTATAGCCTATTATTGTCTCCCCAAAGCAGCAACGCTCCTCCGATCAACGGGATGGAGGTACACAGCCGGCATCCTCTTCTCAACCGACGAAGAAGAAGGGCCCACAGGCTCAACAACACCACAATCAGGCCTACGAAGCTCAGAGGCAAACACGTCAGCCGCCCAGATGAGCACGCCGTTGGACCAGCCGAAGCCCTCGACGACGTCGTACTCGCCGCCGCCGCCGGCCGAATTGGTCGAGTTGTCGGCGTACTTTTCGAACATGATGCCCTTTTCTGAGGAGGGCAGGCCGGATAGTTTCGGGGTTTGGGACGTTGATCCGCCTGTTGCGTACCAGGTGCAGAATGTTGAGTCGACGTAGCGCTGGGCCAGCTTGAGGGCTAGGGCGTGGACTTGAGAGGAGGGGGACGAGGAGGGGGACGAGGAGGAGGAGGACGAGGAGGACGAGGAGGAGGAGGACGAGGAGGAGTGTTTAATCTCGTTCTCGGCATCGTCTTTGTCTTCATCTTGGTCCCTTTCCGCGCCGTCCTTTTCCGCCGAATTCAGCAAGCCCTCCATCATGATGTGCATCAGCGGCGGCCACACGTTAGGTTGATCCCACTGCTGGCCCGTCTGGTAATTCGTAGCAGGGATGCCGCCGGGGAGGAGGTCGAGGTAGCGGGCGACGCGGGCGTAGGCGCGGAGCACGGCCTCCGGACGGCGGAGCTTCTCCGGGGCGGCGCCGGTCCACCAGGGGTACAGCTGGGCGGCGTGGAAGAGGACCTGCTGACCCGGGGGCGCGTGCTCGGTGTCGATGCCGTCGGCGTCGGAGTCTGCGGGGACGAAGACGATTTGCGCGTCTGACGTGAGGTTGTAGTCGAAGTAGGAGAAGTGCGTCTCGTTCCACATCAGGGCCTGCATCGCGCGTGCTCTGTCCTCGGCGCGGACGAGCCACTTCTCGGCGGCGTCTTCGTCGCCCAGACGGCGGGAGAAGTCGGCGAGCGATTTCTCGTTGGCGTAGAGGATCGAGTTGAGGCAGACGGGGATGACGGAGGCCGTGTCTAGCGAACGGAGGGGAAACCCGTTGTCGGCCCCGGCCGCTCTCGCACCCCAGCGCGAAGAGAAGTCCCAGCCGGATTCGGCCGCGCCGGCGAGGTCGCCGTACAAGGCTGCCTGGCGGGCGTCGTCGAGGCCGGAGCTGTTGGAGACTGTCTCATAGTCTTCCCGGTACGACTCTGGGCGAGGCTGGTTGTTGGCGACGGCGTAGCGGTTGAGGCGGTATTCGCCTACCTCGACTGACCGGTTGCGCTGCCAGAAGTCGTACTCGCGCATGAGGAGCGGCAGGGCTCGGCGAAGGAGCTCGTCGTCGTCTTCGGGCTGGAAGTCGAGGTAGAGACGGACCATTTGCGTCAGCATTGGAGGCTGGGACCGGTCGAGATAGTAGACGCGTGCTCCGTTGGGGATGAAGCCGAACTGATCTACGAGGTCGAGGAAGTTGTCGATGATGTCACGCGCAATGGCGGTAAAAGCGCCGCGAGTGCGCATCAAACCCTCAAGGATCCAGTACGAATCCCAGTAGTAAGGTTCCCGGAAGCGACCGCCGGCGACGACAAAGGGCCGCGTTACGCGGATGAGGCTATCACTATCCGCGTCGTTTTTAGTGGCCGCTACGCGCGTGAGGTCGGGCCATATGGCGATGACCTTTTCGACGAACTCGCGGACGACGTCATCGGCAACGCGCGAGACGAAGACGGCGTCGGTGGGTAGCGTCGAGGCCGGGACGGGAACCAGGTCGCCGTTGGCGGAGGCGAAGTTTGCCGATAGGAAGTCGGCGAGGGCCGTGCCGTTGCGGACCGGCTTCGGGAGCTTGTCGAAGCTGGCTTGGATCTCATCGAGGGGCTTCTTTGCCGGCCTGTGGAGAGATTGAGTTGCGTCTTGCTGTCTTCTTCTTCTCTCTCCTGACGGACTTACATGTCGACGAATGTCTTGGAGTCGACGAATGGCCGGGCTAGCTCGATGGCTTGCAGCATCGGGCCGTGGCAGTAGATGAGGGAGTCACACGGGGCGATGACGCTTCCATTGGAGTACGTTGCCGACACGACGGCCGCCAGGCTGGCGATGGCCAGTCGGACGGAGAAGGAGGAGGAGGCCATTGGAGCCGAGTACGATGCGGGGGGAATCTGACGGGGATGGACATCAACATCAGCGGGGAGAAGAGGGAACTGTTTATACATGACATGGTACCTACTTGGATCTCACGGACACGGCGGAACGGAAGCACGTCTTGTCTATTAACCCCCCATAAGCTCCAGGGACCCGGTTCAGGCCAAGGTGCCCGCTGTTAGGGACGCAGGCGGCGTCTCGCTTTGATGTCATGCCTCTGCAGGAGAAAAAGGCACGATAGGATAGAAGAGGTAGGTAAAATGTAAGCTTAACTACCGTTCCTGATAATACCAATATTGGAGTTACATTCATGCGCATGCATCTAGAGGTGGTATCGTTGAAGCTTCCGTCCGATCCGGCCGGGCCATCGGTAAGTGTATTATCGTATGTATGTACATACATACACATGTATGATGAGGAGTATACGCCCTCGTGCTGCCTCCTCCTCCTCCTCCCTTCCCCCCCCCCCCCAAAGACCGGAATTCAGGAGACGTCATGGGCAATAACGTTAAGAGGGAGCTCCCGCCAAGCCAGGGTCACATGCGCCCATCCGCGTACATAGAGGGTGGGGAAACGAGGAACCAATCCAATCCAATATGTATGTATGACGAAGCTTTTCCTCTATAAATTCAAGCAGCTGCGACGCCCTCCAGCTGGGGCGGCGGCCGCACAGCGTCGTCCACCTTTTCCACCACGCAGGCCGTGCCATAGGCTGCCGTCTGGGCGAAATGACCCATGTCGCCGGCGTCAAAGCGCAGACAGATGATGGCATTGCCGCCGCGGCGCTTGCACTCGTCGACGACGCGGCTCATGGAGTCGTTGCGGCACGAGTACAGCATCGAAGTGAACCAGCGCAGCTCTCCGCCTCCCAGGCTCTTCATCACCATGCCCAAGCTGGCGGCCACGTTTCTCGATCGCACGCTGATGCCGTAGACGGTTCCGAGAACCCGCACGACGCGGTATCCCGGCAGGTCCATCATGGCTGGGTATGGTATATCATCAAAGTGTTCGTCGAGTGTAGATCAATGACAGGAACGAGTTGCCCGACATCCGATCACTCACTCGTCGTGATGACTCCTTCTGTCTCGGTGAAGCAGTGCAGGTCGGACAGTTGCGGCGGCACGTGGGCGACGTCTTCCGGCGACGCTTTGGACTTTCCCGACGTCGGCATCGTGGATTGTTGTTGATGCTGATGTTGATGATGATGGTGCTGACGATGATGTTGCTAATCGTCAGCCCGTTCTTGCTCCCGGCATTCAGTCACCCACCCAACACTACAGGGAGTAGGTAGTAGTAATCATCGACCTGTCTCCTTGGACTGTCCCGATCCGCGCACAATGGCTGGGAGAAGCATCGCCGAATCGAATCACAGCTTTTCACGTGAGCAAACCTGGTACAGCATCTTACGGAGTAGAGAGTAGGCAGGTACCAACAGCAGATCAGTCTTACCTCTTTCCGTTTTCACACTCGTGCCTTCCTGACTGTTTTTTTTTTTGGCTAAGTCTAACTAACCAGACGTTTGATCTCGTGACCTTGCCCTCTCTCTCTTCTCTCTCGTCTCTCGTCTCTCCTCTCTCCGCCCGTCTCTTCCCTCTTCTCTCCCAAAGATACTATCTATCTCCTCTTCTCTGTCTCCCTCTCTCCTCTCTCTCTCTCTCTCCTCTCTCTCTCTCTCTCTCGCGCGCTCTCCCTCTCGCTCCCCCTCTCAATACCTAGCAACACGTCATAAATGGGGGTGAAATATAAAAAAAAACATAGCACCAATTTATTCGCACACGCACACACACGCACACACACGCACACATAACTGCGCCATCCGTCGCCACCACGCCTCGCCTTCAACGCCCACCGCCAGTTCCTGACTGACTTCGTTCCTCTCTCGGTGTGTGGCGGAGCTGCGCCCCGATTCGCCCCGTTCCGGCCGTTACCGACTGCTTCACCATCTGCAGCCCTGTTTAGATGGTGTCATCTCGTCTCTGTAGTTGCTCGTGGGCTCTTGAATACAGCCTTGGGCTTTGCCCCCTCCGTCTCATATACACACACGGATACATAAATACTAGGTATAGACGGTTACACCTCCTCTCCGCAACCTCGAGTCCGCCGACACAGAGCAGTTCGTCAGCATCATGGTCCAATCATCGACCCCTGCCATTTTCTGCACAAACATCTCCAATAAGCAGTCGGAAAAAGAAAAGAAGAGAAAGGAAAGACTCAAGAGACAGCCCTTCTTCTTGGTTTGACGCAGCCGGTTTTTATTGGCCCATCCATCCCTACCGAACCAGCTGGTTGGCCGCCAGGGGGGACAAGAAGGCGGCCCAAGTCCAGTCTCTCCGTATAATAAATAACAAGGCGACCTCCCCCGCCTCAGCCTGTGGCTTTGTTCACCCTAATCATCGCCTCTTGAAGGCCGTCCATCTCTGCAGTCCGTCCAGCAAGAACGCTTCGGAAGACGAGACCAAAGTCACTGATGCCCAGGAATGACAAGAGAGTCTGCTGGTCCATCGCCGCCGTTCAGGCGTCGTCGTCACCGTCGTCGTCACCGTCAAGCTGACGTCCCTCCCCTGGCCATCACCGTCTTGTCGAGAGACGGCTCGTTCATTCATCACGTCTTCATCACGACTACAGCCCTGCTAACCCACACCAACACACAGTCATCCACCCATCATCTCTCGCCATGGATAGTCTAGGACCCCGCATAAACCCGTCGTTGGTTAGTTTCATGGTAGCCGGCAATGGAGCTGCCGAACATGACGAAGCCCCGGTCTCTACAACGCCGACCCCGTCCGACCGGCTCGCTGCACTCCCTCTGTTCGTGCTGACCCTCTATCTCGTGGCTGCCGGCGCTGACTCTGTGCCGTCGACAGTGTCATAGAGGGCGACGCCGACGTCGATGGCTTCCAGAAAACACCTGCTCTCTCGCATAACAGAGCCCGTGACTTTATAGCCCGTGACTTTATCGACCGTGTTGATACCGTCTTGCATGGCAACTTCAATAGTCCTGCGTCTCAGCTGCCACCCTATCCTACCGTCCCCTTGTTCGGAGAACTTCTCAACCCTGTCGTGGCCGACGAGCCCGGGTTGTCGAACTGCACTCCATACATGGCCTGGCAACAGCACAATACAACGGCTCATCTCGTCTCGCCCTCGCCAGTGGCTGTCCCCTCCGTGCCCCCGGCTCTAGGCTTCCCATTTCTTCCCTGTAGCTTTCCGGACTTGCCGTATGATATTCTCCCCTTCGCGGGCCATGGATGGGACGCTTCGGCCACTTGGAGCCCAACCTCGACACCGACTCAAGCCGTCTATGAACAGCGTCACGGTGGTGCTCAGGCGACTCTTGGATCATACGGGCGCACCAACTCATCCCTCCGCCCCAATGCTCAGGCTTTCACACCTTACAGTCCGACCATGACCCAGCCCTCGACCGAGGTGGCCCGTCAGTTATTAATGTCCGATCCAGTCCAGCGGCCTGCCATGGGGGGACCGTCTATAGGCTCCCTCGCCGGGACCCTCCCGGCCCGGGGCATGATGCTACAACCGTTCTACAGTCAAGGGCCGTCAATGGCCTCATACAACCCATCCGAGACGGGCTCTTCACATTCGCATTCGACCTATATCTCGCAACCGTCGTCCCGCAGCCTCGGAGCTCCGAGGTACGCCGCAACCTCCATGGCCAAGACGAACAGCACCCAAAGCAACAGGCCATTGCTGCCCAAGCATAAAGCGACTCGATTCCGCCAGCCCCCGACCCCTTCTTTGAGGAGCGAAGACACAAACGCGAGCCCTCGACCGGTCGACTCATTCTCCTCCTCAGGCCCGAGGGGTAAGAGATACCGGTCCCTGTCACCCAACGTGAGGCAGAGCGCAAAGGACAGGAGAGACAACCGGTCCGTGTGTGTTCGGTGCAAACTTAGTAGCACCGCCGTACGTGCATACATACGTTCCACGTTGCAGACGTCGCCTGACTGATTGATCGATAGTGTCGCCCGGTGGAGGGAGCGTCCTGGTGCCAGAAATGCCAGGATCAGGGAACGACATCATCTTGCACCGTCTTTTACTTCATGAACATGGCCGAGAGTACCCGTTTTACAGGTAAAGACGTCCCTTCTCTCGCGTCGACAGGCATTCTCGTTGACGCGCAGGCATAGAGAATCACAGCATCAGCCTCCCTCTGCTTCGGGATGGCAAGTGGCGAGTCATTGACTTTGGCCAGTTGCTGAAGCATATCGAGAGGCTGGGCCGGCCAACTGTCATCCGGGCGGTGCGGGATAAGCAGCGTCTCTACGACCTAGATCTCGGGCATTGTCACCGATATCTGACAGAGGCCAGCAACAACTTGCCGCCTTCATACTCGATCCAGTCCTTCGTCCGAGAGCAGCAGGAGAAACAAGATTGGCAGACGTGCGTCAGGATCGGAAACGGCTTTTCCAAAGACGCCATCGGTGCGCTCGCCATCTTCGACGACAGGCCCAGCGAGACGACATTCAGGCTCGTCCATTCTCACAACCGCACTGAACGCTCTTTCAACCCGGACAATGATCACGACCGTCTTGGCCTTCTCGTCGCCCACGTCCTTTCGCTTACCTTTGGCCGGCAAATCGAGCAGGCGGCCCTAGCACAGCTCTCCAGGCTACTACCCAAGCATCAGCACATGTCATACCAGGAGCTGGATTTCCTTGCCGAGCAACTGTTGACGATACGATGGGGCGTGAGCCTCGACTTTCGCCGCCGCGCCATGCTTTCCCTTCAGCCGCCGTCGCCGTCGCGGGAGGCGGAGATGATTCGGCTCGAGAAGCGGATGAAGACGGACAAGACGCTCTGTCACAAGCTGTACATGTGCTTCTGCTGCTTACGGCACAAACGAGAGAAGAGGCCTCTTTCGGCCGAGGGGCTTCTCAGCTTCGGCGACAGGACGCGCCGGTACGCCGGCACGGAGCGAGCCGTGGCCGAGCGGCTGCCCAAGACGGATAGCTGGGAGGCGTTTGAGGCTTGGATGGCCGATGGCCGGGTCGCGGTCGAGGCGGCGGGTGTGCTGGAGAGGGGGGGGGCGAGGGGTGTGCGGTCCTTGACGCCTACGGGCTGAGGATGAGGACTTGGTGGATCTTTGCCCTTTTTCTTGTTTTGTCTATTGTTTTCATGGTATGTCTCATGAAACGAATGATTGATTGAACGTCAAGAACGAGTCAAGAGAGTTGACAATAGACATACGCACACATATATATCACATATACAGACACATGTGGAAAGAGAGAGAGAGAGAGTTTCGAAGAGCATCAACCTCATAGAGAGACATATCGACAGATTCGGCATACACACGTCAACGGTTCAAATTGCGCTAGCGATGACTCCCAAGCCACGGTGAACAGTTACAGGGTAAAGGGAACAAACAGAGGACAGACAAGAGGTAGGAGGGGAAAAGAGAACTGCCTGCCTATGCAGGGATGTAACAAGCCGACCGAGACCAATCTTATAAATGAAAAGTGTGAAACCGGAACCACCCGCTCTCCTTAATCGTCAGTTATACCAATTTTCTTTCTCTTCTTTTTTTTTTGGCCCTCCCGTCTTCCTATGTCTTCTTTTCTTCGTTTCGTTATTTCAGGAAAAAAGGAGAAGGGGAATAACGTTGTGGACGACGGCGTTTCGAGAAGTTGGGCTCAAGCTGTAGCAGCCTCCTTGTCGAGGGTGCGGGCTGTTCCGGCGAGATTGGATATGGAGTTTGGGTTCTTGCCCTGGTAATCGGCGATTGCCGCTCGGATGGCGTCCTCGGCGAGCATGGAACAGTGGACTGAGAGGGAAGTGAGTATAAGGGCAGGTCCGGTCTACAAGGGGGGATTAATGGTGGATAAGAGAACGAACGTTTGACGGGAGGGAGACACAGCTCCTTTGAGATATCGACGTTGCGAATCTTGGAGGCCTCTTCCACTGCAGAACCAAGTAAGTCAGTTGAAAATGGAATCAAGATTTGAGGGAGGAGAAGGGGGTTGAAGAAAGAACTTGCGTCGCATGCCCTTGACCAGGGTAGTCAGATAGCTAGAGCTGGCGATGGCAGAGCCGCATCCGAAGGTCTTGAACTTGGCATCGGTGATGGTCCCCGTCTTGTCGTCCACCTTGATCTGAAGCTTCATCACATCGCCGCAAGCCGGGGCGCCGACGAGGCCAGTGCCGACCGAAGGGTCGGACTTATCAAGGGAGCCCGGGTTCCGGGGACGGCTGTAGTGGTCGATGAGTGCAGAAGAGAGAGAGAGAGAGATCCCATTCCAAATGTTAGCGATTTTGCAAACGAGGTAAAAAGGCTTGGTTTTCCCATATCTTTGTCGTGGTAGAAGCGAGCGGCGGGAGAGAGTCGGGTGACGAGCGAAGGTGTGGCGCGGATGGCGCGGAATGGCGCTGCTCGCAGGGGAAGCATGGCGATTTAGTCGCGTCGTTGAGCTGAGGGATTGATTTGCGGGAGGCGATGGCAAGATTGGTGGCGAAATCTTTGCTGACGAGGTGTTGTGATGTATGTATGTAGGAGGGAGGGAGGTGGATGTGGGGATGGGGAGTAGGGGAAGATGACGACAAGAGACCGGATAATTACTAAGCCCTGGCCTGTAGTTAGTTGATTGATAAGGACTAGTGGCCTATCACGTGACGGGGGTTAGTCCTTTGATTCTCCTTACGTAACTCGGTATGGGGGTTCGCCCTGCCTGCAGACAGACAGGCTGGCTATAGCCTATAGTGTAGTGGCATGGCATAGCCTCATTAAAGCCTCACAGTCAGTCAGTCACACTCACAGCCCACAGGCCAGCAACAGGTGGATTACCTAAATAGGTAAACAGCTCACCTTTGTGTTTGTGGATGAAAGGGGAAGGATGAAAGGGTCGTGAAAAGCTGGAATCAAGAGAGTCGCAGCGTTGAAAAGGCTGAGACGACGACGAGGCTGAGACATTGGCTCGACCGAACTCCTTCCTCCTATCCGTTCGTTACTTTTGTCTCCTCGACTTCGCTCGAACCCTGTTTAACCCTTCACTCCATACCATTCTCGCCTTCGCCCCGCCTCACCGGCAGATGGACAGAGAGCCCCGCTCGCTATCGGAAATACCGCACAAGCTCTCGTCGCAATGGCACTCGAAGCCGATGACTCGCTCTCGTCCGTCTCGACCACCAGCCTCGTCTTCGATAGGCTACAGGAGGAGATGGAGAAGCCAAGGATGATGCGGAAGACGGGATCGCGACGCGACGCGAATGACGTTGACGACGACGACGATGATTTCGATCAGGAAGAGGATCAGCCTGATGCGGGTAATGATGAGGCTGGGCCTTTCCTCGCTTCTTCTACTACTACTACCGCCGCCGCCGGTGGTGCTTCTGCTGCTTCTGTCGTTGATGCCGATCGACGACGCGGCTTCAAGCCTATGGATCGCCGTCTTCGTCGCGGGATTATCGCCGTTGTTTCCGTCGTCGTTGCGCTGTGGCTCGTTGCCCTCACCCTCTTCGCCACCGGCTCGTACAAGCACGTCGTCGGCGGAGGCAGCGACGAAGAAAATGCCTCCTCCTCCTCCTCCTCCTCCGCCGACAAGATGCCCGTCTCCCTCGATGAGATCCTCACCGGCTACTGGTACCCACGCTCGCGCTCTATTAGCTGGATCGCCGGCCCGGACGGTCGCGACGGCCTGCTTCTGGAGGAGGGCGCGCCCGGAAAGGACTATCTCGTCGTCGAGGACGTGCGTTCCTGGGCCGACGGCGACGAGGCAGCGGCTGATGGTCCGCGCACGCTGATGAAGTCGTCCATCTTCGTCTACGAGGGCACGCGCTACAGCCCGGACTGGCTCGAGCCCAGCCCGGACCTCAGCAAGGTGCTCTTGGCCGTCGACAGGGAGAAGCTGTGGCGTCACTCCTTCACGGCAGTCTACTTCATCCTCCACGTCGCGTCCGGCCGGGTCGAACCTCTCGTCCCTCACAACGACACGGCTCGCGTCCAGCTAGCCAGCTGGAGCCCGTCCAGCGACGCCCTGTCCTTCACGCTCGACAACGACCTCTACGTGCGCCGGCTCCTCGGCAACGACTCTGCCGCCGATCGCGTCACCACCGACGGCGGACCGGAATACTTTTACGGCGTGCCGGACTGGGTCTACGAGGAGGAGGTTCTCTCCGACCGAACGGCCACCTGGTGGTCTTCCGACGGCCGTCATCTGGCCTTCCTCCGTACCAACGAGACGGCCGTCCGCACCTTTCCCATAGACTACTACCTCCACCGCCCGAGCGGCACCTCGCCCGCGCCCGGCGACGAGGCCTACCCGGAGACGCGTCACATCAAATACCCCAAGCCCGGCTCAAGCAACCCGACGGTCGACGTCCTCTTCTACGACACGGCGGAACGCGTCGCCTTCCCGGTGCCGGGAGCCGACGCCTTCGCCGACGACGACCGCATCGTCGGCCACGTCCTCTGGGCCGGAAACGATGGCGTCCTCATCAAGCAGACCAACAGGGTCGGCGACCACCAGCGTACCGTCCTGGTCGACGTGGCCGCCCGCACCGCCCGCGTCGTCCACGACGTCGACGGCGCCGCCATCGACGGAGGCTGGCTCGACCTCTCCCGCCGCACGGCCTTCGTGCCCGCCGACCCGGACAAGGGAAGGCCGCTGGACGGCTACGTCGACACCGTCATCCACCAGGGCTTCGAACACCTGGCCTACTTCACGCCCCTCGACGCGGCCGAGCCGACGACGATGCTCACCTCGGGCCCGTGGGAGGTAGACTCGGCCCCCGCCGCCGTCGACCTGGCCAACAACCTGGTGTACTTGGTCGCCGCCCGTCAGGGCCCGACGCAGCGCCACGTCTACTCCGTCCGCCTCCTCGACGGCTCCGGCCTCGAGCCGCTGACGCCGGTGGAGGACGAGGCCTACTACGACGCCTCCTTCTCCGCCGGCGCAGGCTTCGCCCTCGTCTCCTACCACGGCCCGGACGTGCCCAGCCAGCGGGTGGTGTCGACGCCGTCGGCCAGCCGCCGAGACGCAGACCTCGTGCCCGCCAAAGGCTTCGTCGTGGAAGACAACTCGGAGCTCGCATCCCGTGTCCGCTCCCACGCCCTTCCCCGTCTCCGCCGCGCATACATGGACATGGGCGACGGCCTCTCCCTTTCCTACCTCGAGCGCCGTCCTCCTCCTTCTCCTCGTCCTACTCCGCACCACCACCAACGTCGTCTCCCCGTCCTCTTCCACCAATACTCCGGCCCAGGCTCCCAATCAGTAACGCACCGCTTCGCCGTCGACTTCCAATCCTACGTCGCCTCCTCCCTAGGCTACATCGTCATAACGGTCGACCCCCGCGGCACCGGCTTCCGAGGCCGCCGCCACCGCGTCCCCGTCCGCTCCCACCTAGGCGTCATCGAGGCCGACGACCTCTCCTCCTTCGCCCGCGCCTACGCCTCCCGCAACAGCGAGGAAGTCGACCCGGCCCGCCTCGCCATATGGGGCTGGTCGTACGGCGGCTTCCAGACGCTGAAGACGCTGGAGCACGACGCGGGGAGGACTTTCTCCTACGGCCTCGCCGTCGCTCCCGTCACCGACTGGCGCCTTTACGACTCCATCTATACCGAGCGCTATATGCGCCTCCCCTCCGATAACGGACCCGGGTACGACGCCTCGGCCGTGACCAACGCGTCCGCCCTCGGCGGCTGCGCCCGCTTCCTCGTCATGCACGGCACCGCCGACGACAACGTCCACTTCCAGAACTCGCTTCGCCTGCTCGACGGCCTGGACCGCGCCGGCGTCGAGAACTACGACGTCCACGTGTTTCCGGACAGTGATCATAGCATCACTTTCCATAGCGCCAATCGCATCGTCTATGATAGTCCGTCTCTCTCCTCTCCTCTCCCTCTCCTCTCCTCTCCTCTCGCTTTGTCTCCTACCATCCTCGGCTAACATTGACAAAGAACTCAACACCTGGCTCATCAACGCTTTCAACGGCGAGTGGCTCAAAGTCAAAAACCCTCAACCCATTCCTCGTAGTCTCGGGCCCGTCTCCTCCTCCTCCTCCCCTTAACCATCGTCGTCATCCTCCTCATCCTCCTCTACCTACGAAATCGCCTCCTCTCTACTTCGTCACAGACACGTCCTCGTCCTCGTCACATCCGCGCGGCTGAAGTGTATGTATATAGAAGATATCTACCTATATACACACACACACCTACGTACATACATACATACCTACTACACACTGAGCAACATCGAGCCCACGCGAACCGTCGGAAGCAAACATCGTCTAACGGTATCAAAAGAAATAGCAAAGATTAGGAAAAAAAAAAAAGAGGAAAAAGGAGACGGTCCCACGAGCTAGAGCAAGATTCCCGAGTCGCCCTCTGTCCCCGGCGACACGGCTACTTTGTCCGCTGATGTCGGCCTCCTTGCCCCCTGCACCGGGCTTTCGACAAACGTCGGGCTCGTCGTGCCAGAGGCCAAAGGGATCCAGGCCCACACGGGTACTTGCATCTAGTAACCGTAGCCCGTGGGTTGCGGAGCGAAGCCGTTCGTCTGGCCGTACGGCACCGGCGCCATGCCGCCGCCGCCCATGCCACCCGTCGGCCCGGCCGTAATCATGAGCCGAGATCCGCCCAGGATCGGCTTGTTATCTTCCGTCTTCTCTTGCTCTTTTTCCTTAGACTTTCGCGCTTCGTTGTCGGCCTTGAGCAAGGCAATCTCCTTGGTCTGTTGCGCCAGCATGTTGACCATATACGGCATGCTAAAGTCCATGAGCCCGTTGCGCCACGACAGCTCCAGCACCACGTCCGGTCGGACGAGATCGTTGCAGGCGTACAGCATGCCCGTGTAACATTCTCGGTGGCCGATGTCGACAAACTGTGTCTTCCCGTCAGCACCTCCTCGGCAAAAACCCCCGACACGAAAATAGACAGGAACAACTTACATATCGCAAAAGATCTTCCACCACCTCCGCCTTGCCCGACGTCGCCGCCGTCTCGATGGCGTCCTTGAAGAGCTTATCCTGCTTGGACAGCGTGATTGACTTCTCCCACCGCTTGTTCTTGCGGTAGATACTGGCAGCGATTTGGCGGAAGAAGATCAGCTCGTGCTTCTCCAGCCGGCCAGCCAACCCGACGGCGTCATAATTGTCGTAGTTTTGGACCGAGTCGCGAAGCGTCTTGTAGTCTTCTTCTTCGATGAGCAAGTCGTTGACCGCTTCGTTGACGATGCGCTTGTTCTGCGACTGCACGTTTAGGAGGAACGGCTTGATCAGCGGCAGGCTGTCGTTCTTCTGGAACATCTTCACCACGCGATTCACGTCGATGCGCGGCGTAAGAGCCGCCAACAGGTCCGTCAGCAGCGACGGGTGCTGCTCCACGTAAAACCGGATTCCGCGGTAGTAGATTTCCAGATTGGCCACCTTGACGAGAATCTCCTTGAACTGTTGGTGTTCCCAAGAGTTCTCCGGCCGCTCAATGACGGCGAGCGCCGCGTTGTCGAATTCATCATAATGACAGTAGCAAAAGACCAGCTCGGGCCACAGGTTGGCCTCCTCGCAGGCGCGAATCATCTTGGGCATGTTCATCCTCGACCAGAACAGCTTGATGTGCTCCATCAGCCGCTCCGGGTGGTACTTGGACAGGGCGATGCCCAGCTCCGTAAACATGCCCATGTGCGCCCGCTCGAGACCGAGGCCCTGCTCGAGAAGGTTGATGAGCTCGTCAAAGTACCCGTTGCGCTCGTAGTCCTTGACGAGAGTCTGCAGCTGCTCCGCGTCCACAATCAGGTTCAAGCCGCAGATCTGGGCCAGCCGGAACTCCCTCTTCTCCACGCACGCCTCGTGCACCTGCTTCCACACCTTGATGTTGTTGGCCTTGCGCGCGCAGTCCACGGCGGCTTGGTAGTCGTCCAGGTGCACCAGCGTAGTCGCGAGTTTGGCCCAGTTGGAGATGCTGGTGTAGAAGATCTTGGACGCCTCGAAGAGGCCCTCCTCGTAGGCCTTGTCTCCCGATTCCTCCACGTTGGCCACGTTAATTCCCCGCAAGAAGTCCTCGAGGTCCGGCAGTTGGTCCAGACGGGCGTAGCAGAAGGCCAGCGCCGTGTCCACGGCCGGCTCGCGCATCGTCTTGCGGGCCATGCGCAGGTACCTGACGAGCTCCTCGTTCTTGCCGGCCGACGTGGCGATCTCGATGACCTCTTCGTGGTTGCGGGGGTCGTCCGCCTTGATGTACGAGTCGATCGCGTCCGAGACCCGCAGACCGTCGAGCTGCGCCTTGGCCACCCGGCTCCAGACCTCGGGCAGGTCGACCTCCTCGGCGTAGGCCTGGGACCGGTCGATACTCACAACGTGCTCCACGAGGACGTCGACGGCGGCCGTCTTGTTGCCTGCCTTTTTGTAAATCTCAAATGCTTCCTCGAAGAGGCCGACTTCGATGCACGACGTGGCGATGTCGTCGGCATTGTAGGCGTCGAGCTTGTGGATGTAGTCCATGACCCGGGCCTTGTCAGCCTTGGCCGCCGTGAACATGAGAAGGTTTTGCAGGTTCTCATTGTCGCTAAACGGCGACGGCTCCAGGACGATCTTCTCGAGCAGCTCAATAAGCTCCAAGGGTAAGTCGTTCTCGAGGAAGGCGGAGACGGCAACGGACACCTTGGCCGGGTCGGTGGACTCGGGCACGGCGGTGGCGATGACCTGGTCGACGACGGAACGTCGGTGGATGTTGTTCTCGCTGAGGACGAAGCGCCAGAGGTCGGCGTCGGACCGTTCCAGCAGGTAGCGAGCCTGTGCCCGGTACATGGAGTTCTCATTGGTGATGTTGACGAGCTCCAGGTCGTTCTGGCCCTTGGAGTAGGCGATGAAGGCCAGGTTCGGATCCCGCTTCTCGCAGTACTTGCCGACGGTCAGCGGGTCGTACTGATCGTTCTCCTTGAGGAACTTCTCCGGGTTGTTGTTCGAGTCGATGTAGATCTTGGCCAGCGCGTTATGCACCGCCTGCGGCTGGGCACCGGTCTGCAGGGCGGACTCGAGGAACGGCAGCAGCAGCTTGAGACGGTTGCGCGACTCGACCTCGGCCACCAGCTCATCGATGTTGATGAGCTGAGCGTTGACGGTCCCAAGCAGCTGCTTGATGACGCTCTCGTCGCAGTCGACGTCGAGGAGGCCACCGATCACGGGGGGCGTCCTCGAAGGGTTGATTCGCTGGACGTAGGACTCGATGGCCTTGAAGTCCTGGGCCTGGAAGAGGTAAAGGATCAGATCGTGGACGAAGTCGAAGCGATCGCACACGATGATGAGCGGCAGCTTCTCCGGTAGCCTGGCCTCCTTGAGGAAATTCTTGACCTTCTCCGGGTTGTAGGAACGGCTGTCCCGGCAGATGCGCTCCACCTCGTTGAACTGCTGCGACATCGTGGCGGACTCGATGTACTTGAAGTGCACATCAGGGTCTTCGGTGAGGTTGATGATGCTGCCGAGGTAGTAGAAGAGGCCCTCGGCCGTTCTGTACTTCTCGAACAGTTCAATCAGTCGAACGGGGCCCAGGAGCTCCGAGTACTTGGTGGCGATGTTGACTACCGCCTGCAGGTTCTGGCGGATGTTGTGTTTCATCATGGCGTCGAGGCAGTCGAGGGACTGCTCCACGGACAGCTTGCCGAAGAAGTTGGTGAGCCACTCCGGGTTGAAGTTGGTGCTGCTGGGTATGTTGACGACGACGCGCTTGACGGCCTCGGCGTCTTCGTGCAACTCCAGGGCCCTCTGCATGAGCCCGGCGTTCTCGCACATCTGAGCGATGCGGGGCCTGTCGAAGTGCGTGAACATTTCGTTGCCGAGGATGGCGTCGGCGACCTGAGGCGCGTGCGAGAGGTTCATCTCAAGAAGGCGTGTCTGGAGGCGGGCGTGCTCCGGCTTATTTTCCTTGAGAGCATCGAGCAGAAAGGCCGTGGCCTGCTGTATCAAGCCCTGCGACTGGAAGATGTCGACGACACGCTCGAAGTCGACCAGCGGACCCTGGTCGCTGTTGGCGAGGGAGGTGGCGAATTCGCCGGCCTTTTCGGGGTTCGTGCGGATCAGGTGCTGGACGAGCGAGATGTAGTCTGGCTGGAAGCCGGTCTGAGAGGCGTAGGGCAGGATCTTATCAAACTGGCCCGTTTCCGCCAGGCCGGCAACGACCTTTTGGGGCACGTTGGCCTTGAGGTAGATGGTGAGGGCCATGTTGACGTCGTACGGCCGCACCATGTCGCCGAGCTGCTCCGAGCAGTCCAGCTTGCCTTCCTTGAGCCACTTCTCCAGCAGGTGCTTCCGGTTTTGCTGAAGCACGGGCTGGGCGAGCTCGATGGTCTCCTGGCGATTAAGAGCGCCCTTGTCGAGTAGCAAGCCGAAGTACTGGAGGGTGAAGGCCATTTGGCCGGGATTCGAGGGCAGGCGCTTGAATTTGTCGATGGTCTCGGTGGTGCGCAAGAAGCCACGGGGCGAATTGGCCGCGATCTTGGCGGCTTCCATGTACTCACCAGCGTTGAAGAGCTGGTCAAACTGCTTCGCGTAGAGGTCGTCGGCACCAGGGAGGCCGGCTCTCGATGCAAGCTTGATGGCGATCTCGGTGTTCGCCGGGTTGTCGAGGAGGTACGAAATGACGGTCGACTCGTCGATGGTGACGAAGAGCACCTGGCCTTTACGGTTGATACCCATGAGGCCAGAGGACGCATCGTCGGGGCAGGTGGTGAAGATGGTGTCGCTCGAAATTCGGTTCATGAAGATGAGGTTGCCGGACTCGAGGTCGTACAGGTGAATATATCCGTACTTTGTCACCATGAAGATGACACCGTACTTTTGAGAAATTTGTAGAGCGACGGGGAAATCATTCGGGGCTTCCGGCGGAAAGTAGACATCGACGGCCTTTTTCTGGAAGACGGGGTTGGACTCGGGATGGGCAACCTCGACAATGTGAAGCCTTCCTCCACCGGTGGCGGCGCGCATGGCAAAGCTGAAGAGCTTGGAGTCCTGCGGAGCACCTTGAAGCCTCACGGAGCCGAAGGCAGCAGCATGTCCCTCGATGGCCTGACTAATGCCTCGTTCTTTGGAATACAGCTGCATAGCCCCGACGACGCGGCCGGCCTGAGAAGATATTCCGACGACCACCATCCACGTGCCATCGTCGTTGGCGCGGTAGTTGATGATTTGACAACCCTGGGAGCCGGAGGTCAGCAGAGTTAAGAGGCGCGCGAGGGGTTTGCGGCTGAGGGGGGGGAACGGACATTGAGATTGGCGTTGCGCTCAAACATTTTCGACGGCGTTTCCTGAGACTCGTCAAAGACATCCCAGTGATAGACGTTGGAAGTCGTGACGAGGCCCAGAGTGGTTTCGCTGATCCACTTCCAGAACTGGACGTCTTCGCTCATGGTGCACGACTTGAGCTTTTTCTTCTGCTCGAGGTCGAAGATTTGCAGGGTCCGCGACTGAGCTTTGAGGGCAATCACCTGGCGATGCCAGTGCATGATGGCATTGTCTGCCTTGATGGCGCGGCGTGTGACATTGTTTTGATTCTTGAGCTCGACGATGATAACTTCGGATTGGGCCGCCTCGCTCTTCTTCTCCCGAATGCAGACAAAGGTTTCGGACTCGAGTGTCTATAGAGGCTGTGAGTAGGCAGGCGACAAATGAGAAGAGGTTCAAGGACTCACGCAAGAATTGAAGCCGATGGACTGCGGGTCCACGCCAACGTTTGCGAGCTGAACCCGCTCCTCGAACTTGATGGGCAGGGGCGCCATGGCGCCGAGACTGAGCCTGCTGTTTCAGAAGACTGTGAATGGAGATGCCTCCGCGGTTCGGTACGAAGAAAGCCAGTCGTGAGAAGAGACAAAGTGGTGGTGGATGAAGGAGGATGTGAAGAAGCTCGAGCTCGGGAGGAGGGGGATGGGAAGAAGAAAAAGGGCAGCAACGCCGTGCGAAAACGCGATGCAGCCTAAAGTAAGGGAAGGTGCAAAACAGGGCCTGGTGAGAAAACACCAAGGAAAGAGCCGCGATTCAGCGTCTGCGAGCTGCAGGCTGTCGACGGCAAGAAGGTGGAGAAAAGATACAAGGTAAGAGCCGCAGAAGAAAAGGCTGTTGGCGAGCAGGAGAAGGGAGGAATGGAGAATCGAGAGAGATGCAAGATTTGGTCATGACAATCTGTTCCTTCCCTCGTGGCAGGCAGGCAGCTTGGGTGGTACGCCAATCCCGTTGCGTGCGGGATGCGGAGAAAAGAAGATGCGTAGCTATTAATTATGTAAGGACTTTCTTTCCACCAATATTAACATATGTATATATACATATATACATACCTACCTATTATCAGAAACTTAGAGAGATTTCTGCCGGAATCGGAAGGTTATGTAGAACGAGAAGTGTATAGAAGAGTAAGATATATATATTTAAAAGTAGGTATATATATAGAAGAACTAAGAGCTCTATCCTTATCTTTCCTAGCGGAATAACCTCTCTATATACACGATATTTATAGAGATTTCTCTAAGGAAAATAAAATAGCTAGCTTTTGCTAAGAAAGATTATTTAGTAGTTAGTAAGGCAGCGAGATTTACTATAGAGTCTATAGGCCTTATATAGCTATATAACTATAGGAAAGGCCTTCTTTTCTAATATACTTTTTTAGGTTTCCTTATATAGTTAGGGAGCCTAAAAAAAGAAGAAAGAAGGGCTTAAAGAAGCTTATTACTATTTTACGCTATAATTTGCTACTAAGATTAGTCTTCTAGGTTAAATCTAGTAGTATAGTTGCTATTAATATTATTATATTCTATAGGAAATCTATTATTAGTCTATTAGTATATATTCCCTACTTTTCCTTACTATTATTCGTAGCTATTTCTATAAGGCTTTTTGCATAGAGTCGCGATTTATATAGTAAATTTCGAATATTTTAGTGCTAAGTTATTAAATACTATTAATAATAGTCTTTACTATTATCCTCTACTATAGCTATTAGTACGTATTTTTTATGCCTAAATCCTAAGGCATCCTCGTAGTATATAAGGGTTAGGTGCCCTTTTTTACAGGCACCCTCTTTTTTTCTCTTTTTCTTCTATAGGAACGATCTTTTAATATAAGTTATAATCCTATACCCCGTAAGGTTCTTTGCTAATAAGTATATTTTATTAGTAATTATAATAATAATAATAATAATAACTAATTAAAGTAACGAGGAGATTGCGGCTAAGGCTATTATTATTTCGGATAAGCTAGAGGCTCGCGCTAACGCCTAGGAGGCCCGCTACGGAGATACTAGTATTGGGGCTAGCCCTAATACTATCTCTCCCGCGCTAGTTTCCTTAAGTATCGATACTGCCTATCTATTAGCCCTAGAGGGGGAGGCGGCAGGGCAAGAGGGGGAGGGGGAAAAGGGGGAGGGGGGTTTAGAGTTATTTATAGTAGAAAGCCCGGAGGGTTAGGCTAAGGAAGCAGGGGAGGATAGTAGTAAAAACCCTAGGGGGGCCTAGATAAGTCCCGATAATAATCCTATAGTCTAATCTAGTTATATCCTAACGCTATTTTGCTATAGCGGCCAAGGGCACTCGTAGTGCCTAGTAAGGTTCGGGACGCTACGTGCGTCTTATGCCTTACTAGCAGCCTCGAGTACTAGAAGCAGGCTAGGTCTGCCTAGGCGTTTTCGTATACAGAATACGCGTTAAAGGCATAGAGGTATAATAATACACCTTTTATGCTAGTTAGTCTTGCGGCGGCATAGGAAGCTGCTAAGCGTAACTAGTATAAGAAGGATATAGAGTACCTCTACAGCCTTATAAAAAACGTAATAATAACTATAAGGCATATAAAAAAGCTCGAGGCTACTAATATTCTTCCTATATAAGTCTAATTATTTCTTAAAGTCCTAGCAGTTTATTAATAGGTTATAGTAGTACGATAATAATTGCCCTTTTAAGCGCTAAGCTAGCGGATAAGGCTAGTATAGATAACTCCTTCTCTACTGCCTCTGCCGCCGCCCGAATTCCTGCGGACGCTGCTAATAATAATAATAATAATAATAATAATAATAAAAATAAAAATAAAGACTCTAATAAAGGGGAGTTAGATAATAATAATAATAATAAAGTTAATAATAATAATAACGCTAACGTGCTAGGCCTTTTGGCTATTATTTGTATTTTCCGCGGCTAGGAGGGGCGGCTTGCTGCTATAGAAGCCCGCGTCGACGCAGAGGCCGCTGCTTTTCGGGCAGAGATAGCCGCGGCGGCTATAGCAAAGAAGATAAAAAAGAATAAGAAGAAAAAGACGTCGATGCCTAAGATAGCGAAAACAATAAAGACGATAAAGACGACTATGCCTTCTATCCTAATAAAGAAGCAGCGGGGGGCGGCGGCCTCGATAATAGCAATACCGACTACGCTAACTAAAACCCCTTGTAAGAGGGCGGCGACGGCTTCTGCGGGTTCGGCTAAGAAGAGGGCTAAGAAGACTACTTAATATATTTATTTTAGTCCCGCGTAAAAACGTTTAAAATCCCTTTATAATAAGAATTATAGCTTATTTATATACCTATTTTCTATATTAGTTTATTTAGGGGGAGATAGCTAACCTTATTATAGATCCGCTTTAGAAACCTACGGGATAGTAAGATCCTATTTATCTAGTCGGTCCTTAATATCTTTAATGCCTAGTTTGCATACTATCTCTCTATACGAGGTATTTTGCAAGGGTTTAGTTAGTCTATCCGCAATAATTTTATTAGTTAGCGTATAGACTATCTAAATTATACCGCGGAATACTTCCTGCCTAAGCTAATAATTATAAATATCGATATATTTAAGCTAAGTTCGTAGCTTATATACTTCTTTATTTATAATGCTAACGGTTTATATATTATTATACTAGATAATAATATGCGGACTATCTAGTTTAACCTCTAATTCCCGTAGTATTTAGTCTATAAATATAGACTTTTTTACTGCTTGCGATAGAGCTAAAAGCTTAGCCTTAGTTATAGACGTCGTAACTATTTTTTGCTTATTAGCACTCTATGTAATTATGCCGCTAAATAATCGGATAATATATGCCTATAAGCTCTTACAATCCTTATTATTAGCAAAAGAAGCGTCGGATACTATTTCTAGATTATTAGCACCCCTAAAGGAAAGGCTTAGGTTTCTTATAGCCTTTAGATAGCTTAGCACCCGATTAATTACTTAGTTATAGTCCGGGCCTAGGTTAATATTAAAGCTTGCTAGTCTTAATACTGCAAAGGCTATATTAGGCCGGGTTATAACTGCTATAAATATTGCGGAGCTAATTTTCTTCTAGTAATTTTTTATTACCTAGTAGGGGGTTTCTTCCTCCTACTTTTACAGCAGGGCAGTGCCTATTAGTATAAGACGCTATTTCTTTTCGTTAGCTAGGTCCGCAATTTTATTAATATATGCCCTTTATAAGAGCTAAATTTGTCGCTAAGCCTAATCCCGTATAACTTATAGGCTAATAAACTATTTAATTAGGTCTCCCCCTATTAGTATATAATATTATCGGAGTTCCTGCTATAAATAGTCGCTAAGTCTAGCTAAATCCTTATAGTATCTAAAGATAATATTATCTATATAAAAGAAGATAATAATACTATCCCGAATTATATAGCATAGTTCGCTCGGAATAGCTCGGAATCCTATTTTCTGCAGGGTACTTATTAGATATCTATGCTATAGGAGGGGGGATTTTCGTAGGCCGTAGAGTGCTCTTTTTAGCCGCAGGATTATTCCGGGCTTTATATATCCTAGTAGTATTTGCATATAGACTTCCTCGTCTAATAATGCGTTAATAAATGCATTTACTATATTATATTATATAAGTTCTAGATCGAATTGTGCGGCGACTAATATAAATATACGGAAGCTTCGTGCCGCAAGTATTGCTGCGTATATCTCTGCTTCTAAAACGGGCTACTAGTTACTGCGTGCTATAATACAGGCTTTATATTTAATTAGCTTATTATCTTAATTAAATTTATATACGTATACTTATTTGCAGCCTATTTTACTGCAGTTTGCTATCCTTAAATTAACCTTATCCTATAAGTCCGAGTAATTTACGTTATAACTCTAGAAGTATTCCTTTTCTGCCTCCTAAAATAAGTCTTAGAGGGGATAGTCTAGTATTGCTATATAGTATTTTAGCAGGGGGGGAAGATCTGCCCGCTTAATATCCCGCGTACTAATTAGTCGTAATAGTCCGGCTTTATTTATTACTTTACCTATTTTCGGGTCCTTTGCTAGGGGCCTAGCTAGCGTTCCTGTAATAAATGCTGTATGCTATATAGTTAGTATCGGTTTGCTATTTTATATTTTCTTCGCCCTTTATCTCTATAATTAATTGTTTTTTATATAGGTTTTCTCCCTTAATTTTATACGGGCTAGCAAGGCCTTATTATAATAATTTAAGTATCCCTAGTAGTCTTCTTTAGGCGTCCTTGCAGAATTCTACTAGTTCTGCTTATATCTCTAGTATTTATCTTTAAGCGTCCTTGCAGAATTCTACTAGTTCTAATTATTCCCTGCTATTATTGCCGCGAATAAACTTGCAGGAGGAAAAGTTAGAGGCGTTAGGTATATATTTAATTAGTCTAGATTATTTAAGGCCTTATTAGGAGTAAGGTCCTCTATATTGCGTGCTCTATTAGAATATTTCGGGATTTCAGTATCTAGATTCGGGGCTTTATTTATCTTAGTCGGGGTATCGATTATTTAGTCTATATCGATTATATTGTTTTCCGCTATATTATTATCGGTCTTAGTATTTATATTATCTACCCGCGTATTTTCGTTTTAGTAATCGGGTATAGCAATTTATTCGAGTATTTTTGCAATTATTTAGGGGTTAGTTTCGCGTAAATTATTACGGATATATTATATATTTCCGCGAAATACCTATTGCTTGTTAAAAATAATATCTTATATCGTAATTACCTTTTTTTTAGTAGGAATCTAGATCTAAAAGATATTAGAGGACTTATATCTAACTAAATATCTAATCTAGGCCTTTAGGTTAAGTTTCCGCAGCCTTTATTGCTTAGCTTTTGCGTCTATAGTTATAGTATAGGCTTTGCAGCTAAAGGTCTGCAAATATGCTAGGTTAGGCTTTTTCCTAAAGACTTTTTTATACGGCGTTTTCTAGCCGAGATTTTCTTTTAGCGTATAGTTATTTAGGTATACCGCTATTTTATATATTATCTGCTAGAAACTTATAAGGAGTTCTCTACGTATCGCCCTTGCCTTTATCTTTATTATTATACTAGCCCTCTCTGCCCTACTATTTTATACTTAAGTATAAGGGGCTAATAGCTCTACTTTAAGATTTCTGCGGATAAGGCTATCGAGTATCTAAGGTTTATTTAGTACCTCTCTATTGCACTTAATTATACGGACCTGAAAATTATACTAATTAGCAAAATAGTTAAAAGCTATATTTAGTCTACTAATAATTATCGCTTAGGTCCTATTTTTAAGATAAAAATCCTACGAGAATCTAGAGGCCCTATCTATTAGTAGTAAAACGTAGCGGAAATCTTTATAGTCTATAAAAAAGTTATAGAAATCTAGCGTAATTATATATCCTAGTATTTCTAAATAAGGTCTTAGAATCCGACTAATCTATTGCGTGATTTTTGCTAGGGCATAATTTTTATACTTTTAGATTAGTATCCCGCTAAGTTTAATACGGACCCTATTGCAACTATTGCTAAGATATCGTACTGCCTAAGAACTAGGATATCCTAGGCGTTAATACTATACTTCCTCTATAGCCTTTTATATAGTTCGTATATTTATATTTCTTCTAATTGCAAAAAAGGCATTTTATTAGTATAAGGGCAGATATTCTAGGACGAATTAATTATAGTAAAGCTATATTTTTACGAAGATCTTATTATTAGGTATCTTAAGTACGTAGATATTTTTCCCTAGCTAATCGTGCTACTAGATGCCTTTCTTTTAGAGCAATTAGTAGGAGATTAGGTTATAAGCA
Organism: Ophiocordyceps polyrhachis-furcata BCC 54312; assembly: GCA_001633055.2. Classification (NCBI taxonomy): domain Eukaryota; kingdom Fungi; phylum Ascomycota; class Sordariomycetes; order Hypocreales; family Ophiocordycipitaceae; genus Ophiocordyceps; species Ophiocordyceps polyrhachis-furcata. The sequence continues at coordinate 2,778,336 of LKCN02000005.1, read as the reverse complement.
AAGTTCTTATAGTAGGCTATATTCTATAATAAAAGGATCGCCTTTCCTATTTTATTAATAATTCTAATTTCGATATCTCTAAAGCCTTTAATTAGGACTATCTTATCCCCTGCCTATATAAAGTTATTAGGTTTAGCTAATCGAAAGTTAAAAAAACATATAATATTATTAAAAATATAAATTATTATACTAGAGTCGAGAATTGCTAAGTAAAATAATAGGTACTCTATAGCAGAAAATATAGTAGTAATATAGAATTTACTTAGGACTCGGCCTAGGCTAGTAGAATAGGAAAAAGAGTTCGTAGTATTTATTCCCTGCCTATTATTTTTCTTTAGGTTCTTAGCTGCTTTTCTCGTAGCAGGAGTATTTTTCTACTACTTAGGCGCATCCTTTTAGAGCGCGTAGCAGAACCTAGCTAAGTATCCGTTTCCTTTATATATTATATAGGAGAAAAACTTCTTCTTCCTATCGATATCTATATCCTTAAATCTAACCCTCTTTTTCTCTAAAGGGATTATCTGCCTTTCTTCCTTTTCCTTATTTTTTCCTTTATATCTTCTTTTCTTATTATATTTCTTATTATCCGTATTCTAGTTATTTCTTCTATAAAAGGTTAGAAAAGCTCCGCGCTCTATACTTTTTATCGAGTTATTTAGCAGGGTATCGAGATACCTTATAAATTCGTTAGTAAATTTATATAGGTTATATTTATTTTAGTTAATTTTATTAGAGTATTCTAGGATATTTATCTATATCCGTATAAACTTATATAGTTATATAGCGTTATAAAAGTCCGAGATCTAGGTTTTTTTATCTATAGCCTAGGAAAGTTCCTCTGCTTTTATATCGTTTATTACGTTACGCTATTAAGTAAACTATCTATACTAACTCTTTAGGGGGCTATTATTATTAGCTATGCTAATTATTCTATAGTACTTCTTTTAGAGGTTTTAATAAATTTCCTTATTACTTAACCTAGCCTCTGCTTTAATAGCTATATACTACTCCTTAATATTAGTATAATTCTTATAATATATTATATACTATTATACCTTAAAGGTATTTCTAATCTACCCCTATAATTCTTTTACGGATTTCTTTTTCTTTTCCTAGTTTTTCTTCTTCTCCTAGTAAATTATATAGTATAAGTTAAACTCTCTAACCCTTTAGTCTTATTTAGTAGATACTAATTTATCTATTTCCTCTAGATTTATAGCTAGTACTATAGGTTCCTCTAGGAAAGGCTTAGACCTAGAGATCTAGGTCTAGAGATCTAATTCCTCTGCTTTATTAATAAATATTATATTTTATACTTTCTATTTAGCGCTATTTATTAGTATAATATTCTTTTTTATTATACTTATCTTATTCCTTTATAATTCCTTTAGAAACTGGTTTTTCTTTTTTTTATTAGGTAGCTTCTACTAGATCCTGCGGCTTTTAATTATTAGAAACTTAAAGAGATTTCTACTAGAATCGGAAGGTTATATAGAATAAGAAGTATATAAAAGAGTAAGATATATATATTTAAAAGTAGGTATATATATAGAAGAACTAAGAGCTTTATTTTTATCTTTCCTAGCGGAATAACCTCTTTATATATATAATATCCGCAGAGATTTCTCTAAGGAAAACAAGATAGCTAGCTTCTGCTAAGAAAGATTATTCGGTAGTTAGCGAGGCAGCGAGATTTGCTGCGGAGTCTACGGGCCTTATGTGGCCACGTGACTATAGGAAAGGCCTTCTTTTCTAACACCTATAGGCTATATATATATCGGGATTCAACATGAAGCTGTGAACCAAATAGCAAAGAAGACTAAATTAACCCTGTGGTGTTGTAGAAAGCAGAAGCCTTATGTGGCGTCTCTTGTTTCCTGACAGTCTCATACATACTCTAACGGATGACCACTGCATAAATCACCAGGGCCAAAGACATTAACAGTGAAAAGATGGCGAACCTCATGCCCGATCGAAATTCATCGTCAAGAAAAGTGGTCCCGTTCAACATGGTGCGTCACCGCCGTCTCGTCACCTTGAAAAGTACCACAGACCGGACAGGCGACGACGGCTCCGCCACCAACCAAGGGCGAGGACGGCGTAGCAGACGCAGAGGCCGGCAAGAAATCAGCCAGGGTCCGGTCCCGGGGCATGGCTCGGTCTTCGGCGTCGGCGGCCTCCCGTGGCGTGTCCGTATGCGACGCTCCGGCCTCTCTTGGCGCTCCCGTACGCGACCCGGCGGCGGCGGCGGCGGCGGCGGCGGACCCGACATGCGACGGACCCGGCCAACACGGCCGTCGCGGAGGCGCACCTTGATCCCGCGCGGGTGGTCGCCGCGCGTGAGGATTTCCTGAACCGTGCCTGCTGTCTCGCGCCCGCTCGGTTGGTCTTGTTTGAGGACGATGAAGACGCTGGCGCCGGGCACGACCTGTTCCTTTGTCGGCACCGAGAAGCCCGTCTGCTGCGCTGGGCGACCTCCGCCTCGGCCTTGCCGGTTGCGAGGCCGGTTCATGGGTGGCTGTGTTTCCGTGCACGATGGGAAGAGATTTCCGATGATGGATTCTTTTGTCTGAACTATCTCTAGCCAGGGATTTACTTGCAGAGGAAGAAGAATCTAGCTACCTACTATGACTGACTCTCTCTTCGAGATTAAAAAGTCTCAAGCAACTGCGTGTAATAGGAATGCCATCAATGACCATGCACCTACCCTATATACCATACGTCAACAAGCTACCCAACTTCGCATGATAGGACCGATATTAGGCATTTTATGCCCAGCATCTTTTCAATTGCCGACGGCCACGACGTGGCTCGTATCGACAGCGGCATATTCTTCGTGTAAATCCCATCTTGAAGGAGCCAACTAGCTTCTCTCGGATAGATACAGTGACGACATTCCGAACACACGAACCTGGATGGCATGACCGGGGCTAGGGAGTCGTACATACATATGTACATACATATTTATGTGTCTGTGCATGTTGAAGGAATCACGAGGATGCATCCCAGTGCCAATAAAACAGCGACACGGGAGCAGGCTGACGCAGGTAATCTATTTAGCAGCTCGGAAGGGATACTGATGCCATCATGGCCAAGGCAACGCTTTGTAAGCAGCGAAGTGTTGCCAAAAACCACGCCGGGCCGGGCCGATGGCATCCGTCCTCCCTCTTCGAACAGCGTCTCACAGAGAAAGCCGCCCCCTTCGTCCCTAACGCGCGCTTTTCCCAGCATCATCTGTCCAGAGCAGCGAGGAAAGAAAGGACCGAAAGAGTGAAGAAGAAAGGACAAAAAAAAAGAATGGCCTCCGTCGCAATGCCTCCGCGCTTCCTCCTACCGCAACTAAGCTGGGGTAAAGCCACAGCGACGACGACGCCTCGAATATGGACGGCGATGCGACAAAGCCAGCAGGAACGAGGGTTTCACGTCAGCGCGTCGCGAAGACGTGATCACCACTTCGACACGCTCAAATTTGTACGGCGACTGCAGAGCGAGGGGTTTACAGAGGAGCAGTCTGTTGCGATGATGAAGGTGCTCAACGACGTCATCGAGGAGAGGTAAGAAGAGAGAGAGAGAGAGAGAGAGAGAGAGAGATCAAGAATTAAGGAAAGAAAAAAAAAAAAAGGAGGCTAAAGCAACAAGGGCAGCATCCAAAACCTCACGCGAACAATGGTCCTACGCGAAGAAGCCGCCAAAGCAACCTACACGCAAAAAGTCGACTTCGCCAAACTCCGATCCGAGCTCCTCTCAGCCGACAGCAGCGAATCCAACACGACGCGCAGCGCGCACGAGCGACTGACCAACGACATCGCCAAGCTCAGCAGCCGGCTTCGAGACGAGATATCGCGGACGCAGGCCAGTGTCCGGCTGGACCTCAACCTGGAAAAGGGGAGGATCCGGGAGGAGGCCGTGGGGCAGGAGCTCAAGATCAAGGAGACGGAGACGAAGATTGAGCAGGAGGTTGCTGCCTTGAGGGAGAAGCTGGAGCTGGTCAAGTTTCAGACTTTGCAGTGGCTTATGGGCGTTTGTACCGGCTTTGCTGCCTTGTTGCTTGGTGCGTGGCGTCTGCTCATGTGATGTATGTATCATGTATGTATGTATGTAGAGAGCTGGCGTTGACGGACGGGGGGCGGACGGGACGGGGGACAAGACGGGGGAAAAGGGGGGGGGGGGGGGGTGTGAAGAAAAAGAAGAGAAGAAGACGAGACGTAGGTGCAAGGGGAGAAGGGGAATTTGAATTAGGGTTATGCCGAAAGTTTGCTTCCTCATGTATCCGTGACCGTAGGTATGTACATATACGGATACATACATATTACACCTATGTACATACATACATATTACACCTATGTACATACATACATAGGTCACTACCTGCCTACCTCTATTCTCGGGGAGGGCTCGGGCTCGCCGCCGCGGCTTTCTTTCTTTCTTTCTTTTTTTTTTTTTTAGTCTTTCCGAGTGACGGATGTATAGATGTATGTACAACATACTAGGTGACTGAACTTACTGACCGCAGCGACTCGCTCGCCCGAGGCGAAGCAAACCGGCGGTGGTAGGAAGTAGGATTCAAGTCAGTATGTACATATGTATGTATGTATGTATGTATGTATGTATGTATGTATGTATCCGGAAAAGGGGACCGTATCAGCCGATCCGAAGAGGAAAGATACAAAAAGGGGAAAGATGGTTGAATCCGCCGGGGATTTCCCCTTTTTAGATTGGTTGACTCGTTAAGTTAGGCAGTAGGCAGTAGGCACTAGGCAGTGAGGTGATGATGGTAAGTTGAAGAGTAAGAGTAATACCCCGTCTTTGCAACGAGTCGGCATGTTGATGTACGTAGGTATATGTTTGGACTAGGCGTAGCATCGATCTTATGCATGGCATACATACATACATATGTACATACAACATATGTATGTTTTGTATGATCTATCTATATGTATGTATGTACTCCGTACATGCCTATCCATCTATGAAGACCTATACGTAGTGTGTATGTATGAAGCAAATGTATGTACTTTGTATGTAGTGTCTACATATGTAGGTGATAATCGAACGTGAATGAACCATCGGAACCCCACGCCCCCGAGTCGTGTCGTGCGTGTCGTGTCGTGCCCGTTTGTTTCGATGGGGTTCCCCCGCCCATTTTCCATCCGTCACTCCATCAATGGCAGAGTCAATACCCGAGAGAGCCCTGTTTCTCATTCGCTTACTACCTGTAGTCTCTGTAGCCTGTAGTAGCTAGCCTGTGTGGGTGCGTGTGGGTGGCAGGCAGGCATGTACATACATATGTACATACATACATACATACTGTATAACCGCTAGAGCTTCCTCCTCCTACTCTTCTTCTTCTTCTTCTCTTCTCTTCTCTTCTCTTTCCTTTTCCTACTTTATCTTCTCTTTTTTTTCCTTTTGTTTATTAGTAACGCTTTTGCACTTTCCCCTTCCCCCCCCTCCACCTTCTTATGAACTCCGCCACCGTCCGAACCGTCGCTATATCCCGTCATCTCTCGCCGTCAACCACACACATGGCCTCCAAACCCAAGGTCCTGCTACTGGGACAAATCGAGCTGTGCGCTCTTCCTCCCATCCTCTGTCAGGAGAAGAATCCAGGCTGACGATTTCTTTTTCTGTAAAAAAAAAAAATCAGCGCCCACGATGCCTGGACTACCATCACCGACATCGCCGACATCGTCGTACCGAAATCTTCCTCGCGTCAAGACTTCTTAGCCGAGTGCAAGACCGGCAGCTTCGATGGCGTCTCCGTCGCGTATCGCACTTTCGACTCCGTCTCCGTCACCGGCCGTATCGACGGTCCGCTGCTCGACGCCCTGCCGCGGAGTCTCAAGTTTGTGTGTCATAACGGTGCGTGTTGTTTCTATCTCGTCGTGTGTGATTTGCATGCCCCCCCCTTTCCTTTCCTCTCCCTCCATTTGGCTCTTCTCTCCTGCTATTGATTCCTTGTTGTATGGCATATACATACATGTATATATATATATATATATATATATACC
>LKCN02000005.1:2734802-2771383 GCA_001633055.2 Ophiocordyceps polyrhachis-furcata BCC 54312 | reverse complement strand
CCCAAATCTCCAGGCGCCGGCTACGACCAAGTCGACATCTCCGCCTGCACCGCCCGCCAAATCCGCGTCTCCAACACGCCCACCGCCGTCGACGACGCAACCGCCGACCTGACCATATGGCTCCTCCTACGGCGACCCTCCGCAAACCTCCCCATCTCGATGGCCTCCCTACGCTCCGGCTCCTGGCGCGGCGTCGAGAACCCCCCCGCCCTCGGCCACGACCCCCGCAACAAGATCCTCGGCATCCTCGGCATGGGCGGCATCGGCCGCAACGTCGCCACCAAGGCACGGGCTTTCGGCATGACGGTTCGATATCACAATCGGTCTCGGCTTGATCCCGCTCTCGAGGACGGCGCCGAGTATGTCGATTTCGACACTTTGTTGAGGGAGAGCCATGTTCTCAGTCTCAACCTTCCGCTCAACGTCAGTTTCTTTCCTTACCTCTTTCTTACCAATGCTTCCCCCCCCCCCGTCTAGGTATACACAGTGCTGACAATCATAATACCTACCGTTCCAGGCCAAGACCCGTCACGCCATCTCAACCCCCCAATTCGAAATGATGAAGCCCGGCATCGTCATCGTCAACACCGCCCGCGGCGCCGTCATCGACGAAGCCGCCCTCGTCCAAGCCCTCGACTCCGGCCGCGTCGCCAGCGTCGGCCTCGACGTCTACGAGAACGAGCCCCAGATCCACCCGGGCCTCCTCAACAACCAAAACGTCCTCCTCGTCCCCCATATGGGAACCTGGACCGTCGAGACCCAGACCAAGATGGAGGAGTGGACCATTGCCAACGTCCGTCTCGCTGTTCAAGAGTCTAGGCTCAAGAGCATCGTCCCCGAGCAAAAGGACATGGCCTGACCATTTTCTTTCCTTCCTTCTTTCGTCTGTCTATCCGTCTCTCTTTCTTTCTACCTGACGCCCCTCTCCTGCTTCACCAACCAACCGCCATCGCGCACAGAGCCATGTACGATATACCGAGTGGTACGGGCCATCATATTGGCTTTCCTCACTCTTACTTGTCAGGCGCTTGTTTGTAAAATAGATGATCAATTTTTCCTCTGTCCCGTCCCCCTTTTTAGAAATCACATCACCCTTCTATCTCAGGCTACGGTTGACGAGCCTGCAGCTCACCTTTGCCATGCCGTCACTCATCTGCCGGCCTTTGGGAATCAATTGTTGAAAACTCAAGGGAATTTTTTTTTACCTCGAAGAATCTCCCGTCTTCTTCTTCGTCAAATCCCACGCCCAACAACTCCTCTCCGCCCCTTCGTTCCCACCTTCCATCATATCGTCTTGCGGTTGAATGCAGGTCTCCCAAGAACAAAAAAAAAGAAGAAGAAAACGACACCATGGCTCTCGTTACCAAACAATTAGTAACGGGTTACCACGCAATCAGTAACGGTAAATGTCGCTCTTGAAAGGTCCCTCGACCGTCAAGCTCAGGTACTCAGCCTGGGTCTTGGTCAGGGTCGTGAGCTCGGCCTGAACGTGATTGAGATGTAGTCGGGCCACCTCCTCGTCCAGGATCTTGGGCAGGACGTAGACGCCGATGTCGAACTTGCCAGCCTTGGCAAACTCAATGTACTTTTTGCTCCATGCCTCGTCGCCGCTCTTGTAGAGCATGATCTGGGCCAGGACCTGGTTCGTAAACGAGCACGACATGACAAAGGACGAGTGGCCGGTGGCGCATCCGAGGTTGACGAGACGGCCCTCGGCCAAAAGGATGATGTGGCGGCCCGAGGGCATGAGGAAGCGGTCGACCTGCGGCTTGATGTTGTCGACCGACTTGGCATTCTTCTTGAGCCAGGCCACGTCAATCTCAATGTCGAAGTGGCCAATGTCTATCGAGTCGCCACGTGTCAGTCTTATGCCGCCGATCCGACGGGGGTTTCCTTTACTCACTGCAGACGATGGCATCGTTGGGCATAGCCTCAAAATGCTTGCCGACCAGGATATCGCGGCATCCGGTGGTGGTGACGAAAATCTGGCCAATCGGGGCCGCCTTTTCCATCGTCGTCACCTGGTAGCCGGCGACGGCGGCCTGGAGGGCGTTGATCGGATCGATCTCAGTGACGATGACGCGGGCGCCCATGCCGTGCAGGGCCATGGCACAGCCCTTGCCGACATCGCCAAAGCCAGCCACGACGGCCACCTTGCCGGCAATCATGACATCGGTGGCGCGCTTGATGCCGTCGACCAGGGACTCGCGGCAGCCGTACAGGTTGTCAAACTTGGACTTTGTGACCGAGTCATTGACGTTGATGGCGGGTACCAGGAGCTTCTTCTGTTTGAGCATGCGGTACAGGTGGTGGACGCCCGTCGTCGTCTCCTCAGAGACGCCGTAGCAGTCCTTGAGCATCTCCGGGTGTTTGGAGTGAACGAGCTGCGTCAGATCGCCTCCGTCGTCGAGAATCAGGTTGAGACTCTTGCCGTCCTTGAAAGCAACCAGCTGCTGCTCCAGGCACCAGTTGTACTCGTCCTCCGTCTCGCCCTTCCAGGCGAAGACGGGCACGCCGGCGGCGGCGATGGCGGCGGCAGCGTGGTCCTGGGTGCTGAAGATGTTACAGCTGGTCCACGTCACATCGGCACCGAGAGCGACGAGCGTCTCGATCAGGACGGCCGTCTGGATTGTCATGTGCAGACAACCAGCGATGCGAGCGCCCTTGAGAGGCTGATCATTGGCGTACTTGGCCCGAGTCGCCATTAGACCGGGCATCTCATTCTCTGCGAGCTCGATCTCTTTGCGGCCGAAGGCGGCCAGGGAGAGGTCGGCGACCTTGAACTTTTGGGCAGGGGCAGTCATGGTTGTGGGGGAGTTGGCGAGGTGTGATGTGCCACGGGGAGAATGATCAAGGTCGACAGAGTGATGCTGGAGAAGAGGTAGAGAGAAGGTAGAGTGAGTTAAGGGGAGATGCGGATAGATGGAGGAAGAGGGGGAGAGAGATGGAAGCAGTGGGAGGTGGGTGGGATATATGTATGTATGTATGTATGTAGGATCTATCCGTAACCCTTGAAGAGAAGAAGCCACGGTGAGGGGCTAGAGTTGAGATCCGGTGTTCGGAGACGGGGGTGGTGCGCTGTTCTACTAACAGCCCACGGTGGATCAATGGCTAGTCCCGCGTTAGAGCTTCATCACTGTCAGAGACCCCCCACACAAGGGGACCGCAAAAAAAAAACCCCTCTCGAAGAAATACCAGCTGCACGTGCTGTGTGCTACTATCGGGGAGGGCTTCAATTTACTTGCACACCAAACACTTCCATAGCTCTCTGCTCTTCTTACATACAAACACCACTTCATAGTATATATCATATTCATATCCCTACCTATTCGTTCGACTTGTGCATACGTCATACATACATACATACATACATACATACATACGTATGTACATTCTGGTCTGCGTTCGCCGTTAGCCACTATACTACCTACCTACCTCCCTAGCATTCACCCATCGATAGGTAGGCAGCCCCGTGTCTCGGCCGTGCGTCTCATGTCGCCTGTCGATGCCTCACTGACGAATACCTGCTAGCCCACGGCCCACAATTCGACCACCCTCAAGGACACTCGGACATCGACTGCTCTTCCCCCTTTTCTCTACAAATAAACCCTAAACCCCCCGCCCCCCGGGAACCCGTCGACCTTTCCCGACAAGTGCGTTATCCTCAAGGGTTGAAGCCGTCGTTTCCATTATACAAGACCCCTAGTTTGAGTGCCACGGTAAGGTTGTCTTGCACTTTCTTTAACCCATCCGCGTCCTTCAGGGTTGCCAAAGGTTGCGAAGAGCCCTAGTACCGATCTCGACTCGTCTCCGTGGACCAACCTGCGTATACTAGAAATGGGTCCCGGGACCTGAGAGGCAAGTGTTCTTTACTTACGATGTAGTTGACATTAATTAATATAGAACTTGCTGTATAAGCCATAAACCAACGGCAAAGTCACGAATCGGGAACAACAACCGGTCACAGACAATCCAAGCCAAGTATGCTCTCCCCCAATCCTCGACAGCGACTGCTGTTGGTTTCACGTCAGTCCTAGTTTTGGTTCATTATATATATATACACACATAGTACATACACGAGCAATTCTCTATCAATATGACATGTTTCTGACATGTATGTACGCGTATGTCCTATCCTATGCCCGGATGATCCACCACCGATTGCTTGACCCCCGGCCAAGATTTCAGGCTTGCAGAGCCAGCGAAGAGAGCAAGCTTCGGTCAACGAAGACGGTGGCACGTCACCGATTCGATTACAGAGTAGCCACCGGCCAGTCAACGGCCGGCAGCAGGCTTCCTGATACGAGAGAGGCGTAGTAATTTATATTACTCGGATGCAGACTGTACGGGGTATATTACTGAACCAAGACGCCAGCAATCGCCACCATAGACATGCGCGGTCGTGCTTGTCTGAACGTGTCGTGCTGGCATAGCCCCTTGGTAACACATCTATATGATACACCTACTACCAGGTCAATATTCAGAACACCCGGCTCGCCCCCTTTACTCTCTTCTATCCAGCTTAAAGGTGGTAATCATGGATGCACCAGTCGTCTACATCGTGGGCGCCGCGCGAACGCCGATCGGTCAGGTTCGGACAACCCCGTCCTAGAAAGATTGGAACCGGCAGATAACCATTTCAGAAACAAATCAGTTAGATGGGCCGCTTTCGGGCGTCACTGCTCCAGAACTGGGGGCCGCTGCCATCAAAGGCGCAGTCGAACGGTCCCGGGTCCCGCCCCAGATGGCCTCGCACGTTTACATGGGTCAAGCCTTGCAGGCGGGCGCCGGCCAGTCCCCGAGCAAGCAAGCGGCCATCCTGGCGGGTCTGTCGGAGACCATCGAAGCCACGACCGTCAACAAAACCTGTGCCGCGGGACTCAAGGCCGTGACGCTCGCCGCTCAAGAGATTCTTCTGGGATATGGCTCCGTCCTGGTGGCCGGTGGCATGGAAAGCATGTCCAACGTGCCGTTGTACGCCAAGAGAAACTGCGCTGTTAACGAAGAGGAGTTGCTGAATGGCGTGACCAAAGACGGACTGGAGAATCCGTACGATGGCCTCTCCATGGGCGCATGTGCCGACATCCTTGCGGCGCGGTTTCGGATTTCCAGGAAGAGCCAGGACGAGTATGCTGTAACCGCATTCCAGCGTGCATCTCAGGCCATGGAAATGGAGCTGTTTGATGACGAGATTATCCCTGTAACTTGCCAATCAGAAAAATCGGCAAGAGTGTCTACAGACGACATCAGGGGCGAAGCAATATTCCGGTGCCTGAGCACGCTGCCTGCACCCTTTTCCGCCTCTGGAACGGCCACTGTGGGAAACTCGTGTAGTACGGCCGATGGTGCTTCAGCTGTTGTTCTGACCAACGCCAGAGTCGCGTGCGAATACTGTCGGGACAACAAAATGCTAGCTCGCATCGTCGCCTTTGCCGACGCTGCGGCGAAGCCCATCGAATTTGCCATAGCGCCTGCCAAAGCAGTAGAGGTTGCGCTCGAACGGGCGCAGCTCAAGGTCGATCAGATCTCGTTCTGGGAAATCAACGAGGCCTTTGCATCCGTGGTGCAGATAACGGAACAGGTGAGCCACGAGCGTGGGATCCCCGCAAGACGACGAGAATGGCCAAAGCTGACAAGTCTTTAGCTTCTGGGTTTAGAGGCAAACAAGGTTAACGTGTCCGGCGGAGGGATTGCCTTGGGACACCCGCTAGGCAGTTCCGGCTGTCGAATCCTCGTGAGCCTGCTACATCAACTCATGCCTGGCCAATACGGGGTGGCAGCTATCTGTAATGGCGGCGGAGGAGCGACGGCCATGGTAGTGCAACGGTTGGAAGCTGGAAACTTGGCCGATCCGGTCGGGTCATGAGATTGCTGTCGACGGACGACGGCTCGAATCTTCAGGAGCAGGAGGACCTTAGCGGAAAGGAGGCAAACCGATGGCGTAGCTTGCTAGTTAACAAGGCACGTGAGGTCTTCGGTTGTAGCCGAGCCACAGACCGTTGAGTGGCCTTTTTGTCGGTAGATCATGGGGTGGCCTGTGACGTCGTCACATCACTGCCCGAACCGGTTAAGGTGATGGGCCGGCAGGTAAGTAGGCGACTGCAAGTGACCTTTTCTGCATGGTGGTAGACATTTCGGCAGAGCAATGTCCTTCCCGTCGAGGCAAACAGCTTGTTGTTCATGAGACGAAGAAACTGGGAAGATGCTTGTGCTGATCCGCGATCAAAGTAACACGCAAGCTGCGTCGATGTTCCCTTTAGCCAAGTCCAGTTGGCATGACAGGGAAAAAACCCCTCGCAGCCAGGCAAAAGATCCCAGCCACGAGGGGATGAAGAGCCGACCGATCGTCGCTGGCTTCACGAGGACGAGGCACGTCGTCGACTGCGCCACCGTGGTATTCATCGCTTTCCTCACACAGAAAAGGGGGAAGAGAGAGGGGGTGGGAAACATGAAGCGGGCCGGAAACAGCCCTATCGGACCGAGACCGGCTCGGCTGTCTCTCTGGCCGGTTGGTTTCTTGTCTGTCTGTCTGTCTGTCTGTCTGTCTGGCTGTCTGTCTGGCTGTCTGTCTGGCTGTCTGTCGGGCTGTCTGTCTATCCGGCTGGCTGGCATTCTCCTGTGATAAAGAAGTCTATCCCTAAAGATAAGCCGATCCTTGGCACGTGATCTGACACCAACCACGACAACGACGACGACAACAAGCCACCGACGACACACCGCACAAGAGATAAGCTCATATCATCATGACCGCTCTCATCCTCATTCCCGCCTTCTCCTTGCCGCCACGATAGCGCGTGGCACGAGCCGCGTTGCTTCTTCCTTTCTTACACCTTCTCCTATCGTCTGGCGTCCGGCGAGGGCTGTCAGAGCGCGCCGCTCCCTGCTAATCTAGGCCGGGCCCTTTACACCTGACGCTAGAAGGCCGCCCTTTCTCTATCTGGCAGTGCTTGATTGGCCAGTGTCTTGAGTGATATTCGTCCCAGATTATCCATCTTCACACCACCCCCCCTTTTTTCTTCCTTGGCTATCGGGCAAATTCGGCCATCCTGGGCGCTCGGGCTGCCTCATGACCTTCTCTATCTCCGCCACTATCGGCTCCCATCATGTCCATGCTGATAGCCTCTATGAGATGGGGGGGGGGATGGATGGGAAGCGATGCAGCGGCCAACCAAAGGGCAACGTCGGCCTATCGCCCTTGTCTGGGAGCTCGTGGCCTCTCATGCCTCGTCAACGTCAGGCAGAGATTGCTTGCTTGACTCTGTGGCACATCTATGTTTCACCTTTTACCCTCTTCAAGGTTACGCGAGATACCCTCTCTCTCTCTCACACACACACTCACACACACACACACACACACACTCGCTCCCGCCCTCCATCCGCGCTCATTCTTTTCCTTCGATCTATGCAGCCACCATACATACCTTGACTCTTCGACTTGCTCTCCTTTAGGACACGGGACCAACATTTCTCACCCCCCTTAAACTACGAGGTCAACATGTCCCCCCATCATGATTCCGTTTCGTCCTTTCTCCCTCTTTTTTCGGCATCAAAAGGCCGCCGTGTTGACTTCAGACGTTCTGTCCACCACTAGGCCCCGACTACAAAAAGGCTGCAGGCAACATTCCGGTCCCTGCTGCAGGGGCTTGCGAGTTACCATTCTCCCGGTCTGACATGCTCTCTTTTCTCGTCATCCTCTCCCTACTTGTACTTTTGTTCTCCTCTCTGCATCGTTACCCCTATCGTCATCGATTACGCCGCCAAAACAAAGAACTACCACACGTGGAGTCTCAGCCCTGGTCGCCAGCCATGGAAAGCCTCAGGCCTTCAGCCGCCACTCATGGCCCATGTCGTGTAGCCAGGTTGGCGGCGTTGGTCGTGATACTTGTCTGCGCCACGGCTCAAGCCGTCCACCCAGATTGCGGCACCATCCGGTTCTATGCGGGTGAGAAGATCGGCTGGAAGCCTTGTGGTGAGGCCAAGGGCCGTGAGGTCGAGTGCAGTGACATCAACGTACCCATGAATCAGTTCGGTCCGCCTGGCGCCGACGGCATGACCTTTAACATCCCGTTGATTCGCATGCGCGGCAAGAACGGGACGCAGAATCTCCTCCTCAACCCAGGTGGCCCGGGCGAGAGCGGCCTGGTGTTCCTCCATACGGACGGCGCCAGCCTGCACGACGTGGTAGGAGAAGACTACCACCTGTTGTCATTCGATCCCCGGGGCATCGGCTTGTCGCGGCCTACAGCGTCCTGCTATCCGACGCGGGACACGCGGAGGAGCCGGTTCCGGTTTACGGATCCGGACCCCTTCAGCCAGAGCGTCACACGCTTCGCCTGGACCAAGAACTACGTGCAGTCGTGCGCCGACACGATGAAGGGTTACGGCAAGTACATCAACACGCCGCAGACAGCGGCCGACATGAACAGCATCCTCGACGCCGTCGGCCAAAAGCAGATGCTCTTCTGGGGCTTCAGCTACGGCAGCCTCCTGGGCCAGACGTACGCTCAACTGTACCCTGATCGGTCGAGCCGGGTCATCATCGATGGCGTCACCGACTTCTTCGACTGGTACGAGGAGCCCATCCTGCGCGGCGACTTTGTCGACACCGTCAACGTGCTCGACGGCTTTCTCGATGAGTGCGCCAAGGCCGGCGCCACTTGTGCGCTGGCAAAGCATGGCTCGACCAAGAAGGAGCTGCAGCAAAAGCTTATGGGCTTCCTGCGGAACTTGTCGGCGCATCCAATGCCGGTGTACGTCGACGTCTTTAAGCAGGGCGTGCTGGACTACTCGACCGTTCTCAACGAGGTCATCTACTCGAGCCTGTTTGCCCCCTCTACGTGGCCGCTTCTGGCCCGGCGGCTGGCTCAGGTTATGGACGGTAACGCGACCGAGGTCTTCCTCGCCCACGGCGACTATGATCTTGGTGAGAAGAGGAGAACGGAAGGAAACGACGAGGTCAACGACATTGTCGAAATCAACGACGGCCTGTCCGGGCCGGAGCACTGGCCAGAAGGCAGAAAGGGCCTGGTGAACATGCTCAAGCCTTGGTACGACTCGTCGCCATTCTTCTTCCAGATGAACCGCGAGTACTACGCCAAGCAGCAGTGGACGATAGAAAAGGGACACAGCTTCGTGCCGAAGCGCAAGGTGCGGACGACGCATCCGATGCTGATCATCTCGACGACGTACGATCCCATCTGTCCGCTGGTGTCGGCCAAGAGGTCGCAGGAGGTGTTTGAAAACTCGAGCCTGATCGAGATCAAGGGCTACGGGCATTGCTCGCTGTCGCTGGCGTCGCTATGCATGGCCAAGCACCTGCGTCGCTACCTGGGGAACGGCACGATGCCGGAAAGCAGCCACAGCTTGTGCGAGGCGGACCGGCCGTATTTCCCGGTGCTGACGGAGCCGCGGCTTGCGGTGGAGGAGGAGCCGAGGATTAGCAGCGCGCAGGTTGCGCTGGCGGAGGTGTCGCGGATGAGACGGCGGCGGCGGTGACGGCGATGGCGATGGCGATGGCGATGGTGATGGTGATGGTGATGGTGATGGTGATTGGTGGTGGTGGTGGTGATGATGATGACGAATTTCTTTTTCATCCTTAACCCTTTTATGCACATATACCATGGCGTTTCATCGCTATTTACCCGTAGTATCCATTACATACCTTTACTTCGTCCCTACAGACCAAAGTTTGCCCCTGCTTCCTACGTACATATAGACAAAGACACAAAGATGAACAGAGGTGAAGCAGAATAACAAGACCAGACTAAGCAGGCCTTAGTCAGACGCTGAGACTCGCCGTCTTTGATTGGCTGACGGGCCCTGCAGTCACCGAGTAAGATTACCTGTAGGCTGTACACAGGCTGTACGGCTGGTGCTCTAGCCTTCTAAGGCTCTAAGCTAAGGCTTCCACTAGCGGTAGAACAAGGGCAGCATGCAATCCCGCCCCCACTTTCTTCACTCCCGAGCCTCACCCTCGTTAGCGCTCCCCTCTCCTCTCTCTCGCCCTCTTTCTGCTTCTTCCTCACTCTCTCTCTCTCTGTCTCCGGCATCTTGTCGTGTCTCTCGCTTCTCGGCTTCTGACCTAGCTGGCTACCTAACTAGGCAACAACTCGGCCCTCTCGCTCTTTGCTTCTCTCCATCATAACCTCTCCGGCTCTCCCTCACCTTCAGCCAGCGCCGATCCAGCCTCCTCTTCCGTCAAACCCCCCTTCCATGTGGTCGCCCGTCGGGCGCTTCCACCTCCTGTCCTCGCCGTCGGATACGGACGCTTGCTGCTCTGATGGCTGCCCTCATCGATCCCACCGTTCGGGGAAAATACCCCGTCATCCTCGGTGATGGTATGCTAGGCAAGACGTCTAACGATATCTTCACCGGCGTACGCTGTACGACCTTTTGCCTCATCGTCAACTCCTCTCTTTCCCCTCTTCGCTGACCTAAATAAACAACAAGACAACCACAAACCGACGCTATCGACGGCCGATGGCCCTTCTCATGCTCGGATCAAACCTTCGCAGCCCGGAAAGACGACGTCTTACGACCTGTCGTTTAACGACGGTGGCTCCGCCTACGCCTACGCCGGCACCCGGTCCATCGACACCAACCAATTTGTCTTGCACTTCGATCCCGAGCGCAAGGCCTTTATCCTCGACCGTATCGACTCCACCTTTAACATGAACCTGACCCGCCTGCCGGGCAACTCGGATGCTGCCAAGCTCGCCCGCCAATACCCTCACCTCGACGAGGCGAAAGCTGCTGACAGCAAGCCACGCGCTCCATCTCCTGCTCCATCTCCTGCTACCGCCGCTTCTCAAGCTTCCTCCGCTCCTACTGCTCCTTCTGCTCCGACCTCGCAGCCGGCTGGCTCTGGTACCGTCCGCGGCAAGTCGGCCAAGACGTCTACTGCCAAGGCCAACGCACACCCGCCAAGACGCAAAGCCGATAAGCCGCAGCAAAAGGCCGTCGAACTGTCTCTGCCAAAACCCGACCCAACGCCGAAGCCTTCGCCGAAGAAGGAAGTGCCGTCAAAACCTAAGCCGCAGGATGACGACGAAGAAGAGGACGACGACGATGGCGGCCTGCTCATAGAATATCCCGGCGGAAATAACGCCACCGCCAAGATGACGGACTTCTCGCCCGCTTTCCCCCCGCCGCGCCGGTTCGACGACTTTATGGATCAGCGCGACTCTGAAGGCGACGCAGACGGCGAGAGCGACGGCGACCTCGACCTCGACTTTAAGTTGCCCAGCCCCGTCAACAACCCTCCTCCGCTGGGTAGCGGCAACCTGCACCGCCACAGCCTCCAAAATGGGGATGGTCCTACCGACGACGCGCCGGCCGATGACGCTGCCAGCGTGGACATGGAAGACGACCTGGAGAAGGAGTTGGAGAACGCGTTCGAGGACCTGGCCAACAGTCAAGAGGGGACGCCCGACGGCGGCGATGAGAGCGAGATTAGCGAGGAGGACTAGTCGTTTTGCTGCTTGTACATTGCGCGCGGCTTTTTGCTTCCTTTTCGTGTTCGACGTTGGTCAGCCTATGTCTTGACCGGTTTTTGTTTCCATCTATTACTTACATACTGCCTGCCTACCTACGCATGCGAGTGCGTATGTAGGTAGGTAGGTATGTATGGAGGAGGTATCGGCGCTTGTGTTGATTTGACAGGGAGAAAGCGTTGAATTCGGTATGTCGTGTTGGGAAAGAGACGAAGCGAAACAGAAGCCGAACCAGTCGAAGCCGCGAACCTGGCGGTCATCATTGTCCTCGGGGACGGGATAGTTTGCAACGCAAGCGTTGAATTCACATGTCTTTTCTGCCTGTACAATCATTCAGGCAGGCATCATCTGTAGGAGGCGAATCACGGAAGTATCGCTGTCAAGAGCGTCGTAGGCTCTAGACGAGACAATAAAGGCGTCCATGATGCGGTGAAAGAGCTCCCTCTCTTCCATCCCTTCCATCCCCCTCGTGAACGGCCAAGCATGGAGGGGAAAAAAAAAAAAAACGTCACAGAGCCTCCCAACGAGCAAGCCAGCCAACATTCTCGCCCGCATTCCTCACGATGCAGTACCTGGCGTCAGAGGAAGAAGAAGCGTCTCGCAAATCAGCGACGACGGACGAAGCGCACAGGGAGGCGAAGGCCACGGCGTGGCCGGCGACGAGGCTGAAGGCGCCTGAGGTGACGAAGCCTATCAGATGGTCCCTTGAAGGGATGAGAGGATGGCGGTTCTCGTCCGTGCTTCCGTCGTAGTTTAGTAGCTGGCGGGCGAGGATCCTCTTCCGAACCTCCATGTCCGAAACGGACGTCGACATGGTCGCTTTTCCCCTTGACCCCCCCCGCTGGCCACGCGACTGCCTGTTCGTCCTCGTCGCTAGCCATTGGGCTCGTAGATCGGGCGGTAGACTTGTTGACGACGAGGCTGCTGCGGAGGCGACTTGCGCCGCGTCTGGGGGGGGGGAGGGCAGGCGGTAGATTCGGGCGCAGGCTTTGGCTTTGCCGCGGCCCGAGAGCCTGAGGCGTACTTGGACCGTTGCTTCTTGGGGTGGAGGGGGGAGGGTCGGGTCTTTGAGGAGCCTGGTTAGTTGGCCTTGGGAGAGGGTGGTGAGGCGGGCGAGGGATGGGAAGGCATCTTGTTCTTTTTCTTCCGCTTTGTCTTCCTCGTTTTCTGTCCCTCCTCCTTCTTCAGCTGGCGGAGGTGACGGAGACGATGGTGCTTCTCGTCGCGGCAGACTCAACAGCAGTTCGAAATGACAGGCAAGCCCATCGCCAACCTCGCCCCTCCGCCCAGCCCCGAGATCAACAGCGTCCCAGGAAAGACGCTTGCTCTTGGGACGACGACGCCACTGATCCCGTCTCGAAAGCCTCTGATCCGCTTCCCACCTCGCCCCCGCGTCCGTAGCCGGGAAGTCGGCGGGGAACCAGGGCACGCCCCGCTCGTGAGACACCTGCATCACTTGGCTGAGGCCGCCGAAGCGGGGGACGGATCCGCACGAGAGGGGCATCCGCACCAGGCTGTGCCAGAGGCCGGGAATGCACTTCCACGGCGCTAGGACCGTCCAGCTGCCTTGGCTGTGGTAAAGGTGGTGGTGGAGGAAGCCGGTCGAGCGCGAGGCGATGAGCATGATGGGGATGGGAGGATCGACGGGGGTGAGAGTCGGGACCTGTCCTGCTGCTGCTGCGGCACCTCGTCGTCGGTCAATGGACTTTTGCGACGGGAGACACGACGCTCGATGACGGGCGTCGCGGTCGAAGAGGGCGGACGACTCCGGGTCTTCGTCTGCGGACCATTCCGCCACGGTGCGTAGTAGCTTCATCTGCGCCTCGTCGTCGACCGAGAATGACCTCCGGCGCGGCGGGAAGCGCAGCCGGGGATCCTGGATGCAGAAGGCCAGGAGTGCGCCGGCCGGGAGCGTGGCCGGATTGGTCAGACCGTCGAGCGAGTTGAAGATGCCGGCGTGCTTTGAAGGCGGGACGTCGTCGTCTTTGGTGAACGGCTCCAGCACGGCGAGAAGGGCTTCCGTCGACGCCGGGCCTGATAGCTCTAGGCTACCGATCTCGAAACGCAGGTCCTCGATGTACATCCGCGGCTTCTCCATCTTCGTCAGCCGCAGCAGCTCGTTGAAGAGCTCGAGAAAGGCCGAGGGGTGGACTCTTAGGTAAACCTGTCGCTTGTCGCCCTCTTCTGGAGAAGCAGCCTTCCACACGACCGTGGCCGGGCAGATGACACGGCGACAAGGCTCTTTCTCACGGCTCAACAAGCCAGACCAGGATCTCGTCCCCGCACGCCATCGCCTTCCCCTCTCGTTCCAGCAAGAATCCTGATCGATGCCGAGTCCGCGCCTCAAGACTCTCTCGACGCCGGCGACGCAGCCGTACAGTCCGACGGTGCTCATGTAGCTCATGTCCCAGAGCATGGTGCCCCTGTCGCCATGGGACCGGTGTGTAAGCCGATGGATCTTTTCATTCGGCGTGACGGGGATGGCGAAGCGCCAGAGAGGGCTCTTGGGATCCGTCATGCGCGCGCGTTTGGCGTGCCAGGTATGAGTGGGGAGCCAAGTCTTGTTGATCTGCCGTCTCCTGAACTTGGCCGCCGGCCGAGGCGGCTCGTTGAGTTGATTTCTCCGGATCTTGGGCCGTGGCTTACGGCCGACGACGACATCGACAGGCTCGGCGGCGGCGCCGGCAGCAGCAGCAGTAGCACCACCACCGTCCTTGAGCTTCTTCCGCCTCTTGCGAGCCACCAGAAGCGCAATCTTCTTCGCCGTCTCAGCCCGAAGACGAGCCCTCGTAGTTCTCGGTTTCCGCCTCCTGGCCTCGACGGTGGGCGTATTGTCGTCCATCATCTCCCGTCTCGCGCGGGCCCGTAGCCGACGAGGGATCCTCTTGGGGTTATGGCTCGCGTTGCGACGTCGCAATCCCCGAGGAACCTTTTGGAAAGCCCGACTGGCGCTTACGGCCTTGGAGCTCGCCATGCTCTGTTCCAGCGCGCGGATCTCGAACTCGTGAGCGGCCACGAAGGCTTGCAGGTCGAGCTCGCCGTCCTTGAAGGCCGCGTCGGGAGGCTGGACGGGGATACTGCGGGCCGCGTGGATCTTGGCTCTTTTCTGGCGTGCCGGGTCATGTTGGGCGTCGGCGGGCGGCGCACCGCGCTTCATCCCCTTCTTCGGCGCCATGATTTCGGGGGCGGGGGAAGAGGGAGCATAAAAGAGAGGCAAGAGAGAGAGAGAGAGGGGTTGGATGAGGCTCAAGTGACAGGAGACACAATTTTCGCAGTTTGTGCTTCTTTGATGTGGTATCGTGTGGATACGCGACACCTCTCTAAAAGACTATCGATAATCGATAAGCCAGCCCTACCAGGCTTGGAGACAGATACGTATGTACCAGATAGAGCCTAGAGGAACCACCAACCTCGGACTCGACATGAAAGCGAATAGCAGGCTGCATAATAGACATGGTTAAGACTTAAGCCTCATGTGGACCGACAGCTCGAAACGGCTTATTCCTATTTCTCAGGCTGACATCATACCCGGGCGCTCGGGGCGGTTGCTACGGAGGGTCCGACGACTGACTGGCTACACATACTAGACTCGACATCATCCCGCGCTGCACCCTTCAAGGGCCGCGTCAAAGCGTCGCTACCCTTGTCTTTCTTTTCCCATCTCTCACATCGGTTTGATCTTCTCTCTTCGCTTATCTCTCATCGTCTACTGCTTCCCGTCGTCCATCTCCCTCCCGTTTCCCTTTCCCGTTTCCCCCCCTTCTATCCGTACGGTTGTTCACGATTCCCGCCTTGGTCGTCGGACCACATCTTCGGATCGGCCATGTCTTCGCTGAGTGGGTTTTTGATCCTTCCTTCTGGCTTATCCCGTACCCCCTTTCCCTCTTGTTCTCCCACTCCTTTGCCAACAGTTTCTTTGCAGTCGGCAAGACGCGCAAGGTATGCATCTATATCCGCGACACTTTCTCTTCTCTCCACATTTACACTGACTCGAGTAGCCCAAATTCGAGCTACATCTAAAGGTGAGACGCGCCTCCAGATTCCCATGATCAGAACGCAAAAAAAAAAGGGTTTCCCTCACGATGCTCAACACCCCCCCCCCACGGGGAATGCAGATATACGACCTCAACAACGTGCCCCTCGTCTCCGGCCAATCCTACATAAAATGGCACCTCGCCCACTCGATGCACGCCGAGCACCGCGGCCGCACAGCAAAGTGCCCCGTGGCCAATCATCAAGTCGACTACGGCTTCACCCGACTGGTTCCCTCGGTGCGCATCTCCATCGACAAGAACAACCACCTGGCCGAGTGTCCGATCGAGTTTGAGATCGTGCAGGAGTTTAGCGTGGCGGAGAAGATCACCCTCGGTCATGTGAGGCTCAACCTCAGCGAGTACGTCGGCGAGAGCGAGGTTCTCGCCAAGGATACGACGCCCGTTCCTCCCAGCAGACAGCAATCGGTTAGTAGCGCGTCGACGAACCAGTCGTCCGTTGCGCCCACCCCGTCCCCGCCCGAGCCGGGGCATGTGGAGGATGGCGTCGTCCGTCGCTACCTCATGTTCGACAGCAAGATCAACAGCACCTTGAAGCTCGGCATCCTCATGGCTCAAGTCGACGGCGAGCGCAACTTTGTCGCCCCCGTCCTGCGCTCCGCCCCCGTCTTTGGCTCCCTGGCCGGCTTCCAGGACCCAATCCAGGCAGAAGACGACCCTGGCTGTGCGTTTCTATCCCATCTCTTTCCCCCTTTCCCGTCGTTTTCGTTCTGATGAAATAGTTCAGCGCTCCCCAACATAACCAAAAGCCGTGACGCCTATGAGCTGCAAGACCTATATCGTCGCACCCTCGCCGCCGCCTGGGTCCGACAACCATCCGAGCTCCCCGCCGACGAATGCATCGAAGACATCTTCTCCGGCGGCAACGGCTGGAAACCAATGAAAAGCACCGTCAACGTAACAGCCGACACCGACGACGACGACAACAACAACAACAACAACAACAACAGCACCTCCAACAATCATACCACCACCGCCACCATCATCAACAACAACAACAACAACAACAACAACAACAACCGCTCCGCAAACTCAACCCTCCGCCCCAGCGACTTCCGCCGCCTCCAACCCCCTCCCGCAAGCCCGGCCCGCAACCACCGCCGCAACATAAGCGCCTCCAGCGACCGGAGCAGCAGCAACACCGTGACGAACAGGCCCATCCGCCGCACCGTCCGCATAGCCCGCCCGGGTAGCCGTGACCTTCGAGAGGACGACGCGGGTAGCGTCCGCAGCGCCAGCATAGGTAGCATCGCGCCCACCCTCGGCAGCGGCAGCGACGCTGATCGCAGGGGCGATGACGGTCCTTCCACGAGGCGACTCAGGGAGGTGGGCGAGTCGGATCTTCGGTCTGATTTGATGGCGTGGGAGTTGCCTGGCGTAGCCTCTTGAAGAGGAAAAGAGAGTCAGAGAAGTTGAAATGAGATGAAAGGAAAAAACCAAAAGACAAAGAAGAGGAGATACTATAGAAAGACACCACAAGTCATCGAGTTCGTTCAACAGCATCTAAGAATTCCTCTGTCTTTCTTTACCAAATCCGATCCCGCGTTCCTCGTGAAGAAATCAAAAGACGTCTATACCCGATGCTAAACAGATCATCAAACCAAAAGGGGGGGGAGGGGGGGGGCACAAAGCCGCGGAAACACCACTGTTTTCAAACTTCTCTCCTTGCCTCCTCAAGGCGCAGCCAGGGTCCCTCGCACACCACCCTTGCTGCCAACTTCGCGCGCCGTCACCGTGACGCCGAGGTCAGCCGCCACGTTGATCGTCACCTCGACCTTGCCGCCTTTCTTGACGCCCGTGACGGCGGCCTCAGCCAGCCGTTTTCCCACCTTCCATTGCCTCTCCCTCTTGACCTCTTCCTCTTCCTCTTCGTCGTCGTCGTCATCCGAGTCCGAGTCTCCGCCGTTCGCCTTGTCGCCGTTGGCGACTGGCGGCTTGGGCGGTGGCTGCGTGACATTGATGTGGGTGCCGCCCTCGACGATCTTGATGATGAAGTCGCCGCCGACGTCCTTGGGCATACCGAGGTGAACGATACGCCGGGCCGGGGCGGCCGTCTCGGCCTGCATGACAGGCGTAAAGACCTCCTCACCGTCCGGGCCGACGGCTACGACGCCGATGGCATTGGAGATGTGGCTGACCGTCGTGACGGCCGGATGCGTCGACTGCTCAATGTCGCTCGCCTCGTACTCCTGAATCAGTGACGCTTGCAGGGCAGCGCCGCGGGCCTGCAGCTCCGACGGGTTGACGGCTGTCGTGCTCGTCGCCGGCGCCAGGATCTTGGTCGTCGGGGGAAACATGTCAACCAGGTTGCGGGCGATACGAGGCGTGTGTGACGTTCCACCGCACATGATAACCTCGTCAATGTCGAGCACATCCAGCCCGGCTTTCTTGACGGCCCCTTCAACCAGCCGATTAAAACCTGCCAGGACGCCGCGAGCCAACATCTCGTACCGCACCCTGTTGAGCGTCATGGAGAAGTCGTAACCGTCGGCCAAACTCTCGACACTGAACTGGGCGTTGTTCCCGAGACTGAGGGCCTTCTTCGTGGCCTCGGCCTCTAACCTCAGCTTGGCCAGGCTTTTGGGGTTAGAGCGGGGATCGGTATTGTGCTTCTTGATAAACTCCTTGGCGAAGTGGTCCATGAGAGCCTGGTCGAGCTGGACACCGGCGAATTCGTAGTCGTGTACAGTGGCCAACATGGTGTACATGCCGCCTCGGGAGGCTACGACGGCGACGTCGGAGCGAGTGCCACCAAAGTCGGCCACGACCACCATCTTGTCCTCGACAACGGCCTCAGGTCGCGCATCGTACGCGAGGACGGCGGCGACAGGATCGGAGATGAGCTGCAGGACCTCGACGCCAGCGGCATTGACGGCCTCCGTCAGGGCTTCGCGCTGCTTGTCGCCGCAGTCGGTTGGGACGGTGATGACGGCCGACGTGACTCTCTTGCCCAAGTACTCGGAAGCCGAGTGGACGAGACGCCGCAGATAACGGGTGGCGGCTTCGGTGACAGACAGAGACGTCGGCTCGTCGTCGGGTTCTTTATCCTTGACGGAGAAGGAGACGGCACCGGCCGAGTCGAGGGGATGCGCCGACGCATGGCAGTGGGTCGGGTCGATGGCCTTGAACCTGCAGCTATCATCAGCCCTGACGACTCCGATTCAGTTCCTCCTGGGATACTGACTCTTTTCCTAGAAGGTCGCGGAAGTGAGCAATCGTGTTGCTCGGGTTGCGGACGAGGAAAGCCTTGGCATGGGAGCCGTAGTACTCGTCTCCGTCAACGTAGGATAGAATCGTGGGGATCTGGCGGTCTTTTGCCCGAGTTTTCAGTATGGATTCATTGCACTCATGATGCAACGACGCACCTCCGTCTTCATTGGCAATCACCTCTGCCTTGTCGTCGATGGTGAAGGCAATCGAGCTGTTTGAGTTGCCAAAAGCGATGCCAATCACCACCCGCTCTGCCGGCTCCACGCCAGGCTTGGAGCCTTTACTGTGAGACATTCGATGAGTAGAATGAATATGAACGATTGGATCCGCGGAAGGGGATTTGGCTTCCTAACCGTCCTGCCTTGGTCCTATAGTAATAGAGCAGAGGGGAGGGAAACGTTGGGGAGCGAAGTCGAGCAGCAGGTAGGAAAAAAAGCAGGCCGCGGTACGTATCTTTTCAACATTTTTTCTTTCAGCCAATAGGACGAAAGTGTGCGGTGATTACCTAACACTCTCTCTTTGCATGAGTACCTACCTATGTAAGAAGCCATCGTCGCCGACTTCTACCTACAACCTCAGCCAATCAGCCTTTTTCTCCTCCTCCAGTCATGGCCACAGACTCAGTCTTCGTTCTTCCCGGCGACAAAATCGACAACTCGCTGATACCAACACACCCCAAGAAGCAGCTACGCCTAGGCCCGGGCCTGCGCCATGTGCCTCCCAACGCCATCCTCCCCTCACTGGCCGGCCGGCTGGTAACAGACCAGCGCAAGAACGCAATGCACGTCGAGACGAGCGCCGGACGCGTAAGCATTGCCTCGGTCGTTCTTATTCTTGGCTGACAAGCTTGTCGGAAACCAAAGTATCTCCCCCGCGCCGGCGAACTCGTCATCGGCACCATCCTGAAAACCTCGGCAGACCTATATCACGTCCTCCTCACCGAATACACCGCACCCACTCTCCTCCCCCAGCTATCCTTCGAGGGAGCCTCGCGAAAGACGCGACCGATCCTCGCCCCCGGCGCCCTCGTCTACGCCCGCGTCAGCCTAGCCGAAAAGCACATGGACCCAGAGCTGGAGTGCGTCTCAGCAACGACGGGCAAGTCGGACGGTCTCGGACCCTTGGTCGGCGGCATGCTTTTCCACATCTCGCTCGGTATGGCCCGCAGGCTTATGATGCCCAAGCCGGCTGCCGACGGGAAGCTTGTTGTGCTCGAGGAGCTTGCCGCTCTGGGTTTGCAATTCGAGACCGCTACGGGGAGGAACGGCAGACTGTGGGTTGATAGTGAGGACGTCAAGACGGTCATTGCCGTGGGGAGGGCTGTTCAGGAGACGGACGAGAACAGGTTATCAATTGCCGACCAGAAAAAATTGGTCAAAAGAATAACCAAGCCTTGGAGTTGATGATCACGAACTATTGTAACGTTTCTAGCTCGTTGATACCCGCTTTCCAGAGGTATTTTCCTCTTCGGCTTCCCGTGCCAATATGAAGCCATCTTTACAACATCAAGATGTGATCTCCTGACCGGCGCTGGGGTGACGGCCTTTTTTTTTTTTTTTTTTTTTTCCTTTCCATTACCGGTTCGTGGCTGAAGAATCACGACGGGACAGGGCTTTTCACTCATCATTCGTCTATGGTGTCAACTATAATAGGGCTGTAATCCTGGGCTGTGCCGTGCTTTGACATCATGTGCCTCCTCCAGTTGTCCCTCCTGGAAAAGCCTCTACCAGTAGCTTTATGGTAGATGCAGTGCGGAATTGGACAATGAAACCTTCTCCTCTGTTCATGCCTCTCGTTTATATGGCGCTCCAGATGGGTTTTGGTGCCGAACGCCCTCTCGCAGGCGTTGTACGTGCATTTATAAGCTTTGCTATGATAGCGCTGGTGATGTCTATGATAAAGATTAGCTTCTGAAAAAAAGGGAAATGAGCTTCCAGAGGAACGGCTTACCTGAGCTTGTGAAGCTGGTTGAAGGTCTGGGTGCATCCCGGCTCGTCGCAGCAGTAAGCACGTGTTAACGTGTTTGGCGACTGGGGCGAGTTGCTGGACCGGGAGTCCGAGCTTGTGAGCCATCCATCCCTCGGACTGTCAGGGAGCACGGCCGTGTTGGGAAGAGAAGGGTTGAAAGGCGTGGACTGGTCAGAGTGATAAATTCGTGGGGGGGCGTCGCCGCCAGTTAGCGGCCGTTGTTGCGCAGGAATTGCTGCTTGGTTAAAGATGACAGCAGGGGGGCGCTGCAGTGCTGCGGGTAAGTTGGCCAAGTCGTCGGCGTGATCTAAGTTGCCATCGACGTGGTCCAAAGGAGGAGAGACAGTTTCCGCAGTGCCAGAGTCGTCGACGTGGTCAGCCAGACTCACGACCTCAGCATCTTTATCGGGAGGAGACGGCGAGCCAAGAGGGGGGCCGCCGTGACTATAAGCCAACAACTCCTGCTCCTTCCGATGCCAAACTTCAACCTCTGTGCTCGCCGGCATGATGTCCATCGGGTTGACGGTGCCCGGCGCCGGATACGCAGGCGGCGAAGACGAAGGGCTTCTTGACATCTCGTGAGTAAGATGCTGCGATGGCCAAGGCTGTACCACGCTCGTCTTCCATATCGCCACGGCCGGGCCGCTTCTTGAGGCAAGCTGCGGCCCTTCACCATGGTCTGCATATCCGGTACCCTGCCGCAGCAGGCGTTTGATCCTGTCTTTGAACGTACCGGAGACGGACGGAACGGCGTGAACATGAGGATAAGACGAAGGCGCAGTCACGCCCAGCGACTGCTCAGACGGTATCGAAGCATTGTAGTAGTCGGCGCTCATTCCCTGCCCGGCATGGTGATTTCTGCCGTCTGATGGTTGAGCCAGGCAGACACCCTCATGATTCAACGTCGGGGACGAAGGGGAAGGAGAAGAAGAAGAGGAAGAAGAAGAAGAAGCCTGCTGGCTCCTCCGACTCCAGTTCCATTCCTTGGTAGCTGCCGGGTGAAGCTCGACATGGTTCCTGTGTGAGTCTATCGACGAAGGCCGGCCGCTTTCAGCATCAAGCCTTTCCCGTCGCCTTCGTTTGACCTGGCCGACGATGATGGGATAGAGGCAAAGGGCGAGCAGGAAGATGACGATTCCGACGACGGTGCCCGCAACGGCGCTGTCGCCCATCTCGCGCCGGAGCACGACGGCGCGGCTGACGATGCGCCTCATGACCCTTAGTTAGTTAGTAGGTAGACAGACACTTCCTGCGGCTCAGATCATGATGGGCAGAGGCATCAAAGAGCGCAGCAACGTGTGATTTAGTCGCGACGACAGCTTATGCCGATATCTCGGGTTGAAATTCCTCGAGCACAAAGAGCCCATGATGATGAAGAAGAGGGGGAAAACCCGGCCTCAACACCTCCCCTAATAACCCCAGTCCCCCCTGTAAGTGTAACCCCTAGTAAAAGGGTAGGTAGGTAGGTAGTAACTACTACTAGGTTGTGTATCTATCCGTACTGTGCCGGCTTACGGCCTAAACACGGCTCTATACCAGTACGAATACTACTATCAAGGTATCAAGAGTCAAGAGTCAAGACTGATTGATTCATACATACATACATACATATTTTATCCACACTCAGCCGACGATAATACATACATATGTATGTATGTATGTA
Source organism: Ophiocordyceps polyrhachis-furcata BCC 54312 (assembly GCA_001633055.2). NCBI lineage: Eukaryota > Fungi > Ascomycota > Sordariomycetes > Hypocreales > Ophiocordycipitaceae > Ophiocordyceps > Ophiocordyceps polyrhachis-furcata. The sequence continues at coordinate 2,748,998 of LKCN02000005.1, read as the reverse complement.
TGTCATATATATATACATACATATGTATATACATCCCTTCTGCGGCTGATGCGATGGATTCTCACCTATTTCTTACACAGTATCCGTCCATACATACATACATACATACATACATACATATGTACACATCTATCAGCCTCCACTCCTCTATATTCTTTTCAGCTCGTCTCTCCCCCCCCCCCCTCCCCCTCTGGTCCACTCCGGGGAAGGGCAGATTCAGGTGCTTGACTCAATGCTTCTTTCTTCCTGCCGGTATTCTCCGCGGGATCCTGCAGCAACCCCCTGTTGGCGGCTCTAAGAATAGAGATCTTGTGTCTTACTCTTCTGCCAACCGCATACATATGTACATACATACAGATAACCCCCTATCCGTCTAATACATCCATCCTATCTGTATGTATGTACGTCAAACTCTTTCAACTCCCCTACAGCCTGCGCCTTACCATTTCTTGACTTGGCACGCTATCGCTTCTCGACCCCATCGCTGCTTTACCAGGGTCTTCCCTACTCTGCTAGTTATGTATGTATGTACTCCCGTAAACGACAAGCCATCATTCATTCACCTCATCAGACTGTCACAAGAGTTGTACCCCTACACCAAGCAAAAGCAGGGAGCACTCCCCAAGGTGTAGGAGTACACAATTGAGCCTATATCCCTCTGACACAGACATATGTAGTATGCACGTACATACATACAAGTCATGTATGTACATACATTACACTCGTCCGGCCTACCCCCCCCCCCCCCCCCCCTGCTTGGTCCATCCTCATGCGGCCGACAATTGCATGTATTCGTGTAGTCAGTCCCATCACACCTCCATCTCTCCTCTCTCCACCCCGCGCCTTCTCACAGCGTCGCCAGACGCCCACTGGCCACGGCGTCATCCCAGACCTGCGAGAGATACCTGCTTCTGATACGTCTCCCGCCCTCAACCCTCCGGAAAGTCATGCACGGGTGCATCACGATGACTTCCGCCTGTCTGGCCCGTGAGATGGCCACGTTTAACCTTTTCGGGTCGTCCATGAAGCCCGGCCTTTCCGTCCGCACCAGATCGAGAAAGACGACGTCTGCCTCGTTCCCTTGCGCTTTGTCTACCGTGAGCACCTCGATCCTGTCCTGCCACTCGTCGGGCCATGTTTTCACGCTGGCGTGGTATTGGCGCACCGCCGTGCTGTAGGGCGTCGCGATCATCACCGTGCCCTTGCCGGATCCCGTCATGGTGTCGAATGATTCGTCTTGGAGCAGAAGTCGTACCTGTGCCAGAACCCACTCGTGGTGAGCAGGGTTCCAAAAACTCTCGCGCAACTTGTGCTCCTCGCCGCCCTTCAACCGCACCACCAGCCGATTTTCGCCAATGTCTTGGACGCCTCCCAGCCTCTCCAGGTAACCCTTGAGGTACAGCGTGCTGGGCGGGTACAGCGAAGCCTCGTCATACCCCGAGCTCATCTGCCCCTCGTAAAACAATTTGGACGGTAGCCGGTGCAGGTTGGCGAAGCTTCTCTTGTTCACGAGCAGCTTGCTGTTAATGGCATCGACTGCCGCTGCCCGGGCCATGATGCTGGTCCGCAACTGCTCGGCAAAAGGGTTGAACTGGAGACCCGCGCGTTCGGCTGATCGCTTGTCGTCGTTCTTCACAAAGGGACGTGTTTGGTTCACGTCTCCGGTAAAGATCCAGGCCAGAGGGCTGTAAAAGGCAATGGGGATTAGCGACGTCAGCTCGCGTGCGTGAGGCGCTTCGTCCATCACGACCAGATCCGGCCGGAAAAGCTTGGAAAAGTGGCCAAAGGCCGCCACAGGAGTCGTAGCCACGAAGTCTGTTTGTGCGAGGACGGCGCGATACAGGAGCGACACTAGCTTCCGCAAAGCCTTCCAGTCTTCGTTATCCAACACGTCGCCCTCATCCATCCGAGTGAGTAGCTTGCAGAGGGCCTGAAAGCAATCTCCCTTGTGTCGTTCATAGTATTCCCAAGACGCTTCGTCCAGCGTTGGCGCCTGCCGTGCATTTCGCTGCTTTTCGATATGCTGAGCCAGACTTGCCGTCGTCAAGAACTTCTTGGTAAAGTCCGGCTCGGCGTCAACATCATCGGAGCCCTTATTGAGCTTGGCGCTATGCCGAATCTCATACGGCCAGCTGTGCATTCGAATTATCCGAAGTCTTTTCAGTCCCGCATCCTGGCAAAGGCGATAGTATCGATTCGCCGCGTCGTCCACCGCCTTGTTGATATCTACAAGGAATAGTATTGGCGTATGACGGCGCCGCGATTTAGGGCTTCGTTTCGAGTGCACAAGTGCTGATAGGACCATGTTCCATTCCGTTTTGCCTGCACCGGGGCAGCCGTTGACGAAGTATACCGAGTTCGGGATGCTCTGGAGGCCCTTGAGAGCTGCCCGGTGGTCGGCGTTGAAGGCCTTGAACTTTTCCACAATAAGCTTCGGCACCCGATGCGAACGATGGCAAGGATTTCTCAGCTGCGGGAACTCGTCGTGGAGATTTCGAAAGCTGATCCAACCTCGGGAGCTAAAGTTTTGAAGCATCTTGAACGCATCGAGGGATAATTTTGACGGCGCCATTTCTTGCAGCCGATGCTGGGCCGTGAGATGGCGTAGAGCTGCTAGCTCTGCTTCAAACGTCAAGCAGCTCGCGTCAAACTGAACGAATATCGTCTGCTGCTTGTCAGGGTCTAGTGAGATGCTGTCGGTGTTGCTGATCGATGAAGCTGTCTGGAACGTGGCCATGAGATCCATTTCCTGATATGGGCCATCGCCAGCTTTCCACGACCGCGGCACATCTACTTTGAAAGCGGCGCACTTCTGCACCTCATCCGCGTCGATCGTCTCATATGGGTTGGGGATGCGGGAGGCGGGTAGGTGAACGAGAGAAAACTTGCCTTCGCGACGATGGACGATAGAATCCAGGTCGATGGTGAAGCGGTCTGCAACCGAGGGAAAGGCTTCGGCTGCGTCGCCGGCGGGTACTTTGACGAGGAAAAGCCACGACTTGCTGAACGCCGTCGTCAACCCCGGGATGGGGGCGATCGGCCATGCGCGAAAGGGTAGTCGTTTGTTATTTAGGCGCTTCATCGCTTTTTCTTCGTTATCCATTTCGATAACCGTTCCCTGCTCATGGCGCCAGACGTATTCATCTTGGTCTGTAAAGTTGACGCAGGGAGCAAGCATCTAGGGCCAGGTCAGCGACGGGGCATCGACTGGGAGGAACTGAACGTGAAGAACCTGATGCGGAATCGCCCGAGTAACGGGGCTTGAGGGAGCATCCATTTCAAGGCACGGAATCGTTTGAGTCACCGACTTCATGGAAGCCTTCATCCTTGGTGGAAGAGTTCAGGTTTGTCGGCCTGATAGAGGATGCGGCTTCACGCAGGAGATGCTCGAAAACAGGAAAAACGGGGGGGGGGGGCAATCCAGTGCCAGTCACCTGACGACTATCGACAACGAGGTTGGTCTTTCACCGCTGATAAAGAAGAGCGATAAGGCCTGTATCTGCCCTGGCTTCTGTCAAAATCAGATGCTGGCAGAGCTCGGAAGTCTCAGTTCAGGTGAGGGCAGAAGCTGAATATCACGGTTGTGGGGTAAAGCGTCAACCCCTGAGGCAAACATGGTTGATTCTCCTCTCCAGCAAGTGCACTGCAAACAACCCACCTCTCACCAACTGCCACCTACCTACCTACCTACTACCCTAGGTGGCTCCCAGTATCTAGGCACCCATCAGCCCATCCTGCCGAAGCAGCGACAGCCGCAAGTGCCTGTACAGAACTTCTACCGTGTTCGGCGGGAAGGCATTGCCAATCTGGCAGCGTTTGCTCGTCTTCGTGCCTCGGAATCGATGGCAATGCGGGAAGCCCTGAAGACATGCGTACTCTCGAATGGTGAGCTCTCGTCTACCACTGGGATGGTACAAATCTCCGGCCCCCGTCGTGACGGTGTCCACAAGCTTGGTGGCGTCAAGGGGACTTCTGGGCACTGGGAAGTGCCTAGTGCCTTCAACATCATGGAGCTCGTCCCCGGGCATTATACCAGCGATGGCCTGACCAAAGCAGGTGAATGGTAGCAGACCTGCGCCCCCTGCCTCTGAGTGAGTGTCCTGCGGAAATTCCGGGAGTCTTTCTCCCGGGCCGGCTGCGATGATTATGAGCCGTTTTCGTTTCTGCGCGCAGCCCCAGGCGCAGAGATGCACCACCTTCCACCGAACCGAGTAGTTGAGTTGCGTCAAATGTCCGATCAAGGCCCGCAGAAATGGTTGGTGTCTATCATGGTTTATGCCAAACGTCTGCTCGACGGTGACGATGCGAGGCCGGATCTTATGGACCAGATTGCCACCCCCTAGAAATGCGTCCATGTTGGCTTCATCATGGACCGACTCGCGCGTATGAGCGGGCGAGAAAAACTGGCACGGGGGCGACATATGTAGCACATCAGACCGAATATGCTCTCCAGAAGCCGACTGAATGAACTTATCGACACTCATCTCAAAGAGCCGGGCGGTAGGAAAATTCAATTTGTACGTTCGACACGCATCTCGATCCTTGTCAATAGCGCAGGAGACTTTCAAACCTGCACTTTGAGCTCCACGCGAAACGCCACCTGCTCCAGCGTATGCATCAAAAAACGTATAACGCTGATCGGTTGCCATGGTTCTAGGAACTGTTACCGCAGTGTCGGCGTCCAGGTCCACGGGGCATCCGTCGACCTGCCTCCCATTGATGAACGATCCGCCCTGGACGTAAGATCCCCTCCACCTGTTGCGGAGCTTCCAATCTTGTATCCGATAGCGAACGTCCAAGACTTCTGTCGATCGCATCATCTCCATGGCTCTCTCCACAGGTTTCATTTTGCGTCCTTTCATGACGAAGCCAACCTTGGCATTCCAACGACAAACGAGGAGCCCGAGACGTTCATGTCGACCATGCCGCATTTGATTGTCTCCAGACGAAGGATTGAACTCTGGCCAGGGAGCGTTTGTCACTATCATCTTGCGTTTACCGACGATAAAGTCTTCAGCGACGCTAACGAGACTCGGCTCCATGACGGCACCAAGGCCCGCAGATATATTTGTGTAATGGAGCATGCAGATCTCGTTGAGCTTTTTCGGAAGTTCGCCTGCCAGGTTTCTAGTGCGTGTGAAAGGCGTTCCGCGTAGGATTCGCTTCCCCTCCGGGCCCTTCAGCACAACCTTGACCTGTATGAAGTCGACAATATGCGTGCCAAGCTTTGTATTCCGCACCTCGACGAAATTGCCTTGTTGAAAAGCCTGGCCCCGTATAACCACTCTGACCAAAGCAAGTTCGCCGTGTTGTAGACCGTCGGAATCTTCAAGTGTGAGATCAATCGCCTCGGGAACGGTGTCGGTATCGAAAGCTCGAAGAGTTGCGGTTGAGGCCACACTTATTGACCGGCTTCGGGAGGATGAAAGTTCCATGACCGACATAGTAAGACAAAATACTTAAAACATCGAGTAAAGAGATATAGTAATATGCGTCATGAATCGGACCGTTGGAACTCGATAGTGGCCGATTTTTGTACACGATGCTCGGAGAGATCGAAATTTTGCGGAAGTTGAAAACAGATTCTCCTTAAAACAGTGCTCACGATTGGGAGTACTATAAAAAATCGAGAGACGTTGAGGAATAAAAAAAAATTAAAAAAAGGAGACGAGGTTTCTGTAACTAAGTAAAGGACACTCTGGTAGACAGAGAATAGAAGTTAGGAAAGGAAGAAAAGAAGAAAGAAACTCAAGTAATAAGTGCGGTAGCTTGAAAAAAAGGGAAAAAACCGTGCTAGAAACGAGGGTTCAGAATATCGGTGTTGGGGACTTGTGTGTATCTAGCGTAGACTCTTTAGAAGGCAAGGAGAAGAAAAAAAAAGATTATGGGCAAAGAATTTCTAGACTTGTGGCTGGGATAATGGGCTGAGAATCCAATATCGGGAGCTTAGGTAGGCAACCGTCTTGCGAGGAGGCGAAAGTGAGATGCAGAAATAAAGAGTCAAAGAGCTGCGAAAGAAAACGAGACTATGATTTTATGTTAGAGCACGTGACTCTCTCTCGACGAAAGAAGAGAGTAGTAAATCGCGAAGGCATTACGGCTGGCATTTTTATTTATGAAGAAGATGGAGCGTGCAAGAGACATGGACGTTGGAAGAGAGTGTATAAAGGTGGGAAGAAACAGGGCAATGGCATTTCTATTTTGGAGATTGTTCTAGCAAGAGAAGGTGGCTGCTTGGAATTCTTTCGAAAAAAGCCCTTGCGTAGTTGGCAGGAGCAAGGTAGGTTCAAGAAGCCGGAGAAAGGATCACAAAGATTTCTAGAGGTGGTGAGGGCTGGCGAGAGGTGAAGAGGTGCGAGGAGGTTAAGAGGTTGAGCGGCTGAACTATTCGCCGGCTTCCGTCTGGCTTCTACTTTCAGTTTCTAGTACCCAGGTAGTGGGCCAGTGGCTGACGCACGGGCCCCACTAAACTGTACCTCTAGCCTGTAGGCTCTAGCCCTGAACCTCTGCAAGGGAAACGCGACTCCAACCTTCGCCGCGTACCCCATGAATGACGAGGTCAACCCTCGAAACCCCTAAGAAGAACGCCTGGGCGGATGCGGACAGCGGCTGCGAACATCATACTATCCAGCATCAGAATCTGTAGCATATTCATGCTGCAACAGCCGAGCTTGCTTTAGGTCACGCACGACCTGAGGCACGTTCTGGCCTCGCAGCACGCCTTTGCTTTCGTCGCTTCGCCAGCTGGCAGCTTTCTGCTAGTAAACAACTCCCAAAGTTCAACTTCCTCTTCCTCTGCATCCTTCGTCTCCATCCCTTCTCGTCATAGCACCTCTTCTCTCCGTCACCCTCCCCCGCCCGCCCGCCTGCCCGTATGCGGGCTTCGATAAAAGCCCATCGACATCCTGACTTTGGCTCTGTCGGACTCGGGCGGCATCATGACCGAATTTAACGAACACCTCACCAAATGGTTCGAGGAGTTTCAAAAGATTCCTCCCAGCTGTCACCTACTCTGCCCCAAGATCAGCGACAGTGACGAGGAAAATTACCGAACCCTGGACAACCCAACTTCCGGAATCACGCTTGCGGAGAAAGAAAAACGCATCCAAGACGGCCAACGCCGGATCGAAATCACGTACTGGAATAGCCTGATTTTCGGCTTCGATAGGTACGAGGCCGGCAACTGGCTCGAAGATTACGCGATTCGGCTCCAAACCTGCCTCAAAGAGTGCCCCGACTGTGTCTTCAACTGGCACAGCAACCGAAGAGCATACTTGCAGAAGTTCTCCGAGTATGTGTGTCGACTGCGAGGCGAGCCCTCTACTGACAGGACTCAGACGATGGAACGAGGACTCCATGATACACATAGAGCGCATCCTGGACAAGCTCGATGTCAAACGGATCGAGGAAAGCATGGCTTGGGCTAAGAAGTACGTGGACAAAGTTGAAGCCACAGGCGTCACCTTCAAAAGGTCCCTTCTCAGCCCGGCCGACCAATCGCTGCTCTTGACCGCCGTCTACGAAGCTCTCTGCTGCGTCCCCTTCTTCGCTAATCCCGATAAGCGGACCATCTTCCAGTATGTCTTTATGCGACTTCAGGGCAGGACTTACCTCAAGCTTGGCTCCAACGACCCGCTTCCGGCCATGACGTTCTTTCTCTTCGACTTTAGTATCGAGGACCGCTTCAGGTTCGCTACGGGAAATTGGAAGTCCGTTCCGGCTGATTCCATGACGGAGCTGCAGTTTGACTGGGCTGTTAATGGCGGCCTGGTAAGGGGCATCGCCGATGCCGCTAAGAAAGACATCAGCCAGGCCAACAGCGCAGACTCGCACGAAGTACAGCTCTTCTGGAACTCTATCAACATCATTCTGAGAGCCATGACCGGTGACCTCATCCTCAGCCGTCTGCGTAGTTTGGAAGTCCGTCCTGGCAGCCCAAGCATCTATGATCTCCTCTTTCGACACGTCCAACACTGCCGTTCCGAGGGTGTCTTGGTCGCTACCATCAGTGTGCTCACGAGCCTTTTGAAGAAAGCGCCAAAGGCCATCTGGGACGTCATAGGCGACGCGAGGCCCACCGTCATCACCGATCTCATCTTCGGCAGCCCGATGTACAAGGATTTGCTGCGGCAGTCGCTCGGCGACTTCTGGACCGGTTTCGAACCGAGTTTCCACGAGGCGTTGCCGTTTGCCACGTCCTGGATTCAGCCTTGGCTGCAGTCGCTGAACCGCGACCGCCGCTACGACGCGTGCGACGTCTTCATGCACACTCTTTTCAAGTCCTTGGCCGAAGACAAGACCATAGGCGAACCGGGCCAGGCTGCCTGCATCCGCGCCGGCTTCGACGCCTTAACCTTCACGCTGAAATCCTTCCTCGACGACAACGTCCAGATGACCTCGGGCTCAACCCACTTGTACGCCAGCTCGGCGGTCAATCTCGTCGTCAAGTATAGAGGCGTCATTTTGCGGAATCTCAAATGCCCGGGGGTCGACAACGAAGGCTGGACAACGCTCAAGGTTGCTCAATCCGCCAAAGATCTTATTTTGACCGCCATGCGGCTAGACCTGAAGATCCTATCCGACGAGTTCTACGCCATTCAAGACGGCAAGGAGCTTCATTCGGCCGTCGTCAGAGACTCCAAAGCCTACTGGGATTGTGTTTACGAGGCGTTCGATGCCTCCACGGAACGCGTTGGCTTAGCCAAGGATATCTTGCCTTGCCTCGGGCCTCTCATTTCGCTCGAGCAGTTCAGGCCCTTTAAGAAGGTAGAGCTGGACAAGTCGTGCAAACCGTTCAACGACACATTCAGTGGCATCGCCGTTGTATTGGCCAGACTCCTGGGCGTCATTTCTGATTTCGACCTCACGGACCTAAACGTGCTGTTCGCCGATCGGCTGCCATTCCAAGCCATCATTGGGCTCTCGGTCAATGGGGAGCCAGACTTGGCCGAGGCGTCGGTAAGCATTCTGACCAGCTGGACCGGCGAGCTCTCCCGCCATTCGGCTCTAGAGCACATGGCGCGTCTGCACCCCGAGCAGACAATTTCTTCCATCGTCTGGACGCTAGATAGAATCGTGCGGCCACCGTTTCCCTGGGGACCCATCAGACCGCTTCTTAACACGAGCCGGTCCGTTCTTCAGGGTCTTGTCGACCCGACGTCGGGTGTTTTGCGGACAACGACCGTCGAGCCCAAACTGGCCGCCATCATCCTGCGGTGGTGGAACGAGCAATGGCGGTTCGTCTCCATAGGATGCCTTAGTATCGAAAACTGGTCCCGGTATATAACAAATGCCGTCATGATGGAGTTTTGCCGCGAAATCATGGACCTTGCCGATGCGCTGGTCGCCGAGGACGGGCTCCTTGCGACGACGATTGCCCCCGGCAAGAGCTCGAAGGATGCCATGGCTATGATTCTCAGCCCGCTCAAGGAACACTTTCGCGGCATGGACAACATGATCCGTCTTAAGGATGCCTGGCTTGTTGACAAGACTGTGGGTGTGCTGTGCAGAATTTTGACGCGACTACGCGAGAACGGTCTCGAGATCGGAGCGAATTCGCGGAGGACCATCACCGACGCATGCGTGCCGACCCGTATACCCAACAAATATTTGAGATCAACCAACCTCAACGATCAGCAGCGTGCCGAGCTGCTGCGGGCTCTGGGCCACCAAGAGGGCGTCGAGATTGTCCAGGTAGACGTGATGCCAGAGAAGGCATATGGTGTAACCCCCAAGGCCAAGACGCAGAGCAAGCTCGATGTATGGTCCAAGTCGGCATCCGGCACATCGGCCGGCCCCAAGAGCAAGTCGAACCGCGATGACGTGATGGAGTTGAGCAGATCTGTCGACAGCCCCGTGTTGAAACAGATCGAGGCACGCCGGGCAAAGGCTCCCAGGCCGGCTAAGGGACCGGACGCTAAGGCCATCTCGGCCCTGAAAGAGAGCCGCCGGAGGGAAAAGGCAGAGAAGGCGAAGAGAGATGCGGAGACGATCGCGAGAGCGCGGCAGCTTCGGGGCGAGACGGGACGGTCCAGAAGCGACATCATGGTCAACAGCTCTGACGAGGAGTCGGACGCCGATAGTGACGGCACAGACGCCGGTGGCCAGCTTGCCGCTCTCGGGGCAGGGGGCCAGAAAGCACAGGACGAGGAAAGTGCGCGACTTCAGCAGGCGCTGCGCGACCAGCTCCGCAGGCCGGTCAAGAAGGATCGATTGGTGCGGTCGGTCAACCAGATGAAGGCGCGCCTGGCTCCCCGGCTGGATGAGCTTCACACCACCATTCTGATGTGGGACCCCTTCCACGAGGGTAACGACCCGCCAGGGCTTCCGCCGGCGTCGAGGGTGGCGACGCAATATAGCGACCCCAGATCATACCGTTCCACGTTTTTCCCGCTGCTCGTGTCCGAGGGCTGGCGGTCGTTTGTGACGTCGATGAACGAGTTGACGTCTCAGCCTTTTGCGATGAACATTGCCAGCCGAGCCACGGTGGACAGTTTTCTGGAGGTGACGTTTACGCTGCCGATGGCGCCGAACAAGGAGCGTCTGGTGTCCGAGGGCGACATCATCCTGGTCTCGCAGGCGGGGAACCCGCTGGCGGAGAAGGAGGCGCGGCACTGCTTGGGACGGATTCATCGCATCACGTACAAGAAGGGCATCCTCGAGGTGACTTATCGCGTGGCGTCTCGAAGCAACGCGTTGACGCCGCTCCTCGTTCCGGGATCGGGCTTGCACGGGATCAAGATCACCAACATGACGACGATCGAGAGGGAATTCGGGGCGCTGGAGAGTCTACAACATTACGACCTGATGCATGAGATTCTAAAGGGCGAGCCGTCGCCAATCTTGCGCTACGCAGAAGAGAAGATTACCAGTGCGATGCAGAACTGGTCCCTCAACCGCGGCCAAGCTCTGGCGGTGCTGGGTGCGAACGACAACGACGGCTTCACCCTGATCCAGGGGTAAGTGGGGGAGAGATTATGTGTGCGCAGACGGGGCGACGACGGGCAGGAGATGCTAACAGAAAGGGCTCTAAGGCCACCCGGGACGGGAAAGACGAAGACGATTGTCGCCATGGTGGGATCGCTCCTCTCGGACCAGCTGTCGCAGACGTCGTCGGGCATGCCGGTAGGCGGGCCGTCGCGGCCGGCGAACGCCGTCCAAGGTCAAGGGTCTGGACGGCCGAAGAAGATGCTGGTGTGCGCGCCCAGCAACGCGGCCGCCGACGAGCTGGTGCTACGTCTCAAGGCCGGAATCAGGACGAAGAACGGCAAGAGCCGAACGATCAACGTGCTACGGCTGGGGCGCAGCGACGCCATCAACGCGGCGGTCAAGGACGTGACGCTGGACGAGCTGGTCCGCAAGCGACTCGAGGGCGACACGACGCGGGAGGATGCCAGAGCCCACCGTGACAAGCTGCACGAGGAGGCGGCCGACATCAAGGAGAGGTTGGAGGTGTTGAGGCAGAGGCTGGAGGAGGCGCGAGGGAAGTGCGACCACGTCTGGGTGAACAACTATACGCGGCAAGTTGAAGACCTCAAGCGGACGCGGGCGAACATCGGACGACAGATCGAAGCCAACAAGGACAGTGGCGACTCGCTGGCGCGGGAGATGGAGATGCGGCGGCGGCAGGTGCAGCAGGAGGTTCTCAACTCGGCACACGTCCTGTGCGCAACGCTCAGCGGCAGCGGGCACGAGATGTTCCGCAGCCTCGACGTCGAGTTCGAAACGGTCATCATTGACGAGGCAGCGCAGTGCGTCGAGCTCAGCGCGCTGATCCCCTTAAGACGGTGCTACAAGTGCGTGCTGGTGGCGACCCAGCAGCTCCCGCCGACGGTGCTTTCGCAGTCGGCGGCGCGCTTCGGCTACGATCAGAGCCTGTTTGTGCGGATGCAGCAGAACCACCCGGACAGCGTGCACATGCTGGACACGCAGTATCGCATGCACCCGGACATCAGCCTCTTCCCCAGCGCCGAGTTCTACGAAGGGCAGGTCAGCAACGGGCCGGGCATGGCGCGTCTGCGGCGGCAGCCTTGGCACGGCAGCGCGCTCCTGGGACCGTATCGCTTCTTCGACGTGCAGGGCGTGCAGGAGAAGGGCCGGCGCGGCCAGTCACTGGTGAACACGCGGGAGCTCGAGGTTGCCATGGCGCTGTACGAGTCCCTCGAAGAGAAATACCGGGGCTGCAAACTCGGCGGCAAGATTGGCATCATCACGCCCTACAAGGCACAGCTGATGGAGCTTCGGAGTCGATTCCGCGCCCGGTTCGGAGACGACATCACGGACGACATCGACTTCAACACGACGGACGCCTTTCAGGGCCGCGAGTGCGAGATCATCATCTTTTCGTGCGTGCGGGCGAGCGCGACGGGGGGCATCGGTTTCATGACGGACATTCGTCGTATGAACGTCGGCCTGACGAGGGCCAAGTCGTCGCTCTGGATCCTGGGCGACTCGCGGGCGTTGGTGCAGGGCGAGTTCTGGCAGAAGCTGATTGAGGATGCCAAGGCGCGCGACCGGTACACTTGCGGCGACGTGCTGGGCATGTTCCGTCGGCCGCTGGAGCCGGCCAAGATTCAGGAGGTGATTGATGACGAGGAGGAGGAAGCAAGCAAGGCGGCGGCGGCGGCGACGACGACGACGACGACGACGACGACGCCGCCGCCGCCGCCGCCGCCGCCGCCGCCCAAGGCCGAGGCAAAGGCGCTTCCGGCAACGACGACGAACAACGACGACAACAACAACAGCAGCGACCAAGCGGGCAGGGTGACATCGAGGCCTGGCGAGGGACCTCCGGTGATTCACACTGGGCCGGTGCCAGGGCCGGGGGATGGCAGCAGCAAGAAGCGCAGCCTGGAAAACGCGCCGCTGCCGGCTCCCAAGAGGGTAGGCGATATTATGACGATGAGCGGCAGGGGTTTGTTTTGCTGACAACATGGCAGGTTTCTGGTGGCGGACTGGCTGCCAAGTTTGGACGGCCACCAATACTGAACAGGCCGCCGCCAAAGGACCCTTCGGCGATGTCGGCGCTGGGCTTGACGCCTCCGGAGCGGCGGCCGGCGCCGACGACAGCTTCAGCGGCAGTCGCAGCGGCAGCTGGACCGGCAGCTGGGCGGACGACGACGTCATCGACTCTACCGACGACGACGCCGGCGAACAATCAGGTTAGTTTTTTCCTTTGTTTCTTGTTGATCTGCGACTAACGGTTTCAATAGTCAGCGAGCCGACCTCCTCTTAAACGAAAGAAGCCGAAGCCTAGTCTCTTTATGCCTAAGAAACGGTGATTTTCATTTGATTTCCTTTCTTTTTTTTTTTTTCAAATCCCAGCCTCAGCAGCTGGTGATGAAAATTTTTTTCTCTACTTCTTCTTCTTCTTCTTCTTGCCGAAGCTGTCTTTCTGCATAGCTCGGGCGTTGGACGGATAGGGGAGGGGGGGAAGCAAAAACAAAAAAAAAAAAGGGGGTGGGTGATACGAAGTGTACGAAGATCAACTTTCGGAGGAGGCTGGGGGGGGGCTGAGACAGGCCATCTTTCTCCTTTCTTTTTTTTTTCCACCCCTGCTCCTACATCAACAGGCTGTTGGGACGGATGATGGTCTGGCTGGTCAGCGTTTGGAAAAGGGGAGAAGAATGTGTGTGAGTATGTATGCATGTGAGAATAGATGAAAATTCAGAGATGAACAACAGTTCTGGGGTGAGATGCTGGACAGTTAGTTGGCTAAGCTCACGGATAGTGATACTGCCTACCTACTACTTATAGATGGCGATGATGCGTGTGACGAGGCTTTGGTTGGGCACTACAAGGTTAGGTGTAGGTAGGCAGGGGTTCAGAAGTAAGCGGCTGGTTTGGTTGAGATAGGCGATGGGTCGTAGGTTTTTTTTTTCCTTTTGAATCTGCTTGTGCGTGCATTTTATATGTACCTATATATGTATGTATGTACGGAGTATGTAGGTTATATATTCTCACCACCAACGGTTACTTGGGGCTGCACTGCAGTGTATTCGTACATATATTATATATATATAGATAGATAGATACGGATACGGGCGTATGTATGTATGTATGTTTGTATGTATGTATCCGTATGTATGAGACGGAGTTTTGAGAGAGAGAGAGAGAGAGAGAGAGAGAGACGGAGAGAGAGAGACAGAGAGACAGAGAGAGGAGAGAGAGAGAGAGACAGAGAGAGAGCCTATTTAC
>LKCN02000005.1:2696650-2733517 GCA_001633055.2 Ophiocordyceps polyrhachis-furcata BCC 54312 | reverse complement strand
TCACCCTCGTCCTCGTCCTCCTCCGTCGTGGCCCTCGTCGAACCATCTACGCAGCCATCGTCCACTACCACTCCCACTACTACCACCTTCTTCTTCTTCTTCTTCTTCTCCTCTTCATCCTCCTCATCCTCCTACTCCATCCTCCTCCTCCTCCTCCAACAACAACAACAACAACAACAACAACAACAACAACAATGTCAGCCTGCTCCGACGGCCGCGGAGCCTGGTCCCGAATCCGCAGCCTCAGCAGCCGAAGACGAAGCAAGTCGATGCCCAGACCGTCCAGCTCGACGACCAAGGATGCCAGCGTCAACGACGATGCTCCCGTCGTTGCCCATCTGCGTCTTCCGGACTCGGCTGTCAGCGGGACTACGATTGGAGGCTTTCGACACATTGCTATATCGATTCCCATCGAGGCCTCGCCTTTTGCTGACGACCTGAGGTCGCAGTATCCTGTTTCTCCGAGGGGGGGGGGCTTCTCTTCTTCCTCCCCTTCCTCCTCCGCAACTGCAGCATCAACACCACCATCACCAGCATAGACTTAATGCCAGCCTAGGTTCGAAACCGTTCGATTACATCGGCGCCTTACCGAGCTGTCTAGACTCCCCTCCCCTCCTCGACGACGGGTCCGCGCCGTGGAATCATCGCCCCGATGACGAACCAACAAGGGAAATCATCTCAAGAGTCGTTCATCAACCTTCTTCTTCTTCTTCTTCTTCTTCTCCTCCTCCTCCTCCTCCTTCCTCGCGGCAACAGCTCCTCTCCATCGACAGCCTGATTCGTAACAACTCGCCCCTACCGCCTCCTCCGCCTAGAGCACCGGAAAGGGGAAGGCTGATGAGGGAACCGGCTTCCACAACGGTCATTGTGGAAAACCCTGTTGTTGTCTCTTGTTCTTCTTCGAGGAGTAGGAGGGAGATTGTCAAGGAGAGGAAGAGGAGGGACTTGGCGGCGATGCGGAAACGGAGCGAGCCGGTGAAGGCGACGTCGTCTTCTTCTTCTTCTTCTTCTTCTTCTTCTTCTTCTCCTTCGTCGACGTCGTCTTCTACCTCTACTGCTTCCACCTCTAATATCTCTTCAGCTGAGAAGAAGAAGAAGAAGAACAAGAAGAACAAGAAGAAGACGGGTTCGAAGAGTTGTCATCTGACGGTGAGCGCGGTACAAGTCACGCTTGATATCCCCCCGGACGAAGGAAGCCAATCTATCACGATGCCGACACCTCCGCCGTCCATCACCGGCTCTCCATCTTCACCACCACCGTCATCATCATCATCATCGCCATTACCACCCCCGAAACTACATTCACAAGAGGAGGAAGGGGAGAAGAGGAGGGAAACAACAACAACAAGAATAGCAGCAGCAGCTACAACGAATGCTCACAACAACGAAGACGACGACGAAGGGGACGTCTACGTAACCTACCATCGAGACCATCAGATGCGTGACATGGAAAGAAGGTTGAAAAGACTGGAGCGAAACGGAGACGTCTGGCTTAGGAGGACCCTGCTCGCTAACGTTCGTCGTTTGGACTCGGGAGGGAAGGACACGCCTTTGAACCATGGCTGCTCTGCTGCTGGGATGGAGTCTGTTGAGGTGCTTATGAGGGAGCTGGCTAGGACGGGGGGGGGTGGAAGATGAAGATGAAGATGATGACGATGATGATGACGATGATGACGATGATGATGATGATGATGAGAGCTTTACATATATGATGACTTTTGTTTTGTTTATCTCTCTCTCTCTCTCTCTCTCTCTCTCTTTTTTTCCCTCTGTCTTCTTCTTCTTCTTCTTCTTCTCCTCTCTTGTGTATGTGTGTGTCACAGTGTGTGTGTCTATATGTGTGTATAGGTACCTAGGTATATTGTTGAGTGGTCACGTGCTGTCACGTAGTCAGGCCGCTCAGGCCTCCACTCCTCTTTCTATAGCCTCTATAGCCTAGCACAGCATAATCTTAGCATTACAGGGATAACCCCTGCACTTATATAACGTTCCTTCTTCTATAGGTTATATCGCCCTCCTAGCTTCTACTGCTATATAGTTTACCGAGACTTACTATAAGCCTTACCGATACTATTATAAGAATTAGCTAATAGGTCTTTAATTAGGCAAATTTAAAGGCAAAAAGTCCTTCCTAATCGACTAGTAGAAAAATTCTTTATAAATAGCAAAATTAATAGATTATTAAAATTATTAATAATAATAATAAGAATAATAAGAATTATTTAATAAACTATTATATTATTATTATTATATAGTTAGCTTTCTCTAGTATAAAGCTTTAGGGCTCTGCTACCCTTATAGAATAGCAGGGAGCCTTAATAGCAAGTGCCCTAATTTATAAAGTTAGTAATTATATTCTCGAAAATATTATACTACTTTTAAATAAGTCTCCTAACTATACTAAATAGCTAAAGGCAGATAAAAAGGCTATTAGTATTATATTATAATCGCTCTCTAGTAAAGCTATCTCGGGCATTATACGCCTAGGTTAGCACTATAAGAAGACGGCTTAAAAGATATATAAATTTATAGAATAATATGCTAAGGTAATAGTAAAAATATAGCCCTAATATATTCTATAGCGATAGTATTATCTTATCCTTAAGGATAATACTATCTAGGGCTAGAAAGCCTTCTATAAGGAACTCTAGACCCTATAGAATTAACTTATAGCTAATAAGGAGCTTAGCCCTGCCTATAGGATAATGCTTTAAGTATACGCCTATAAGACTATTAACGCTATCTAATATATCCGCAAGGATCTTACTACGCAGTAGGCCTGCAAGGCTAATAGCAATATAGGCCTATCCCTTAAGATAGCTAATAGGTATATCTCTTCTATTATTGCTAATACTAAGGTCCGAAAGGCCTTAGGCAAAGCCCTTTCCGTGCTAAAGAAGGGAGATAATAATAATAATAATAATAATAATAATAATAATTATAAGAATAAGAAGAGGAATAAAAAGAAGGCATAGAAGGAATAATAGGAAGAGCCTTCGTTTACGCTAAAGCTCCTTCTAGCGCCTCCTCGCTATATAAATACAATAAACGAGATTATAGTCCTGCCCTACTATAGCTATAACGTCCTTCCTAGTAGGAATATTTATTCTAAAGAGAATTATTAGAAGCTCTATCCGGAGCTTTATCCTTAATAATTCGGAGGCAGATAAAAAAGGAATAGTTCCTCTAGCGCTGCTAGCAGCAATAATATAATAGCTGCGGGAAGAGGCACTATCGCTTATATTATTAATACTGCACTTTAGGTTTAGGATCGTAACGCCCCCGTCTCTTCTAATAATATTATTATCGATACGGGGTATGCGTTATATATTTTTAATAATAAAGCCTAGTTTAGTAATATATACGAAGAATTCCTTAGCCCGATCCGTCTTATAGCTTCTAATAGTATGCCTTTTTATTATCTTAGCAAAGGCATAGCAATTATTAAATCTAAGGATAGCTATTCGATTACCTTTAAGGAGGCTTTCTATAGCACTAATATTCCTGCTAACCTGATTAGCGCTAACCTTCTTAATCGTAAGGATATACGCATTAATAGCGAAAAGATAAGACTTTAATAACGAGGCCGTATAGTATACTATCTTATCTAGAAGGGTAGTATTGCGACTATTTAAGATGCTAGGCCTTAACGGCCTCTTATAATACCTGCCCTACCTATTAAAGAGAAGGCTATCGACTTTTCGGTCCTTTATTATCGACTTGGATATCCTAGCAATAATCGGCTACTATAAGCCTGCAAAAAGAGTAGCATTAATATCCGTATAGAGGATATTTCTAACTTCTATTATTGCTCTTATTATCTTAGCAAAGCAGATGCTATTATTAGCCGCGATCTATCCGTATAGACGACTTCTTTCCTTTAATATATCTTCTAGGACTTTATTGCCTATATACCTATCTCTTTAGAGGGGTATTATTATATACTTTATAGCATTAATGCCTATACTAACTATTATTAGGTCCTTTTTATAAAGACTAGAGGGGAAGCCTTTTAACGCCTTTAAGCCTGGAAAAAGAGTGTTAACGCTATAGCTAGCGGATGCTACGTTTAAGTTATAGCCTTCGATAATACTCTTAAATTTACCTAGCAAAAGCTCGTTAATTAGGCAGCCTAAGATAGCTTTATTATTAGGACCTATGCCCTATATACTCCTGCCTAGCATAGCCGAGCTAAATGCGCTAGCTATACCCTTATAGATACTACTAGATCTATCTGCATCGAGACTAGCCTTCCTAAGAAGCTATAGCCTTATTTTATAGATACTAGCGCCTACGTTTAGAACCTCCTCCTATTTTCTGCTAACGCTAATAGAAAAAGCCCTATCGAAATAGTTATAGAAGCTATCCGTATGCCTTATAAATACGATATTTTATACCTTTACTCGTAGGGATATCGAGCGTACGTTTTTATCCCTCCGGCCTATAGGATCTAGAGCGCTAAAATAGCCCCTAGGGCTAAGGAGGGTTATCTTATTAGTATAAAGGGCCTTTATAGGCATATCTATTGTTACAGCCTTGGAATAATAAGTAAATATATTATAGGCACTATAAATAAAGATTCTAAGATAAAGAGAAAAGAGGAAAAAGGGGGCATAAAGCTATGCGCACTAAGAAAGACTATATACACGGCTATACGTAATCCAGGGTCTATCAGGGCTATAATTAAATAGTTAGTGCCCTCGTAACTATAGCTACGTGGCCTAAAGGGTTAGTATTTATGCGGCGCGTAATACTACCCCCCGAATAAGGCCTTAATATGCCTATTAAGGCGGGTATCGCTAGACGCGGGGAGCTGCTGCAGTTATCGTTATACGGTTATCGTCGTCGTCGTCGTTATATAGTTTATCGGCCGCGGCCGCTGCTAACTACTTAATTAAATTTATAGGGGGCCCGGGGGCATTAACGTAATAGTTATAGTACTCTTGCAAGGCAATAGGCGCGTTCTTAAAATTTCGCGTAGGATACTACGTATCGTTAGGATTATAGCCCTGCTATTATACCTAATACTCTAGACGCCGGTTCCTCCCTATAAGACGAGAATAGAGAACGTAATCGACTTTCTACTCGGGTATACTATAGACTTCTTTAGGTTTAGGAGGCGGAACTATTTAATTAGGCAACGGGTCGTCTAGGGCCTTGCGGAGCTAGTTGGCGTAGAATAAGTTAGTTATCTTATAGCTATCTAGCAAGTCGAGAATATAGCTAAAGCCTTTTTTAGCAGTAATTATAAATAGACTGGACTACTAGGCGTCGAGACGAGTCGTCGGGGCGACTATACTAAATCCCTTCCGTTATAGGAAGACTTTATCCCTAATAGTAAAGTCTATAAGACGTCTCTTCTTATCGGCCTATTATTTTTGCTAAGCCTAGGTTCAGGCTATAGTATTATAAGCCTATTACTACACCTCCTATACTCGAGCTATAAGGCGGGAGGCAATATAAGCAGGGTCTATAGAATTATTAGGGGTCGAAGAACTATTTAATCGAGGCAAAGAGAGAGGGTTTCTAACATCTCTGCTAAGTACTACTATTAAGGGGGCTATACTAATCGAAGCGTGCTAGGAAGAGTTATACGCGAAGTCTAGCACTAGCAAATAATTGCTCTAGTTATCTTAATGCTTATCGATATAAAAGCGTAGCCTCTAATCTAGATACTAGTTTATAACCTCGACGCTGCCTTATATCTGCGGGTAGAGGGCGCTACTATAGCAATACTTTATGCTAGTAAGGTTATTAATTTTCTTTAAGAATAACGAGATAAAAGGACTAGTATTATCCGTAATCTAAGCAGTTAGCAGGCCGAAAAAGCAGTATAGGTGCTAGAAGTAACGGCTAGCAAGGGTCTCTAAGGTATCGTTCTTCTTTCTAGGCAACGTAGCAATAATCCGGCTAAGCTTGCAGATAAAGGTCTAGACGTAGTTATATCCGTAGCAGTCTATAGGCATAGTCTTTCCGTTATAAGCAACGTGCTCCTAAACGGCAGTTAGTACTAGCAGAGGGTGTAGGAGTCCGGGGGTCTTATTATAGGGGGTCTTATTTCTACGATAATTATAGCAGTTGCGGATATACCTCCGGACGTCCTGCTTTATCTAGGGCTAGTAGTAGTCCTATTATAGTACCTTAATTATCTTATTTTAGCCTCTATAAGCAAAGATTAGAGGTTTATAGGCTTTGCGAATTAGGGCTATGCGGAGGAATAGTCGTCTATTAGCAGTCTATTCTAGGATAATTAAGTGCTTGCTATAGTAGCCGAGTTCTTAAATCGTATTTTCTTCTTAAATAAGCGTAGCGAGGTTAGCACTATAGGGGGTTACGGCATTAGGTAGACGAATCGGGGCGATTATTAGGGTAACCTCTAGGAGGTCGAAACCGAGAGACTCCGGCTTAATTAATTAGCCTATCCGTTCTTCCTTTTTTCTAGCTTTAACTATAGGGTGTTCGACTGTTTTGCGCGAGAGAGCATCTATAGCTATATTTAGTCGGCTAGGGCGATAGAGGAAATAGATATCGAATTAAGCTAGGAAGTCGGACTAACGGACTTATTAAACTAAGAGCAACCTCTTTATTAAGAAGTATACTAGGGCCTTATAGTCCGTAACGATATCGAATTTCTAACTAAGGAGTTCTAGGTAGAAGTATTCGAGGCTCTAGATAATAGCAAGGAGCTTATAGTCTTAGATCGGGTAGGCGCGTTTAGCAGGGGATATAGTCTTAGAGAAGAAGCCTATAGGCTTCTAGGTCGAGTCGGTCTATTATTGCTATAATATACTAGCAGTTGCGTTCCGGGAGGCATTAGTCTTAAGTCGGGTCGTTAGTTTAGGACGGAAGAAGGCGAGGACGGGAGCTTTAGTTATAAGCTTCTTTATTTAATTAAATACTTTGCGCTATTCTAGTCTAAGTTTAAAGGGCGTATCCTTCCTAAGCAGTTAGTTTAAGGGTTCGGCAGTCGTACTAGCGTAATAGCAGAAAATCCGGATAAAGTTGCAAAGACTTACGAAAAAGCGTATAGCTTTATAGTCTCTAAGGTCTTCGAACTTCTAATCCGTAATAGCCTATACCTTGCGGGGGTCGATACTAAGTCCTATGCTAGCGTATAGTATTACGCTAAGGTAGTTAACCTTAGTAACGTTAAACCGAGACTTCTTAATATTACCCTATAGATTAGCCTAATAAAGGCGCTAGATAACCTTACAGCATTCGATCTAATAGTCTTCCTCGTTATCGTTATCCGTATAGATTAGGACGTTATCTACGTATGCACTAGCATATCGATTAAGGAGGTTATAGAGTTAGGCATTAATAAAGTTCTAGAACTAAGCAGGGCCGACCTTTAATCCGAACGGAAGGACTAATTAACGGAACGTACTAAACCTAGTACGGAATACTATTAGGTATTCGGAGGCCGGGTCGAGACGGAGGCGGTAGAATGCCTGGATAACGTCGATCTTAGAGAAGCGTTTCGCGGATTAGCAGTTAAAAGCAGTACTGTTAAGAAAGGGGGCGGGTAAAATATAACTCTTTAGGTAGTCGTTTATCTAATAGTAGTCGATATAGAAACGTTAGGCTATAAAGTACGGCTTTAGCGCGAATAGGACGGAGGCAGCATGCAGGCTAGCGTTAGGCTTAATAAAACCTATCTCGAGCAGATAATCTATAGTCTTTTTCTCTAACGGCAAGTATTTAATCGGAGTGCGATAAGACGGGGGACTAGCTAGGTAGAGGGGTTTCTTAAGTTCTAGCGTAATATTATAACTAGGACGGGGACTCGTAAGAGTATATGCTTCCTTCTTGCTAAAAAAGCCTTCTATATGCGCGAGGGGCTGCGGAATTAGGCTGCGGACT
Source organism: Ophiocordyceps polyrhachis-furcata BCC 54312 (assembly GCA_001633055.2). Classification (NCBI taxonomy): domain Eukaryota; kingdom Fungi; phylum Ascomycota; class Sordariomycetes; order Hypocreales; family Ophiocordycipitaceae; genus Ophiocordyceps; species Ophiocordyceps polyrhachis-furcata. The sequence goes on along the minus strand of LKCN02000005.1, from coordinate 2,725,654 downwards.
AGGGCAACCTAATTAGGGTCTTCTCCTGCTAGGAATAGGATCTCTTAGCCTTAATATATGCGACTCGCGGGACTAAGCTTTATAATTAAGACTTCGGGCAAGTCGGGGTTATCTTCTAAAGGTACGGGCTAGGTCGGTATTAAGGGAGTTAATTCCTCCTATTATATCCGTTAGGGATCCTCTTAGACTACTTGGATTAATTAGTCTTAGCAGTCCTAGTCGTCTTCCTAGGGGTTAGTCGGGTTAAGGGTCTTAGTCTAAGTCGGGGTCTAGGCTAGCTTCTTTTTCTTCGCGGGCTATACGAAGTTATCGTTCTTCTACGAGCGTTAGAGGATCTTATACTTCTTCTTATCTGCTTTAATTAATTAGTTCCGGTATTCCGCGTTAGCCTAAATAGCCGGGTCGATCTGCCTATTAAGTAAAGGCGTCTTAGGCAGAAGGATTAAGAGGGAGTACTTAGCAAGGGCGGGGAGGTCGTTAGGCTAGATAAGCTTTCGAGCGGCATAGTCGAGTAGTAGTTTCTTTTCGGCTAGCTAGTATAGGCTAATAAAGAGATCCTAGGCATAATTAGTAACTTAGAAGGTCTCCTAGGGAAAAGACCGGCTATTAATCGTAAGGGTTGCAATTAACTGCTTACGCATAGAACTAGCTAGGCGGCCTTAGAAATTAACTAGGGGGACTAGACTAACTAGGATAAGTTCGGCATCGAGGCGTTTAACGGCCTGCTTAGCGAATTAGCAACTAACGAGGAGACGGGTATCTGCTCCGGTATTATAGAGAGACGAGGCTTAAAGAGCAATTCTATTAATTTAAACTTAACTATTAATAGTAAACGACTCTCCTACTTTCTTCTCTACACGTAAGACCTTTAGGACTATTAAGGAGCCTTATAATAGTCCTACTTTTTTCCTAAATCCGAGTCTTTAGAGGTAGTTAGTAGCAGCGTTAGCGTCCTCCTTAAGCCCGAGATCCAGGCTTAGTCGGAGCAATCTTTAGCTATATAGCCCTTCTTTCTATAGATAAAGCACGTGCCGTTATCCTAGTAGACCTTCTTTTTATCCTTAGAGAGAGCCTTGCCTTTTTCCTTAGGTATTATCGTTAGGGTCTTTTTATTTTCCCCTGCTAGCTTGTCTTTACGGCGGGGAGTACGACTACTTGCTTGCTAGGTCTCCTATCGGATAGTGTTACGGCCTTAGAATAACAAGTAAATGTATTATAGGCACTATAAATAAAGATTCTAAGATAAAGAGAAAAGAGGAAAAAGGGGGCATAAAGCTGTGCGCACTAAGAAAGACTATATACACGGCTATACGTAATCCAGGGTCTGTTAGGGCTATAATTAAATAGTTAGTGCCCTCGTAACTATAGCTACGTGGCCTAAAGGGTTAGTATTTATGCGGCGCGTAACACTACCCCCCGAATAAGGCCTTAATATGCCTATTAAGGCGGGTATCGCCGGACGCGGGGAGCTGCTGCAGTTATTATTGCACAGTTATCGTCGTTATCGTTATTATATAGTTTATCGGCCGCGGCCGCTGCTAACTACTTAATTAAATTTACAGGGGGCCCAGGGGCATTAACATAATAGTTATAGTACTCTTATAAGGCGACGGGCGCGTTCTTAAAATTTCGCGCGGGATACTACGTATTATTGGGATTATAGCCCTGCTATTATACCTAATACTCTAGACGCTAGTTCCTCCCTATAAGATAAGAACAGAGAACGTAATCGACTTCCTACTCGGGTATACTATAGACTTCTTTAGGTTTAGGAGGTAGAACTATTTAATCGGGCAATAGGTCGTCTAGGGCCTTGCAGAGCCGGTCGGCGTAGAATAAGTTAGTTATCTTATAGCTATCCGGCAGGTCGAGAATATAGCTAAAGCCTTTTTCGGCAGTAATCGTAAATAGACTAGACTACTAGGCGTCGAGACGAGTTATTAGGGCGACTATGCTAAATCCCTTCCGTTATAGGAAGACTTTATCCCTAATAGTAAAGTCTACGGGACGTCTCTTCTTATTGGCCTATTATTTTTGCTAAGCCTAGGTTCGGGCTGCAGCGTTATAAGCCTATTGCTGCACCTCCTATACTCGAGCTATAAGGCGGGAGGCAATATAGGCAGGGTCTATAGAATTATTAGGGGTCGAAGAACTATTTAATCGAGGCAGAGAGAGAGGGTTTCTAACGTCTCTGCTAAGTGCTACTATTAAGGGGGCTATACTAATCGAAGCGTGCTAGGAAGAGTTATGCGCAAAGTCTAGCGCTAGCAGATAATCGCTCTAGTCGTCTTAATACTTATCGATATAGAAGCATAGCCTCTAATCCAGATACTAGTTCGTAACCTCGACGCTGCCTTATATCTACGGGTAGAGGGCGCTACCGTAGCAATGCTTTATACTAGTAAGGTCGTTAATTTTCTTTAGGAATAACGAGATAAAAGGACTAGTATTATCCGTAATCTAAGCAGTCGGCAGGCTAAAGAAGCAGTACAGGTGCTAGAAGTAACGGCTAGCAAGGGTCTCCGAAGTATTATTCTTCTTTCCGGGCAACGTAGCAATAATCCAGCTAAGCTTGCAGATAAAGGTCTAGACGTAGTCGTATCCGTAGCAGTCTATAGGCATAGTCTTTCTATTATAAGCAACGTGCTCCTAAACAGCAGTCAGTACTAGCAGAGGGTATAGGAGTCCGGGGGTCTTATTATAAAGGGTCTTATTTCTGCGATAGTCGTAGCAGTTGCGGATATACCTCCGGACGTCCTGCTTTATCTAGGGCTAGTAGTAGTCCTATTGCAGTACCTTAATTATCTTATTTTAGCCTTTATAAGCAAAGATCGGAGGTTCGTAGGCTTCGCGAATTAGGGCTATGCGGAGGAATAGTCGTCTATTAGCAGTCTATTCTAGGATAATTAAGTGCTTGCTATAATAGCCGAGTTCTTAAATCGCGTTTTCTTCTTAAATAAGCGTAGCGAGGTTAGTACTATAGGGGTTCGCGGTATTAGGTAGACGAATCGGGGCGATTATTAGGGTAACCTCCGGGAGGTCGAAACTAAGAGACTCTAGCTTAATTAATTAGCTTATCCGTTCTTCCTTTTTTCTAGCTTTAACTATAGGGTGTTCGACTATTTTACGCGAGAAAGCATCTGCAGCTATATTTAGTCGGCTAGGGCAATAGAGGAAATAGATATCGAATTAAGCTAGGAAGTCGGACTAACGGACTTATCGGACTAAGAGCAACCTCTTTATTAAGAAGTATACTAGGGCCTCGTAGTCCGTAATAATATCGAATTTCTAACCGAGGAGTTCTAGGTAGAAGTATTCGAGGCTCTAGATAACAGCGAGGAGCTTACGGTCTTAGATCGGATAGGCGCGTTTAGCAGGGGATATAGTCTTAAAGAAGAAGCCTATAAGCTTCTAGGTCGAGTCGGTCTATTATTGCTATAATATACTAGCGGTTACGTTCTAGGAGGCGTTAGTCTTAAGTCGGGTTATTAGTTTAGGACGGAAGAAAGCGAGGACGGGAGCTTTAGTTATAAGCTTCTTTATTTAATTAAATGCTTCGCGCTATTCTAGTCTAAGTTTAAAGGGCGTGTCCTTCCTAAGTAGTCGGTTTAAGGGTTCGGCAGTCGTACTAGCGTAATAGCAGAAAATCCGGATAAAGTTGTAAAGACCTACGAAAGAGCGTATAGCTTTATAGTCTCTAAGGTCTTCGAACTTCTAATCCGTAATAGCCTATACCTTGCGGGGGTCGACACTAAGTCCTACGCTAGCGTATAGCATTACGCCGAGGTAGTTAACCTTAGTAACGTTAAACCAAGACTTCTTAATATCACCCTATAGATTAGCCTAATAAAGGCGCTAGATAACCTTACGGCATTCGATCTAATAGTCTTCCTCGTCGTCGTCGTCCGTATAGATTAGGACGTTATCTGCGTATATACTAGCATATCGATCGAGGAGGTCGTAGAGTTAGGCATTAATAAAGTTCTAGAACTAAGCAGGGCCGACCTTTAATCCGAACGGAAGGACTAACTAACAGAACGTACTAAACCTAGTACGGAATGCTATTAGGTATTCGGAGGCCGGGTCGAGACGGAGGCAGTAGAATGCCTAGATAACGTCGATCTTAGAGAAGCGTTTTGCGGATCGGCAGTTAAAAGCAGTACTATTAAGAGAGGGGGCGGGTAAAATACGACTCTTTAGGTAGTCGTTTATCTAATAGTAGTCGATATAGAAACGTCGGGCTATAGAGTACGGCTTCGGTACGAATAGGACGGAGGCGGCATGCAGGCTAGCGTTAGGCTTAATAAAACCTATCTCGAGCAGATAATCTATAGTCTCTTTCTCTAATAGCAAGTATTTAATCGGAGTGCGATAAGACAGGGGACTAGCTAGGTAGAGGGGTTTCTTAAGTTCTAGCGTAATATCGTAACTAGGACGGGGACTCGCAAGAGTATATGCTTCCTTCTTGCTAAAGAAGCCTTCTATATACGCGAGGGGCTGCGGAATTAGGCTACGGACTAGGGCAACCTAATTAGGGTCTTCTCCTGCTAGGAATAGGATCTCTTAGCCTTAATATATGCGACTCGCAGGACTAAGCTTCGCAATTAAGACCTCGGGCAGGTCGGGGTCGTCTTCTAAGGGTATAGGCTAGGTTGGCATTAAGGGAGTTAATTCCTCCTATCGTATCTATTGGGGATCCTCTTAGACTGCTTGGATTAATTAGTCTCGGCAGTCCTAGTCGTCTTCCTAGGGGTCGGTCGGGTTAAGGGTCTTAGTCTAGGTCGGGGTCTAGGCTAGCTTCTTTTTCTTCGCAGGCTATACGAAGTTATTATTCTTTTATAAGCGTTAGAGGATCTTATACTTCTTCTCGTCTGCTTTAATTAATTAGTTCCGACGTTCCGCGTTAGCCTAAACAGCCAGGTCGATCTGCCTATTAAGTAAAGGCGTCTTAGGCAGAAGGATCGAGAGGGAGTACTTAGCAAGGGCGGGGAGGTCGTTAGGCTAGACAAGCTTTCGAGCGGCATAGTCGAGTAGTAGTTTCTTTTCGGCTAGCTAGTACAGGCTAATAAAGAGATCCTAGGCATAATCGGTAACTTAGAAGGTCTCCTAGGGAAAAGACTAGCTATCGATCGTAAGGGTTATAATTAACTGCTTACGTACGGAACTAGCTAGGCGGCCTTAGAAATCGACTAGGGGGACTAGACTAACTAGGACGAGTTCGGCATCGAGGCGTTTAATAGCCTGCTCGGCGAATTAGCGACTAACGAGGAGACGGGCATCTGCTCTAGTATTATAGAGAGACAAGGCTTAAAGAGCAATTCTATTAATTTAAACTTAACTATTAATAGTAAACAACTCTCCTACCTTCTTCTCTATACATAAGACCTTTAGGACTATTAAGGAGCCTTATAATAGTCCTACTCTTTTCCCGAATCCGAGTCTTTAGAGGTAGTCGGTAGCAGCGTTAGCGTCCTCCTTAAGCCCGAGATCCGGGCTTAGTCGGAGCAATCTTTAGCTATATAGCCCTTCTTTCTATAGATAAAGCACGTGCTATTATCCTAGTAGACCTTCTTTTTATCCTTAGAGAGAGCCTTGCCTTTTTCCTTAGATATTATCGTTAGGGTCTTCTTGTTTTCCCCTGCCGGCTTATCTTTATAGCGGGGAGTACGACTACCTGCTCGCTAGGTCTCCCGTCGGATAGCATCTCTCTTTTAGCAGTAGACCGAGTCTTTAACGTAGCCGCAAAAGTCTTCGTAGGAGAGGCTATCGTCCTTAGTCTTAGTTAACAGGCTAGAGTCCAGGTCGGTCGGAAGGTAGTCCTAAAGCGTATACTTTATTTAATTAAATAGTATACGGGTCTTAGCGGCTAGGTTATCGAATTCCGCGATAAATTCCTAGATCTCCTATTTGCTAGAAATCGAGAAGTTTAAACGGCGGAGGCGATTAGCGGCCTCTGCGAACTTATTTAGATTGCTATAGGCAGACTCGAGATACTAAATTATCTCGGCTAGTCCGGAGAAGGGTTATTCTATAGAGTCGTACCGGGTCTCGAGGGTCTTGCGGGCCTTGCCTTCGAGGGAGCAAAACAAAAAGCCTATCCTATCTTCCTTATCCCGAAAGGTAGCCTTATCGGTTCTTATCTTATCTTTTAAGTTAGTTAGAAAGGCGCTAAACTCGCCTTTCTTTCTAGAGAACGTTCTAATATCCTTGCAGCGAGTCTTAGCCGAGTTAGAGTAAGCTAGGTTCGGTTATCCGATAGCGGCGAAGATAGGCTATACGGCCTTTCTAGAGGGGACGAAAGCAGTAAATCGATCCGCAAAAGCTATCAAGGCTTCTCTACGGCGGGCGGGCTTAGGGGTCTATTAGCTCTGCAAGTCGGCAATCTGCCGCTAGAGAGCCGCCAACTAGGACTATAGGTCCTAGTTAGTCGGGGTCGTTAAGGAAGAAGCTATAATTAAATAGTCTTCGTCCTTAATATTATAATCTTAGTCTTAGGGGTTATATTCTAATTCTCTCGAGGCTAATCTTGCAGAGCGTCGAGGAAAGGTCTAGTCTTAGCTTCTGGATATATATCGGGAAGCGGGTCTAAGTCTTGGGTCTTGTTCCTCGGAGCCTGATTAAATAGTTTAAAAGGTCCGGGAGTCTTCTAGGGTCTTAGCTGCCTGTCTTAGCAACGGAAGGTCGTGGTCTTAGTCTTAGGTCGTGTTGTACGGGTATTTTGCGTCTTCGTACGGGACGTAAGGCTAATACGTATTTATAAACCGCTTATTAGCGATATATTAATCTTAGAATAGTGTTATAGCCTTAGAATAATAAGTAAATATATTATAGGCACTATAAACAAAGATTCTAAGATAAAGAGAAAAGAGGAAAAAGGGGGCATAAAGCTGTGCGCACTAAGAAAGACTATATACACGGCTACACGTGATCTAGGGTCTGTCAGGGCTATAATTAAATAGTTGGTGCCCTCGTGACTGTGGCTACGTGGCCTGAAGGGTCAGTATTTGTGCGGCGCGTAACAGATAGTATCTCTCTTTTAGCAGTAGACTGAGTCCTTAACGTAGCTGCAAAAGTCTTCGTAGGAAAGGCTATTATCCTTAGTCTTAGTTAATAGGCTAGAGTCTAGGTCGGTCGGAAGGTAGTCCTAAAGCGTATACTTTATTTAATTAAATAGTATACGGGTCTTAGCGGCCAGGTTATCGAATTCTGCGATAAATTCCTAGATCTCCTATTTACTAGAGATCGAGAAGTTTAAATAGCGGAGGCGATTAGCAGCCTCTGCGAACTTATTCGGATTGCTATAGGCGGACTCGAGATACTAAATTATCTTAGCTAGTCTAGAGAAAGGTCGTTCTATAGAGTCGTACTAGGTCTCGAGGGTCTTGTAGGCCTTGCCCTCGAGGGAGCGAAACAAAAAGCCTATCCTATCTTCCTCGTCCTAAAAGGTAGCCTTATTAGTTCTTATCTTATCTTTTAAGTTAGTTAGGAAGGCGCTAAACTCGCCTTTTTTTCTAGAGAACGTTCTAATATCCTTATAGCGAGTCTTAGCCGAGTTAGAGTAAGCTAGGTTCGGTTATCTAATAGCGGCGAAGATAGGCTATGCGGCCTTTCTAGAGGGGATAAAAGCAGTAGATCGATCCGCAAAAGCTATCGAGGCCTCTCTGCGGCGGGCGGGCTTAGGGGTCTATTAGCTCTACAAGTTAGCAATCTGCTGCTAGAGAGCCGCTAACTAGGACTATAGGTCCTAGTTAGTCGGGGTTATTAAGGAAGAAGCTATAATTAAATAGTCTTCGTCCTTAATATTGTAATCTTAGTCTTAGGGGTTATATTCTAATTCTCTCGAGGCTAATCTTGCAGAGCGTCGAGGAAAGGTCTAGTCTTAGCTTCTAGATATATATCGGGAAGCGGGTCTAAGTCTTAGGTCTTATTCCTCGGAACCTAATTAAATAGTTTAAAAGGTCCAGGAGTCTTCTAGGGTCTCGGCTGCCTGTCTTAGTAACGGAAGGTCGTGGTCTTAGTCTTAGGTTATATTATACGGGTATTTTGCGTCTTTGTACGGGACGTAAGGCTAATACGTATTTATAAACCGCTTGTTAGCAATATATTGATCTTAGAATAGTATTACGGCCTTAGAATAATAAGTAAATATATTATAGGTACTATAAACAAAGATTCTAAGATAAAGAGAAAAGAGGAAAAAGGGGGTATAAAGCTGTGCGCACTAAGAAAGACTATATACACGGCTACACGTAATCCAGGGTCTGTCAGGGCTATAATTAAATAGTTAGTGCCCTCGTAACTGTGGCTACGTGGCCTGAAGGGTTAGTATTTGTGCGGCGCGTAACATCTATAAGGTATTCCTTCTAGACGAAGATAAGATTATTAGGGCCCGCAACGTCCGATTCTAGACTCCGGCTAATCCGAACCTCGATAAGTCCGTTACGCATATTGCGAACGTCTCTAAAGATAATAATCCCTTCGACCCTAACGACTTTTTTTACTACTATATTGTAAGAGTATATATAAAATACAGCTATAAAAAAGCTTAATAAAAAATAAAATAGGTACTTTTATAAGACAAGACCTATACTATTTTATAGCCCCTTTAAAACGCTTTAATATGCATATCTTTTTACCTTAAACGGATAAGAAATAAGCTTATAATTAGACTTGAAACATATACTACAAATACAGCCTAATCCGTACCTACACCCCCCTGAGCACAGCGCTTACAGCGGGGTAGGGTACGTACCTACAGGGACTATAGCGGGCGCGTCATAGCGGTCATAGCGGGTATCATGGGGTCAGATCGATCAGATCGATCGGATCGATACGTACAAGTCTTCCTCCAAATCACCAATCTTCTAAGTTAAATATCTAAAGAAGGAAAATACCTAAAAATAAGGGGGAAGTGGTGACGTATAGGTACGTCAGAGTACTACAAGTAGGGACTTTGAAGTATCTCGAGAAGTACCTTTATTCCTGAGAAATTGTCTATAAAAGAAGGAGGGTTTTCCTACCTACTTGGAAGAATCATTAGCATTAGCTTTTCTCACCTTCTCAATACAAACACCTCTCCTGCCTCCAATTCTTCTTTAATTGCCTCTTTCAGACTATTACGTGATTCCTCTTCTTCTTCTCTATTACGTGATTACCTTCCCGATTCGTCAACTCTTTATCTACTGCTTGTATAACCTTTTAATATATTTAATAGACTATACGCCCTAAAAACTAAGAAGAGAGTTAACGGGCACCTAATGCGGAATACCTACTTATTTTAGGTAGCGCTACTATATCTAACCCCCCGAAAGACACTATCTCTACACCTCTAATAATAGCATCTTCTCTTCTAACCCTAGACCTTATACTAGAGGGCATCGATTTAGAGGACCTTAAAAATAGAGAAGTACTAGCTATCGTAAAGCCTAAGAATAAGGCGGTAGTACCCTCTTCTAATCGAGTCCTTTACTCCCGATCTAAGGCCCTTATAGCCTTTAGGGAGGTCGATAAAGAAGAACCTAAAATTCCCGACTTTATAATCCCTATCTAGGCCGTTCTTAACGTCCTTAATCTATAGGTCCTAAAGGGCTAGTAGGATATTAAAAAACGCTCTAACTACCTAACTTACTAGCGCCCTGCAATATCTCTTAAATTAGAGGCTCTCGCAAAGCATTAAACCTAGGATCTTATTAACTAACCTGCTGCTAAATAGGTCCTTCCTAGCAAATAGGTATTTACTATAAAGCATCTAGTAAATAAACCCGCGATAGCTAAGGCTCGCTAGTATATTCGTAGGGATAAGGAAGAACAGCTTTATTCTATCGAGGATTTATACGCTGCTATCGCCTATCTTATATCCGTACGAGTATTCTTATCTATTATCGCTACCTTAGATCTTAAATAGCTATAATTTAATATCGTTAACGCTTTTATTAACGCTCTTTATAGCAAAGAATTTTACGTTAACTAGCTGTATTTATTCTAAGATAGCACTAATTAGGTCTATCGACTTAATCGTGCCCTTTATAGACTTAAGATATCTCCCGCAATATAGTTTATATACGCTAGTGCCGCCTTAAAAAGACGCGGCTAGAGATAACTCTTATCTAAATTCTATATTTATACCTATCCTAAAGGTCTTATTATACTTCTTTATATCGACGACGCTATTATCGCTGCTAATACGACTTCTCTTCTATAATAAGGCCGGGCTATTCTTCGAGGCGTATAGGAATTAAGGGAAATAGGCGAGCTATCTATATTTCTAGGCCTATAGTTCGTTAGGAATAGAGCCTCTCGCACTATTTACGTCTATTAATAACCCTATGCCGAGAAGATTATCTAATTATTTAGAGAGGGGGTTAAGAATCCTGTATAAACGCCCTAGCTAGCAGATATAAAAATCCTAGCTAACTAGAAGAAATAAGAGGCCGCAATGCTATTAATATAATAGCTTAAACGGACTAGGTTAATAAATTATCTTATAAATAGCACTAGACCCGACCTCGCCTTTACTAATAGTAAGTTATATAAGGCTAATTTAAATCTAATAGCAACGCATCTCGCAATCTAGAAATACCTTATTCGCTATCTTATTAGCATAAAGGCCCTAGGCCTTACCTTTAGCAGTGCCTATAACCTAAAGGATTTTATAGGAATAACACGTACACGAGGGAAATAACACGTATACAAGGGATAAACAAGAAGGAAAAAGAAGGAAAGAAAAAGATAGGAACTATATATTTATAGGGAGGGTATTTCCACCCTTCTTACAAGATACAGACATTATAACTAATTAAATATCTATCTTCCACATATATATACGTACCTTACTAATACTAATCAGTGCCTTAGATTAGGCATAGATAGCTAGGTTAAGAAGAGACGATCTAGATAAGGGAGATTCTGCAAGGCAGGACTTCGGAACTTATAATTGTGCTAAGGAGATAAGGGTTCCGCCCTAGTCGGGGCTGCTTAAATCTTACTAACTCTCGGATTCTATAAGGTAGGACTCTCGAGGGGCGTTAGCTACGCTTTTAATTTTCCGTTTTTAACAGGCTATTCTTCCCTTCTCGATAGCCTATTTTTCTAGTATCGACGGGCTATAGTATATTAGGAACTCTAGTACTAATCGACCTACTAGATATTATTTCTTACGATCCGATCCTTTCGGGCCGTAATAAGGAAAACAATCCGCGCTATATTGCTCTCTTATATATATCTCTTCCTCCGCAGCTTTAGGAGAGAGCTAGAATGGATCTATAGAATTAACCTTTAACCTCTCTCGATAATCTAGAGGTACTTAACGCTAGTATAGCCTAATTCCTATCTAATACGGAATAGACTATCGCAAATTAAGGATTAACTCTCCTCGATAATTTTTAAGATTAATTTTCGGGATAGATAATTAAATATTAGGATTAGGCTAATCTAATCTTTAAACGCGTTTTATAAAATATTCTTAAATAATAAGGCGTTTAGACTAGCTATTCGAACAGGCTAGCTATACCCTAATTTATCTAGCTTTAATTATTAGATTCTATTATACTATAGCCTATAGATAAATTCGATAGTGCCTAATTCGATAAGGGGGTTTAAGTTTTTACTATAGATAGCTTTAAGATACCTAAACTATCTAATAAAGGCAAACTTATAGCATATCCTATAAGCTACGTATTCTAACACCCTAATAAAGTCCTTCCTAGCCTTCCTATCGAAGAAAATCCCTTAATAGTCCGTAATAACTATAAGGTAGCTAGAGAAGTGCAGGGATCCGCCCTACTACGTGCGACAGACTATTAGATTCCCTACGCAGGGCTAGCGCCAGGCCTGCGCTAGCCCTATATCGACTAACCTATCGGACTAATAGCGTTATATATAAAAATCCCGCTAGATAATTTTCCTAATATACTAATTGAGAGCAACGTAGTATTGAAGTTTATAAAGGTATAGGATAAAACTAAAAACTATACTAGTAAACCTTACGATATTTTAGACGATAAGGTTAGGATTTTTATAAGTATTTATTATTTACTTAAAATACTGCTAGGCAATTTCTACGCAATCCTCCTGCGTATCCTTAATAATAGAGCCTAGTTTTACTTTATCGAATATATAAAATAGGACCTTTAATTCGCTTAAATATATAATAAGCTTAAATAGTACTTTAATACTAAGGTTAATCGCACCTACTACTATACGGACTAGACTACTATTACGTTTAATTAGATAAGAAACGAAAATCCGAAGCTTCTTTTGCATAAGATACTTTAGAAACTCTTTAATAAATTACGCTGCTACTAACGTGCCCTTAGGAAAGATTTTGCAGGTAATATTCTATTGCGTATAGCAATTATTAACTTATATAGAAGTATGCTAGAACTCGAATATGCTTTATTTAAACTAAATAGCAACGTTAAAACTTTGCTCTCCGACCTTAGATTATCCCTTAAGACTTTTCTCGCTAGAGGCTCGACTTCCTAGTATATAGCTAACGATTAGGATAATAGAGATGCCTTTTACTTAGACTAATAATATCGAAATAATAAATAATAGCGAGGAGGTCGTTTCTAATAATAAGGTACGCTAGCGCGTTAATAGAAGAAAAAGTGCTTTATATGCAATAAAATTAGCTGCTAGTTAATAAAACACCTAGTAGAAGACTAACGCAAGGCTAAAGATGCGTACCTCTATACCTGCAAGTTCGACGGGGATAAAAAGGCTAAATTTAAAATATTCCTCCTTAATTTCGAGGGAATTAATACTAATAGCTTAGAAGAATCTTTAGAAAGTAACTAGGATAAACCCGAAAATAGGGAGGAGATTACCTAGTTCCTTTGTAATAATGCTTATATGTATTAACTTACTAGTAATAACCTATATATACTAAGCTCGGTCGAAGAAAATGCATCTTAATTTACCCTTAATAAACAATATTGCAATCTGCGTTTCTATAGGATCCTAGTTAATATAAGTGCAGCAAAGTTTTCTATAGCTAGTAAAGGATAGTTTAGAGCCTTATAGAGGATTCTCCTTGCTACGACCTTAGATAATAGTAACTTCCTATAAAAATCTATTTGTTTTAGAGAGGGATATAGTTTTTAGTTAATCGGATCTATAATGCTCGAGATACCTATTAGATCCGTTACTTTCTACGTACTAGATATAGCCACGCTATTCCTCTTATTGCTATAGGATATAGATCGACTTAGTATTTACCTAAAGAATATAATAGATACGCTTATTAGCCCTAAAATTAAAGTTCCTATTATTAGATAATAGGGTTATGCTTAGTTCTTCCTATAGAATAATTACTAAACGTTAGTCTTCCTTATAGAGCTATAACTCTGCTAGATATATCGAAGGTTTAGGCATCTAGCAGTCTTGCGTCTTTATAGGCTGCTCTAATACGCTAGATATAATACCTCTCTTTCTAAGCTAGAAGCAATTACTAAATTCTGCTACTACTGCTAGATATACGCACTAGCACTGTAACGCTTTAAATTTAAGCTTAAGGATAATAAAGAGTTTAATTTTAAGGTTATAGTAGACGTTATATACCTGCTCGGGAAGCCTGTCCTGCACGTTATAGATAGTGCAATATCGTTCTAAAGTGCTAGATTTCTTCCGTCTATAATAATAAAATCCGTTTAGGACGTACTGCAACTTTGCTAGATTAATACCTATCTTAGACCGCTAGATATTATTACTTATAACGCTAGTACAAACTTTAACTTATAAGAATTTCGTTCCGAGGCTCGTTTTCTAGGTATTACTTATTACTAAGTACCTATCGAGGCCTATTAGTTAATTAGGAAAGTTAAGCAGTACTATAGACCCTTGCAACGTGCTTTTAATATCCTATACGAGTTACTTAAAGAGAATACCGCTAAGGAATTTATTCTCTAGATAGCAGTTAAAGCAGTTAATAATATAGCCGGCCTAGATAGTCTTATACCGATACTTCTTATCTTTAATATATACCTACGCATTACGCACGACTCTCTACTATTAGTAACTACGTCTTAGCATAGTAAGGCTATTAAAGCTGCTATAAAAATGCTTCGCGAATATATAGCTAGAGATAAAGTTTAATCGGCACTCTCTATAAGGAACGGACTTATAACTTCTCGTCTTTTTAAACTACCTATTAACTCTTAAATTCGTATCTAGAGAGAGAAAAATAGATAGGAAGGGCTATTCCGTCTTGTTTTAATTAATAGTTATAATATTAAGGTCGATATACCTGCTAGTATTAAAATATTCCGTACTACTTATATTAGGCCTTATTACGAGTCGCGTTACGAAATTATTAATAATAACGCGGACCTACTTTCTATTAATATCCGCATACCGATACTAGACCTACTTAGGGCTAGCAACGGTCCTGCACTAGCCCTATACCCTAATTGCAATAGTCCTCTAATATTATCTATACTAAATGCGACTGCGTTAGACTTATAATAAAGACGCGTTAGGTTCGAGGTTTAGATACTAGAGAGTTAATCCTAGTTATCTTTATTCGTAATATAGAAAAAGATAGATAATATAGCCTTATCTCTCTTATTATAACGTAATAGAAAGATTACTATACTGGGAAGACTATTCTAAATATCGGATTAATAAGAGATTAACGACTTAATATGCAAGGGTGTATTTTCCTTCGAATAATTTAACCTATATAAATACAAAGACCTATAAATATTTCGCTCCCGTATAGTTAGAGAGATTAAAGGAGGACTAGATTACTTATACGAGAAATTACGACTTATTATTATAGGTTATAGCAATAAGGAGAAAAATGCTATCCTTACTTAATTACTAACTATTTAACGCGTTAGCAGCAGACTATATCTTATCTTAGCTGCTTTACTCCTTAACTAATCTATAATACTTAGTATACGTAATATTACCTAAGCGTACCTATAATCGCGTACACCCCTCTTTCGGACTATCCTTGCTAAACTTCTCTCCGAACTCTAAAATTAGTACCTACTAAATACTATTTTGCGTATTATACGTCCTTTATATAGTATTGCTAAGGCTAGAGTCTACTAGTTCTATATATACTAAAACTACTATATCTAATAACTAAATATGCGTACTTCTATATATAACGCGTGTCTCCTTATTACTAATTCCTCCGCTGCATCCTTTAGGATAATTAGCCTATAGACTAATAATACGATTATCTTAGGCGATAGTGCCTTCTATAATAACGAGGAATAATAAATCTAAAAAGCTAGGTTTAAGTCTAAGCTAAAGAATATAATTAGGTTAGGAGATACTGCTAAGTTTAATAGATGCCGTATTTCTATTCTTTAGCACTAAGTTATGCTCTAGCAGAAAGGACAGGCAGTAAAGATTAAACTTATTAATACGACGGCAGATAATACGCTATAACGTTACTTTAAATAACGCGCTAGAGGGGCCTATATTTCTTCTATCTGCTAGCCTAAGGCCAGCTTTAACCTTTTAGTTGCAGCATAGATTTAATAACCTTAAAAGAAAGACTATAAGAAACTTAATTACTATCTTAAATAGCAAATAGAGAAGAAAGACTAAGGTCTACGCTATATACTTTTAGATCTTATAACTGCAAAAGTCTTTATCTTCGCAGATAGGTTATTTGCAAATAATTACGACCTATTATTATAAATTAGCTTTATTATTTATATTACTAATAAGACTTAAAGTAATTCTATATTCGAGATTATAGGGAATATTATCTACTAGAGCTCTATTAAATGCAAACGTATAACTAGAAGTATACTCGTATTAGAGGTATATAGTATAACCTATGCCTTTAATATCGGCTACTATATTGCTATAACCCTCTACCTTATTATAAAGCAACTTTATTTTCTACTTATGCCCTTAGTTATCTATACGGACTTAATATCCCTCTATAAATATTTTATTAAATTAGGGACTATAAAAGAGAAAAGATTAATAATCGATATTATATTACTTAGATAATTATATAAAACACGCGAAATTAATAATATTAGATAGATTAATAGAAAGGATAATCCTGCAAATACTATAACTAAGATAAATCCTAATAAAGCACTCGAATATTTAATTAATATAAATAAATTAAAAGTAAGGATAGATAGTTTTATATCTAGGCACCTAAATAAGATTAAAGTCGATAAAGTATTATAACTCGTAGTAGCAAGACGCGTACTAAGGTCGCAGACGCGTTAGATTACGTGCGATAGTCTATTATAGGGCTAGCACACTACTTATAATAGCTTATTACTCGCGTCTTACTAATTACTTACTACTAATAAATTATTATTTATTCGCGTAACGTTAGGTAATAAAGTAATATTACTATATATATTTATAATATTACTTATAATATTACGAAAAAAGAACTTACGCAACCTAAAAGCAAATTAATTTCCTATAAAAAGAAAAATATTGCCTATAGCCCTCCTATTTTTTAATATGCTTAAACTAGGCCTGCTTAGCCTTATAGCCTAAACGCAAATGCTATTTTTATTAGCTAGTTTCTACTATATAATAGTAAATATACTTACCTTATTATAGTACTCGTCCTGCAAGGGCTAATAGTTCGTTATATATATAGCAAGGGTAATAGCTATAGCTTTAGCGGCCTCTAGCAACTAGTATAAATATATTAGCCGTATCTAACTCTATTGCTAATAGGAGGAATATTCTTACCTCTACGCATTTTATCCCTACTTTTGCGTAGTTATAATAGGCGCGCGTATTTATCGAAGCCTGCTCCTAGCAGGCTTAGATTAGATTATCGATTGCGCCGAGGCGACTAATATACGCAGTATACGGGACTAGCTAAAGGTGCTTTCCTTTAATAATAATATGCCTTTTAGAAGGCGTATATAGCTAGCCGGATAATAACGACCCTAGGGGCGTTTATAGTCGGCGAGGGGGCTTAATACGAGCCCGCCCTAACGAGTTAGGGGGGGGGTTATTATTATTATTCTCGTCTATAATGCCTAGATCTTAAGTCGGCGTAAAACTAGAGTCCGATATAATAATAATAGCAGCGATAATAATAATAATAATAATAGTAATAATGCGTTAATACGTAATAAAGAAGATAATAATAATACTAGTAACGCGGGAGCAAATAATAATAACTATAGTAATAACGACTATAATAATAATAATAGTAATAGTAACGATAATAATAGTAATAATAATAATAATGCTAATACTACTATAGCTGCTATTACTACTAAGGCTGCTACTGCTAATACTGCTAATACTAATGCTAATACTGCTGCTGCTTCTACTAATAGTAATAGTAATAGTGCCCGAGGCAACGCCTAGCAACGCGAGGATAATGCTACTAGTACTGCTAAAAAAAATAGTAATAGCCCTGCAGAGAACGCGCTAAGGCATAGAAATAATACTACTGCTAATACAGATAATAATAATAAGGAAGAGGGAGATAAAGAGGAAGATAATAAAGAGATCCTTAGGGCGATAAAGGATAAAGAGAAAAGAAAAAGAAAGTTATAAGCAGAGGGAGAAAATTTCTTTTTAACCTATACGTTATATATAGGGCTTATTTATATAATTTACTCTATACGATATAACGCGCAATATAATACGGGCTAATAGTTATTCCGATAGCCTGTTGCACCCTGTAGAAATAACTAAGGACAGCCCGACGCAACTACCCTAGGATAACCTTAATAGGCCGTAGCAGCCGCCTAGAGGTTTGCATAGCATTTTATATAGCAGACCGTTGCCGCCGGCTAGGGAAATATATAACAGGCCGCCGCAGCTAGCCTAGGATATTTTCTTAGCTTATTTTTCGCATTTAAAAAGAAAAAGTACTAGTGTAGGAATAATATATATACGAGGGAAATAACACGTATACGAGGGATAAATAAGAAGGAAAAAGAAAGAAAGAAAAAGATAGGAACTATGTATTTATAGGGAGGGTATTTCCACCCTTCTTACAAGATACAGATATTACAACTAATTAAATATCTGTCTTTTATATATATGTGCGTACCTTACTAACAGATTTAAAACTCCGCGTCTATATAGATGCCTCTTTTACTAATAATCTCTATATACGATGCTCTATAGCGGGATATATTATTTTCCTCGGCCTTAGCCTAGTCTACTAGAAATCTAAGCGCTAAACGATTATAACGCTATTATCGACAGAAGCTAAATTTATTAACCTTACGCCTGCAGGCATAAGTATTATCTAGATTAATAAGATATTGCGGGAATTAGGGCTTTTATAAGGAACCCTATTCCTTTTATTTACTAATAGCCTTAATGCTAGGGCTTACGCCCTTAATAAATATAAAGCCGCCCGAACCCGATATATCGATAACTGCTATAAATAGGTATATAATTAGGTAGAGAGCCGATTTTTTATAATATCTTATATTAGCACGGCTAATATAGCCGCTAATAGCCTTATAAAAGGCCTCGCCCGTCTCTAATATGCTAAATTCGTTAAGATATTATATCTTTCTAACGTTATTATCGCGACTAGGCTAGCTAATAGTATTTAGACCCTATTTCGATAAAATAACGCTTATATTACTAGTCTAACTAAAGCTCGAGACGGTTATAATAGCCTCCCTAACTCGTTATAGGCTACCTAATATAGTATAAGGTTCGTAAATATAACCTATAAAAGGGGTATTATAAAACCTAGAGAAAAAGAGGATTACTAAGTCTATTTAGCTAGCTAAACGCTTTTACTATCGCCCTCTTAATTTAGGAATAATACCCCTACTATTAAAACTAAGGTAGATAAAAGCCGCTTTGCGGATTGCCTCTATTTAGCAGGGAATACCTGCTAATTATAAGTATTTAATAAGTCCCTAAACGCTAGGGGCTATCTTGCTCGATATGCTAAAAAGCAGCTTTAAGAGGCTACTCTATGCCTCTAGCCGCCTCTAGCCGCAGAGAAGCAGTCTTAAAAGGTTACTCTATACCTTTAGCTACTTCTAGCCGCTTAATCTAATACTCTAAAAACGTCTATTTCTACTATTTTTTAGTTATTTCTGCGCCTTTATACTAACCTCGAAACGGATTAACCTAATCTAAACGCGCCTTTAAGCGCTATAATAGTACCTTTCCTCTTTTTTTCGATATCTTTAAGCCTCTTTAAAAGAGCTTAAATACGTATTTTTCCGCTTTTTCCTTTATTTTATGCGACTTAGAGGAGGGCTTTCTATTATTCCGGCCTATAGCCGGCCTAAGAGGGGGTATTAAGTAGTTACGTGCTATTACGTAGTTAGGCCGCTTAGGCCTCTACTCCTCTTTCTATAGCCTCTATAGCCTAGTATAGCATAATCTTAGCATTATAGGGATAACCCCTGCACTTATATAACGTTCTTTCTTCTATATATATTATATATGGGTGTATATATATATATATGTGTTATGCAGCCTAAGCGACCACCCTCTATTAGTCAGCTCTGCCGCCCCTACTTCTCAGAGAGTAGCATCTTCATTATTATCATCATCATCATCGTCAGTCGCCACACATCAGCCCTCTTTTGACGCCCAACATATATACATACCTATGTGTGTGTATGTACACCAGTAAGTAGGTAGTAGTAGTTAGTAGCAGTACTACCTACCTAGGTAAGGGAGAGAGACCAACCTACCTACCTACCTAGGTATCTATCCATCTACCACTACCACCTCTCCTCTCCTCTCTTCTACACCTCTCCTCTACATCTCCTCCATCTTGATTCCAGCCAACCTACACTATTCACAGATGCCTCCCCCCCCCTGGAAACCATGGCACCTCGTCTGCCCCTCCAACCGCGGCCTAGGCCACGCCCTAACCCGCCTCCTCCTCCTCCGCACCCACCCCTCGGAGCCAATCCTCGCAACGACCCGCGCCCCCGACTCCTCCTCCTCCTCCCTCCGCGAATCCCTCCTAAAGGACCTCCCCTCCTCATGCGCCCCGCACCGCCTCAAGATCGTATCCGGCGTCGACGTCACGGACGAAGCCTCCGTCGCAGAAGCCGCCCGCAAGGCAAGCCTCTTCTTCCCCCCCGAGCATTCCTACAGGCTGAGCTGCGCCTTCGCCCTGCCTGGCATACTGAGGGTCGAGAGGTCGTTGCGGGACGTCGATGTCGACGAGGCGGTCGAGTTGTTTCGCGTCAATGCCGTCGGCAATCTCGTTCTTGCCAAGCATTTCTTTCCCTTCTTGCCCAGGCGTGTCGATCATCGTCGACGACGACGACTTCCATCTGAAGATGAACAGGATTCGTCTTCTTCACTACCACCCCCCCCTCACCACCACCACGCTACCTGGCTCTCCGTCGCCGCCCGCGTCGGCTCCACAACAGACAACCGCGCCGGAGGCTGGTTCTCCTACCGAGCCAGCAAGGCTGCAGTCTTCAGCCTCGCCAGAAGCCTCGACCTAGCTCTCCAGGCGAGATGCGGCCCGGCCGCCATGGCCGTCGCCTACCACCCGGGCACCGTCCGCACCGACTTCAGCCGCCACTTCTGGCACAACGTCCCGCACGAGAAGCTCTTCTCTCCAGAGTACGCGGCCGAGAAGCTGCTGCAGGTCGTCTGGGGCCTGAAGCTTGATCAGAGAGGCAAGTGCTGGGATTGGCAGGGACTCGAGGTTCCGCCTTGAACCAGGCAGGCAGGCCCCTTTTTATCCTTGTATTTTGTTTTTATATATTGATAGCCGCGGGAAGAAACGACAAGAAAAGAAAAAGAAATCATAGCTCAACCTCCTGAAACGACGCCGCGTCCGGTAGCTTTTCCGTCATATCCCCCGACCCGGACCCCGACGTTGCCGTGCCGTTGGTGACGCCCTCCTTTGGCCGCAACGCCACTTCGTGCTCCTCTGCATCCTGCCACCCCATCCTCTTCACCTCGTCTTCTTGCCTTTGCCCTGCGGCGACCTCGTTTACAGACTCATCGTCCGTCGTCGTCGTCGTCGTTGTCGTCGTCGTCGTCGTCTTACCCTCTTCCGACTTTCGGCCTTGTTGAACCGACGACCGCTTCTCCTCCACCACCTCCTTCTCATTCTCACTCTCCTGCTCCTCCTCCTCCTCCTGCTCCTGCTCCTGCTCCTTCTCCTTCTCCTTCTCCTGCTCCTGCTCCTTCTCCTTCTCCTGCTCCTTCTCCTTCTTGTCCTTCGGAGGCACCATCGGCGGCGTCTTGGGTGGTGGCGCCGGTGGCACCACGTGTTCCTCGTTCGGCGGGCCGGCTCGCATGGCATCCAGGTAAAACTTGGTGACGCCGAGGATGCGGCCGTTGGTCTCGCACGCCGACACCCACTCGGGCCTCACCACCGGGATATTGTTCTCCACCGCCTTCTCCCACGCCGGCCCGCGGCCCTCCGTCGTGACAAAGTGCGTCGTGTCGATGCGCACGCTGTCCGCCATCTTGGCGCCGATGCGATCCACCGCCAGCGCCAGCTTCTCCCGCGCCGCCGCGGGAAGGACCCCCGTCGTGATGGTGATGCCACTGAGGTCCGTCATCTTGTGCGTCCGGACCGCCACCTTTTCGCTTATCCGCGTGCCGGCGCTGGTTCTCAGCACCAGATGGAACGTGTAGCCGGTATCGACGGCGAGGCCGCTGATCTTGGTGCTGTGCATCGCGAGCGGGCGGGGGATGTTGCCGGCTTTTTGGCCGTTGCGGTACAGGCTCAGCGATATCAGGTCCGCCGTCGCGAGCTGTACGGGATCCCACTCGAGCACGACCGAAGTCTGCGTGGAATTTCGACAGCGGAGCGCCGGAGTCGCCGGCTCCGACGCGCCGAACGACTTGTAGATGCGGTCCTGTAGCGCCCTGAACTTTTCTTCCTCGGCCGACTCTTTACTGGTGTTTTGCGACACCGTGATGTCGACGATGCTGCCGGATGAGATGTTGGGCGGTAGGAGGATGGAGGGGAATTCGATCTGTGAGGAAAGGGCCGTCAGTTGCGGAGAACGCTTTTTGGTGGTGAGCGCGCGTACGATACGCTTATCGGGCGTTAGGAGGACGGTGACGCCGGCGTCGACCTTGCCGACGGTGAGGGAGACGAGCATGGCTGGATCTGTGTATTGGAATTGAGGGAACGTGTCCCCCGCCGCGGCGTCGGGTAGGGCCTGGCGAAGGCTCGGCTGGCGGCGAACTGAAGCCGATGGATGGCTGGGATTGGTTTGCGAAGAGTACCAACAACTGGGATGAACACTGACGAGGTAAGCGAGGGGGGGCGTAGCAGGATATCGGTTGATTTGAGCTTGAGGGAGAGGATTATAATCGTATCGTCAATGTAACGGTGATTCGACCTTCTCTGGCGTTTCCCACCCAACCTTGGAGTTGAAGCTCGAAGTGTTGGGCGAGGTCATGTATGTATGTGTGTGTATGTACACGATAGTCGGTTGTGATGCGCGCGGAATGACTAAGCCACCATCATGTACCGATGATTCACCGAGCTGGGAATAGCTTCACCTATCAATATCATGATCATCTGATTCATCCATGCAGAACAACAACTCACCGACTACGCTCGGCACGGGTAAAGCTTGAGATGCGTTCGATTCCCTTCATTGAAATCTGCTTACGATATACGCTTGAGAGGCCACCCCAAGATGCTCCTCATGACAGCCTCCAGCTTGACTACGCACTCCTCTTCGCCTCCCTCCATCATTTCGGCCGCCCTCCAGGCCACGAACCGATCCGGCCGAACCAGAACAGCCCCTGACTCGCCCACGCCACGCAGCCTCTCCCATTCAAAATAAACGTCTTCCCAGTCCTGGCGAAAGCCTATGGAGTAGGCGTCCATCTTGACCCCCAGCGACGCCGACACCCGGCACGCCGCCTTCTTCCACGCCTCGCCTCCGATGCCGGTTAGGAGGACGAAGCGGCCTTGACCGGCTACGTCGATGGTCGACACCGGTCCGGTCGGACGTGCCTTGTTGAGCCATACGTGGGGCAGCCGCGAGCCCGGATAGGTGCTGGGCTCGTAATACAGCACCGGATCCTCTGCGGCGCGGCCCTTGTGCTTCCAAGGCTCCGGCTCGTCTGCGTCGTAGATGGCCTTGCTGCGGTAGTGCTGGCCCATTTCGACTCCGAGCCCGTGGAACTCGGCCGTCGTCTGCTCTACGCCCCGGCGGAAGTCTTGACGGCGCTTCCGCCCTGCCGGGGTGGCTTCGGCGAGCTCCTCGAGGGCGCGTCTCCTGTTGGCCGATGACGACGTGCTGGTTCCCAAAGCGTCCCACAAAGCGAAATGGTCCTGGAAGGCTCGGTTCGCGCGGGCTACGATGGCGCTCCCAACGGGCTGACGCTCGACATGGTATGTATCCAGCAGCGAGCGGTCCGCCTTGCCTTGGTGGACCAGGGCCAGCTTCCAAGCCAGATTGTACGCGTCCTGGATGCACGTGTTGCTTCCCAGGCCGTTCATGGGTGGATGACGGTGGACGGCGTCGCCGAGGCAGAAGCTGGGGCGGCTCGTTTTGTCAGTTGTCGGCAGCGATCGAGGAACCACCAAGCTGAGAGACGTACACGTTGCCTTTGGAGTACTTGTCGGCCACTACATCGTTGATCTGCCATTTGGAAGTGCCGATTATCTCGGCCGGCGTGTCGTCGCCGATGAGTTTCCTCACCTGCTCCAGGTACTGCTCGGGCGACGGTGCCGGACCATGATGATGGTCGCGGGGAAACATGATGAACAGCCACTCGTCCCAGGGTCTCACCATGCGCACGATGGCCATGGGCGCAAACAGCTCGTCGTCGTCTTCCGGCTGCATGACCCAATGCAGGTTGCCCATGCGCGAGCCGATGAGATGCGACATGTCGGCCTTGACCAGGACATTATAGGCGGGGCCCTGACCGGTCTTGCGCCGCAAGGGGAGACGGAGCTCGCGGACGACGAGGCTGCGAGCGCCGTCTGCGCCGAACAGGTAGCGCGTACGGATCTTGTACTCGGCATGCGACAGTTCATCTCGGACTACGGCGGTGATGATGTTGTCGTCGTCGTCGTCGTCGTCGTCGTCGTCGTCGTCGTCGTCGTCGTCGTCGTCGTCATCGTTGAGGCTGAGGGACAGCAGCTTTGTGTCGAATCGGACTCGGAAGCCGTTGTGCACTGCGTACCGGACCAGCAGCGGTTCGAGAAGCGTTTGTGGAACGTCGGCCGGCTTGCACGGGCTCGCCCTTTCGTAGTCGCCCTTTTGGACTGTCAGCTCCGTCGGCGATTCAAGATGTTGGCTGTGCAACGAACCATGCGCTGCGGGTCGTGGCCCCAGGAATAGACGCGAGCGAGCTCGGCGCCGGCCATACTTTGGCACCATCTGGTGTGCTCCATACAGTCGTGAGGCGAAGCCACGCGGTCGGCCTCCCTATCGAGTCCGATATCGCGGAGGCATTCTATCGGCATGTTATCATCCGTCAGCTCCCCTTCCCTCCGTCCCTTTCCCCCCCCCCTCCCCCTCTCTTTTTTTGTTTAAGATTTCCTTCAGCCCCCTTCATTTTTTTTTTTGCCCGTATCACTAGAGAGAGTGAGAGAGGGAGAAGATGAAGAGGGGGTTGATGCTACCCATAGCCGCCATGTTGGTGATGTGAGCCCGAGGCGTATCGGCCGTGCCGGAGCTGGCGCTAATGGCGATGCCGGTGAGGCCTATTTATGTATGTACATATGTATGTAAATACATTGCCATGTGGGTTTACTTTTCTTCAGCCGGGGCTCGGGGACGGTGAGAGTTTGATAGATAGCCTTGCTTTACCGTACGAGCCGAGGAAGCACGCCAGGGAGGCGCCTGCGGGGCCGCAGCCGACGATGAGGAATTCGGTGTCGACGTCCATTTTCTTATAGTAAGTTGAAGGGCAAGGTGTTTCATCCGCCTGTTGAGGTTGGAGGATTACGACGACGGCTTATGTGTGTCGGTACCGGGGGGGGGGGGGGGAAGAATATACATAGTCATACCGACACATGTATGTACTTGCATACCCATGCATACATACATATATATACATACATACGGGAATTACGAGATGGAAAGACGGAGGTTGATGTTACACGGCGTTTCCCGGATGGTCTCGGAAGAGGAGGAGGAGGTTGACGTTGCTGTGTAGGATATCACGTGCTGAGACATACATACATATGTACATATATATGTACATAACAGATGTAGATAGAGAGTCACGTGTCGAGCTATAGAGTGCCCAGCATGCTATAGGACTATACTATAGCGCTATAGAATCGAGGTATGGATAGATATGCATGTAGCATTATGTATGTATATATATATGTATGTATGTACATATGTACGGTATTAGCCCTATGGATATCGACGCCGTCCCGGCTTGATGTCGGAGATTCCCGGATTCCTACCTATCGAGGAGTAGTAGGTTAGGAATATACATATGTTAACAATTAGAGCCAATTATAGAGATGTATGTATATGTATATGAAGGACTTCTCAGCCACTTTAACTCGAGCAAGCAGGTGGATAGATCAGACTGTCTGTGGCTCGGCGCAGAGACTATATTGCAACTCACTCACTCACTCACTCACTCCCTTCCCACTCCCACTTCCACTCCCACTCCCACCCCCTTATTCGTTCGTTCGTCCGTCCGTCTGCCAGAGGGCGTGTGTTCCCGAGGGAAGGCGGGGAGCGAGTTGAAAATATGTATGTACATACATACATATATATGTATATATGTATCTATATGATTTCTAGGTTGGTAAGACCGGGACAGAAGAAGGGAACGGGTCAGGTGAGAGGAAGACGAGAAGCTGGTTTCTCGGGCTGTCCATACATATATATACATATGTATATATATATAAGAGTCATCCTTATCGGTGTTTTAAATCTAGGGGTTCTACCTTGGTTATCCTTGCTAGTATACTAGAGGAATGTGTATGTACATAAATACATACATACATATGTATATGTATATATAGGTAGACTGCGGGCATCTTTGCTTACAACGTTTGTGTATATAATGTAAATACATGCAGGCATAGAGGACCTAATATAGTGTACATATGTACATACATGCATACATACATATATAGGGAGGAATGCACATAATAAAGACGGATACGTACATATGTATGTACATATATATGTAGGGGCCAGGGCAACGTCTTCGGTCAACTCAACCTGCATAGTGTATATACATACAAACACATGTATAGTACTATACCGTGGCTCTTTTTCCTAGCCCTTCTCTCTTCTCACAAGGGGGAAAACAAAGGTATCCGTTCATCTCCTCCCATCTTCCCAACTCCTTCCTCCCTTGTCTTTATATAGATACATATGTACATACATACGTATATACAAGAACCCTACCCTTCCTATATGCACGCATTATAGGCAGGCATTCTCTTTATCCATCCTGGCAATTTCTCATCTGGACCCCATTCCAACAAATATGTACATATGTATGTACGGTACTGTTGTTATATAGGCTATAATACAATATCTACTATGCATATGTACAAGTCCAAGGGACCGAAAACCAAAACAAAAGAGGATAAACAGCCCGACACTTGTCCCTTGTATCGTCTCTATACACGTGTACATATGTATGTAATATGTATATAGCCCGTCGCATAACCGATATCAAACTCTTTGCTTCGAGAACACTCTACATAGGTCTGTACATATGTACATATAGTACTAATATGCCAGTAAATATGCAGACACATATCTGTACAAGCTCCCTCCCACGACAGCCTCAACCGCGCTTCTCGCCCGACAACCGGAATTGTCTCCCTCCCTTCTTCCTCCTCTTCCTCCTCTTCCTCCTCTTCCTCCTCTTCCTCCTCTTCCTCCTCTTCCTCCCCTTCCTCCCCGTCTCTCTCATCATTCACTCACAACTCCAAGTCTCACTCACTCGCCTCCTCTCCCCTTCCCACCCAGTATCATCACTCCCCCCCCCCTTTCCCCGTCGGTGCCAATCGGCCTACACCGGCTGGGAAAAGGACCGAAAACTGTATCCTTATATAGTCTTTTATTACGCCCGTTGTGTGAGAGTGCGTGTTGCGTGTGTGAGAGTGTGGATCAGAGAGAGAGAGAGAGAGAGTGTGTGTGTGTGTGTGTGTGTGAGGGTGTATGAGGTTGCGAGTTTCGTCCGCCATCGTCCATCTTCGCCGAAAATACATACAACCAATAATAATAGTAATCGACCTTCCCCCCTCCTTTCCTTTCCTTCTCCTTTCCTTCTCCTCTCCTTCTCCCGGACCCCCTATTTTTTCGAGACAAAATGCCTAAACTTCGTCTGCCACACACACCCCACAAACCCATACACCCCCCCCCCCCCCTTTTTGTCACGCCTTGTGCTGTAGCAGGTTGAGATCGGGCTTCCATCCCTCCCACTTGCGGCAGCCGTGAAACTTGTACAGGTGCTGCCACATGTGGTCCTTGCGTGAGAAACTGCGATCCTGCACCGCCCGCTTCGAACAAGCCTCGAACTCGTGCGAGTGGAAATGCTCCTCCGTAGGAGATACCTGTCCGCAGAAGACGCATTCCGGCTGGTCGTGGCCGAGCCGCCAGAGTAGAAACGACTGGCTGGCCTGTAGCGGCACCGCGCAGATCCAAGACACGTCTCCTGGAGCGTGTAGGGAACGTTCGTGCCGTAGCCAGTCGTACTTTTTGGAAAACGTCCGCGAGCAGTATCCGCACGTAAACGTCCGAGGCTTCGCGTGTCGTGTCCGCGTCGACCCTCTCGTGTTCCGCGTCGTGGCCGAAAACGGGTCCTCGGAGCTACGAGGAGGCCAGGTCGCGTCGTTGTTGTCGCCCGAAAAGTGCGAGTAAGGGTTGGCCGACACGGACCCGTCCGCCGAATAGGGGTAGCCGTTGACCCCAAGCATCGAGTCTCCTCCGTCCGGGCCGGCCCCGTCCCTCAGGAGACGTCGTGCCGGCGCATCGGCCCGATGGCTGAGCGCCTGGTGGATGGCCGACTCCGACACGTGCGCGCCCTCGGGAGGCGTGTTGCGCCACCGTTCCAGCGGCGTCATCGCCGACAGCAGAGACGGCGTCATCGGCGAGCCCACGCCGTTCAGCGCCGCCCGGCTGGCCGCGTGGTGCGCAGACTGCCGGCTGCGCCGCCGCGCGTTGGTGAACCAGTTGATGACCTGAGTCCTGCTCAGGCCCGATTCGTCCGCCAGCGCCGTCTTCTCCTCGTCCGTCGGATAGGGGTGGTCGAGGTTGCGGGCAAACCAGTCACGCAGCACCTGCGTCCGACGGACCGACCGTGAGCTTGACCGCTTGCTCGACGCCGCCGCCGCCGCCGCCGCCGCCGCCGCCGCTGCTGCGGCCGTGGCTGCGGCCAGGGGCATCGCCGGCGGCGGCGGAGGCGCATCGCCGGACGGCTCGCCGGGGCGTCTCCGGTTGCGTCGACCGGCTCGTGATTCCATCCGGCCGCTTCACCCTCTTCGCTGACGCCATGCAAGTGTCCGATGACGGGCGTGGCAGCTTCAAAGTGCGGATGCTGTCGTTTCGACCGCTCCGCGAGGCTGCAATGACGGAACAGCGCCGCACAGCTTGTGCACGAGTGAGCCGGGTTCGGGTTCGCCGCCGTCGTCTGGAGGATGAAGCACTGGCAGACGCAGACGCTTGCAGTGAGTACAAGGGTGCACAGGCCGCCACGCGCCGTTCTTGAGGAAGAATTCGGCCATGCCGAGATACTCTGAACGGCCACCGCCGCCTCCTCCCCCTCCTCCTCCGCCGAAGCCGGCCATGTTGACGCCGGTAAAGTCGTTGGGTTGGAACGAGAGACACGCGTCGGGAGGGGAGCCGAGGTCGGGCAGCGCCGGCGTCAGCGCCGCGTGATTCATGCCGCCCGTGTGTTGGTGGTGGTGATGGTGATGTGGATGATGATGATGATGTTGTTGTTGTTGTTGTTGTTGTTGTTGATGTTGTTGTTGCTGTTGTTGTTGTTGCTGCTGTTGCTGCTGTTGCTGCTGTTGTCTTTGTTGAAGATGGAGCTGGTGCTGCCTCTGCCTCTGCTGCTGCTGCTGCTGCTGTTGCTGCTGCTGCTGTTGATGGCTGTTGTCGTCCCCGTTCC
>LKCN02000005.1:2670504-2686980 GCA_001633055.2 Ophiocordyceps polyrhachis-furcata BCC 54312 | reverse complement strand
ACAGGAGTGAGCTTGGGAGGGGAAAGCCTTGTTCTGTCGCCGTCTTTTGTAGCGTCTGACTTGTGTGACGTAATTTGGTTGTCAACTCTCTCTCTCTCTCTCTCTCTCTCTCTCTCTCTCTCTGTCTCTTCGAAAAGGGGGCCGAGCTAGAGTGGCCGTGCGCGTTTCCGGATTTCCACTGTTATCTCAGGAGTCAGGGTTCATGCGTTAATGCGGCTGGTTTGGGGGATGAGTTAAAAGAAATCCATCGATCAAGGACAGTTCTCGTTCTCGCCCGAGAAAACGGAGTTACATACATATGTATCAGTATGTAACAAGGCGTCATCGCTTCACCATCTACATACCTTGTAGTCTCAAGCGTCTGTCTGACCTTGGATAAGATGCCAACTCGATCCCAGACTCCCCGATGCTCGATCCCAATATATGTACGTATGTATGTATAATCTACTCGGTCCATTCTTTCCACCGCTTCAACATGGCATCCGTAGGGTTATAGATGCCGCCCCTGCCGGGGCTCCCCCGCTTCACCGTCATATAGTTCCAGATGCAGGTCACGTCGGCGCCCAGTTCAGGACACTCAAAGATGCGACGAAGGCCGTCGACGTGATAAAAGGCCCGTTTCTCCGGATCGCGTATCTTCATCGGCAGGCAGCTCGCCGTCGCCCTGTTCCAAAAGCCGTTGCACTGTCGTCTCAGGAGCAGGTAAGCCTCCCACGTCAGGCCGCCGCCGCATACCTTTACGTCACCGGAGCTGTCTTCACAATGACCGGTAATCTTGTCTCTTGCCAGCTGCATACGTGAGGTTGTTAACAAGCTTCCTGGAAGCCAATCTATAGCGGATACTTACCTCTTTGGTCCTATCCAGGTACACTGCTGTTGGCTTCAGGTTCAGAATAGAATCCAACTCGTGGCAACGGCGCAACCAGTCCCGTTGGTTCTCCAGAGGCAAGACGCCGGCATATTCGGCGCTGGCGTACCTCGATGGAGGGATGTAGTAAGGATGGTAGCGCGAGCAGGACACCTCGGAAAAGTCCCAGACGCAGTTGTTGAGGAAGCACCTTTCTTCCCACCACCAGTGATCAAGCGCGACGCCGCAGTGAACGGTGCCGTTCATGGTTCTCTGTGTTAATTCCTGCTGAGGGAACTCCCACAGCCCGTCGCAGCTGATGGTGGACCTAGACGCATCTTGCACGCCCTGCAGGCCTGGCATGCCGGCCTCGTAGGCCCGTTGCAGTGCAGAGTAAGGGAGTTGGGGATAGGTATAGCGCATGCACTTGTTGTCTCCATCGCAGCCCTCCATACTGCCGTTTCTCCAGGCCCAGGTCGTGCCTTGGGCGTCCTTCCACGACCGCTGCCGTTTATCGTCGTCGTCGTCGAGCGGGACGCCCGAGGTCAGCACCATGTTCTGTTCTCGTTCGGTCAACTCGTCCCGGCTGATGAGGCTGCACCGCATCTTCAGCTTGCCGGCGCCGTGCGAGGAGGTGCAACGCTTCAGTCCGTCATCTGTCCGGGTCCAGAGGGAAAGGTCGACGGCGGTAAACAGCTCGGCTCCATCCCTCCCATCGCCTTCGCATTCGCTCTTGACGAGGTTCCAGGAGTAGCCGTCTTGCTTGTCGCAGTTTTCCATGTTTGCGATGATCTGGTTCGGATCCTGGCCTCCCAAGCATTGGAATCTGATATCGGCTGTCCTTCCCTTGGGGATGACGGTTAATCGGTTGAACTTGAGTATACTGCAGTGGTAGTGCTCTTCCAATCCGCCTTTGATATACTCTGCCATGAGTCTCATCGCCGACCACAGCTGAACTCCAAACCGTCCGATGTTGGGCATGTCATCATGAAACTGTTGATTGCAGCGTCCATGGATATCCCTGATGTATTGGTGAAGCTGAAGCTCATGGTCCGAGTCCAAGGCCAGATGGATCTGTTCACACATGGCACCCTGAAAGAGCAGCTGTTGATAGGCCTCTAAGCGGCTCGGCGCATCGCCCAGTGTTGATTTTGGGAAGATGAATGTGTACAATGCTGTCAGGCTGTCGTTTGATCGGACCCCGTCGTGTTCGAGGCCGTCGACGTAGTCGATGATGGTCCGCTGCACCTCGCAGAACAGCCGGTATACCGGGTCCCAACAGGCATTCGAGACCTTGACCCAAAGTGTGCGTAACTCATCCGTCAACTCGGCCGGATCCTCACCCTTCTGGCTGATATCCTCACCCTTCTGGCTGATATCCTCAGCCTTCTGGCTGATGATGGCAACTCCTAGCGGTCTTCCGCGGTAGCGAAAGTCAGGGGGCTGGATCGGGATGCCGAATAAATCAGCCTCAGCAACAGCGACCTCTGGAAAGCCAAACTTGGGATCCGTCCAGTCATCAGTCGGTGTCCAGCTTCTGCACCATTTATTCCCATCTGCTACATCGCATCTCTGGAGAACTGACCCCCGAGACCAGCGCATCGTTTGTTCGTCCGGGCCGCCGGGCAGCTTGCACTCCATCTCCCCTCGGCCGACTTTCATCATCTCATAGCCGGAGACGTCGTTTCCCTTACAGACTATCACTTGCTTGGGCGTCTCGGACACGTCTTCTGGCCACAACGCGCCGCCGCTGAGAAGGTCACAGACCTCGGTGGCATCTTCCCGCACCAGGTCGTTACGGCTGGCGCACGCTATCAGAAGTATTTCGACTGGTGCGGCCGAGGTTGGCTTCGTAGGTTCATCCGACTGGAATCCTTCTTCGTCATAATCGTCATCCTCGTCAACAAAAGCCAAGGCTTGGACGTCTTCGATGTCTTGCATGGTGATGGGTCGTCGTATCTGCGCCATCTTTGCCCTGGCATCCGGTCCCCTGCCGTTCACGCCCAGCACTAGGAAAGCCTCGACCTCTCGCAGGGCCCGAAGCCCCCACCAGATGCCGAATTTTTGCGCATGGTCCATCAGTGTCTCCTCATGCGCCGTTGGCGGAATCTTGGTCGACTTGGTGGAGCGGTCTCTTGGTGGTCCGTCCACCAATTTGACCTGGTGCCAACCTTTATATGCCTCGACGACGGCTATGCCGATGATTTCGAAGGCGACGACAGGAAGCGTAGCCTCTGGCACGAGCTTCAGAGCGATCTTCTCAACCCATTCCTTGGCTTCGGGAATCCATACCGAACCAGCCTTTCGAACCCCTGCCTTGAAGCCTTTCTTGATCACCCACTCGAAGGACCTCCGAAGCTCACAAGCGACACCGCTTCTCTTGCAAAGCCCCCTTGGTTCGGGGGCCAAAGAACCCGGCGACCATGCCCGAGTCGGTGGTGAATAACGTGGCCGCCCAAGCAGTCCGCCCGACCGGAATGCCCAGGCCCGTTTTTGTTTGTGATCGAAACTCTTTGCATACTGTCCAAGACCTTTTCTTATTACTTCCACCAGGAAGTTCTTGGACATTCGACCCTCCAAAACTTCGATGGCCGTCACGCGAGGGTCGAAGTTGGGCGGTGGAGGAAGACGAGGAGCCACAGCCATTCCGAAGAATAGGGCGAGGAAAAGCAGCGCGAGATTCTTCATCTTCATAATGATTGCAGGCAACTTAAGTGAACAAGCCAAGTTTTAGCATCACTTGAGGCTGTAAACAAAAAAATAGCTAACAGCATCTTCGTTGGCGGTAAAGAGACAAACAAGCCTGCAAGTAAATCTGCAATACGAGCCTTACTTGGCGTCCTGATCCGGCAATGAAGATGAGTCGTACTTCCATCTCCCTCCCAGTTCTGTGCCATGCATGGCCCATGATAAAGTTGGCTTGGCAAGGGAAGAAATGAGACGGCAAAAGGAGAGGCAAGAATAGGGTGTTGGCGATCCAAGTGTGGTTTGGATCGAACTGGATAGTAAACAAGCTCACAATCTAACTGGAACGGACATCTAGTATTGCCTCAACGCGGAGGATGAAAAGGCATTCGGAGACTTGATTGGGGGGCGGGAGAAAGCAGTACCGTCACAATATCCTCACGGACGAGAGCCGAACAAGCTTTCACCCGACACGACACTCGCTCTCGACAGTAGTGACGTATTCTCAGAGTTGTTGCATGGCATATGTACGTTCATTAGAATCATTCACGAACAGCGCCGTAATCCTCGTCGAGGCAGGAATCGTCCTTGAAGGAATATTTTCGACGACCAACCAAGTTTTTTTTGTTCCTCTCCCTCGTACTCCTTCCAGAAGGAGCCCGTTTCGACGTATGGACATACATAGGAAGGGTCAGAAATCCCGTTGCCCATCGAGGCACGCCTCCCCTCTAACAGCATTGTATGTATGTATGTATGTACGGATGCATGGGGTGAACAAAACATGGAAATGGATGCAAATCACTACCGTAAACGTCTTGCCGTAGTGAGGCACTTTTGTTTTTGCTCGAGCCAGAAACATGAACGCTTCCTTGTAAGTGATGCGAGCCGAGCCGAGCCGAGGCCGCAAGTGGTTGTTAGTGCTGACGCAGCCGCCCTTGATTGGAAAGCCGCCGCCGCTACGCGCGCTCGCATGTTTACCTTGATACGGTTGCCAGGGGAAACAGCTCTGACGTAAATATGTATCTACATACATATGTACATACCTAGTGCTGACGCAGCCGCCCCTGATTGGAAAGCCGCCGCTGTCACGCGCGTTCGGATGTTTACCTTGGTTCGGTTGCCAGGGGAAACAGCTCTGATGAACGGATGGCAGGTGCATACATACATATGTACATACATATGTACATACGTACCTTCCTACATACCTCTATAACTACCTACCTGTCCGTCCACCTTACTCGTGTCAACTCATCTCCTTGTTTGGTTTTGAACAGCGCTGAAGTTGTCATTTCCCCCTGTTTTGGTCGCTCTGTGAATGCACCACAGTCAAAGATGGATGATCTCGAAGTCCTCCGACGAAGGATCCGAGACGTTGAGAGTGAACGCGACGAATTGAAACGTCAAGGCGACGAAGAGAAACGTCGAGCCGACGAAGAGAAACGTCGAGCCGACGAAGAGAAACGTCTACGCGAAGCTGCCGAAAAAGCTGCCGAGCCCATGAAGCTACTCACCCTCGAGCAATACCTCGAGAGTTGCCACTCGATCCATCTCGGTATCCAGGTGGAAACCAGAAAGTCCAGGACTACGCAAGGCGTGCCTACGAACCCGGTCGGCCGAATCCTCCCTCGGCGAATAATCCCGTGGGACGACTTTGCGACGAAGCAGGAGGAGACGTGGAACGGCCTTTCCATCAGCGACTTGTTCCGCGTGCCTGCATTCCCATCCCAGCATCAGCTGGACTACGTCAGTTCGTTTCTTCGGCCTATCAGCAGTGAGCTTGGGCTACGCCGTTTCGAGCATGACGTGGTGGAAAATGCGGTCCAAAAGTTATTCGACCGTGTAAACGCGGATCCGCTACTGCGCAATAGTCTCGGCCTTCAGGGAACGGTGACGTTCGAGAGCCATACGAATTTTGGCACGCTCGATGACGATCCATTATCCGAGTCCATGGAACACTTGTCCCTGAGCCAAGGGCCGACGCCTGCTCGAAAGCCCAAGGCCCGTCGCAGAGCGAAGGGCAAAGGCAGTCTGGCAGACCAGTATTGTATATACAGAACTGCGGGCAACCAAGACTTCCCGATGCTCGCTATCGAATACAAGGCACCGCACAAGTTGACCATGGATCAGGTCGTCACTGGTCTGGCTTCCGAAATCCAGCCCCAACGTGACGTGATCAACAAGGATGGCCAGGGGTTTACCTTCCAGGCCAGGCGACTCACTGCTGCCGTCGTCACTCAGCTCTTCTCTTACATGATCGGCAAGGGCATGCAATATGGCTACATTTGCACGGGGGAAACACTCGTCTTCCTCTACATCCCAAAGGACCCTTCTACTGTCTACGTCTCGGTATGCGTTCCGAACCAAGACGTGATGGATGACGACGAGACAAGACTCCATCGCACGGCTGTCGCGCAGGTTTTTGCCTTTATTCTTCGGGCTCTCCGCGCGGAGCCACTACCTGAGTCATGGTTTGACGAGGCCGAGAAGCTTGAGACTTGGGCTGTCGAGTACGACGATATCCTTCGACATATCCCCGAGACGGAGCGTAAAAAAGGCAAGGAACCTCACTTCTCTCCCTACAAGCCCCAGAGCTGGAAGGGCTTTCAGAGATCGCCAATTCGGACTCGTTCCCGCTGTCAGCCACCGGATCCCGGCCTTGGACGACCATCGGACGACGATGAGGACGACGGGCCCCCTTCCCCTACTCCGGGGCCACGTCGTACTGTCGCGAAAGCGGCGCCGTCGACGGGAACAGGCTCGGGCGGTGGGAAGAAGAGCGAACGAGGCCGAGACAAGCAGGTGCAGTCGCCCCCGACAACGAAGTCGGCCCCGACAACGAAGCCGAACATACGAATCCGGCCGTACTGTTCTCAGGATTGTCTTCTGGGGCTGGCGCATGGCGGGCCGATGGACAAGAATTGCCCCAATGCAGACGATCACGGCCAGAAGCACATCAGCCGAGCCAAGTTCCTGCGACTTGTTCGAAGCCAGCTTGCGACGGACCGCGGCTGCGATGCGGACTGCGCGGCGCTCCATCTAACTGGCGCGCGCGGGTCGCTCTTCAAGGTGCGGCTGTCGTCCCACGGCTATACGCTCGTTGCCAAGGGTGTGGAGGAAATGGATTTGGACTGTCTGCAGCACGAGACGGACATGTACAAACGACTCCGGCCCATTCAAGGGAAGCACGTGCCGGTGTGCCTTGGCATCATAGACCTGGTCCTGCCCTATTACTACGACAGCGGCGTCTACGTCCACTTCATGTTTCTCAGCTGGGGCGGACAGTCGGTGCTCATCTCCGAAGACCCGGCCATCAAGTCGGGCATGGACAGCGCCGTCGGCACCATCTTGAAGGCGGTGCACGGGTTGCGTGTTCTTCATCGTGACGCGGAGCCGCGCAACATCGTGTACGATGAAAGCTGCGGCAGGTTCATGTTTGTCGATTTCGAGCGTGCCGAGTTCCGTGGTCGGCAGCGGCAGCCGCTCGGTTCGGTGGCCGTTAACGTCGCGTCACCGGATGGGAAGCGGAAGCGTGGCACGCTGGAGGAGAAGGAGAAGCAAAAGGGGGACGACAAGGCCTTTGCGAGAGAGCTGGATTCTGCCAAGTATATGGCTTCAAGGTATACTGCGAGATTGTGATGGATCCTTCAGGGGTCAGATTTGGATATCAACGTTGATTGGCACACGTCTCCGGATGGCCAATACATACATACATATGTACATACGCCGGAAGCTCATGCTTGGGTCATTACATAGTACATACATGCAGAACGATGGGGCTTTGTTGTCCTTTACAGGAGAATGTTGATCCTGTAGCCTTTTTGTAAACACGCTATAGTCACCCTCGACCGTCACCGGGTTGAGAGAGGGTGTGATTGACGTGTCTTTTGTGCGGTAGGTAGCTTGGTAAGTGCCTAAAGTGGCAAGGTGGGAGGAGAGGTTGTCCCGTGACTGATTCGGATTCCTTGATCCGGATTCCTGCCAATCTTGGACGTCCCACGAAAGAGGCCGTAAAGCCGTGCTGATGGCGTGCTCCGTTGCCGATCGAGCAGAGAGGGAGTTGCGTATAAAGAGAGCGGCGAGGAAAAGGTTCGTCTCCAGACTCAGGCAGACGACATTCGTCCACGACGGCTTCGTGACCAGACACGGTTAAGGGGTTTTTTTTTTGTTTTTTTTTTTTTTTTTTTGCCCTTTTGTTTCCGAATCTTTTGTTCCCTACAGCAAAAGCCGGTTGGTTAATGACGTGCATATAATGCAGGTTTTTCAACGACCATGTGCGTCCAAGTATGGACCAACTTCAACTGCGGACACATCGTCTTCCAGAGATGGGAGGCTTGCGATGAAAACGGCCGAGACGACTGCTCCAACTCGGCGTGGAGGTCGGAACGGAAGGACAAACCGTGTGATGAGTGCAACTATCCGTCGCCTCCTAGCAGCAAATGAAGGTCGGACGACGTCGTACTATGCGGATGGTGGTTCGAAGGATGGATGGATATGGTCATATGGATGATGCGTGGGTAGGGCGAAGCTTAGTCAGAATCGCTTCCTAGATATGTACATACATATGTATGTATCCATGTACATACGTCATACATACATGCGCTATAGCCTATGAGTCTATGACGTGGTTTTTACGCTATGACGTGGCTTTTACGCCATGAAGTGGTTTTTTGCTTCACGCTTTGCTTGAATAGGTAGGTAGGCTGAGGGCAAGGTCGAATGTGGCACGTGACCGATGAAAGATGAAAATCTCTTCTTCTTCTTCTTCGCTCGATTGGTCTCTCTTTCACGCCAACGAACAAAGAGCCGTATTGATTCCCACCTTCTAATCATGGGCACCCGTATCCTCGTCACCTGCTTCTCTCAAACTATCCCCGGAGAAGGCAAGCACCGACTGGAATTGATGGCTGATATGATCTGCCGATTTAAATGGGGACGGCCTTTCGACAGCAGCCAAGACCGACTCGAGTCCATGGGCCAATACGTCTACAACAACAACCGATGCCACTTCCTCGTGGACAACGGCCCGGCCGATTCCAAAGACGTGTCTATCACCCGGTACAAATGGGACGGGAAAGAGTTGTGAGAGAGTCTCCTACCTGCCTGCCCACCACAAATATAAATCAATCAGCCTTGCTGATGAACCCCGTCTTGCTCAGTACTGAGCTTTCTGTCGGTCCCATGGTAAAGTATCACCTCCGAAGTTACCCTTTCGGCGTCACGCGCCGACGACGAGGCTTCACGGATGAGGAGTACAGGGAGCGATACGGCGAAGAGGAATTCAAGAAGCTTGTCATAGGGAGGATCTCGCAAAGACGGCGGTGGGGCATGAAGATCCCCAAAGCCGAGATAGAATTCCTCGAGGCGCACCCCGAGCTCGAGAGAGAGTTGTCTTAGCCGTCGCTATCTGCTTAGGACCTGAATATGGTGCGTTCGTCTGAGACTTTCGTCGACCGTGACAGCTCGGGCTAAAATCATAGACGTGCCCCTCGGGATCGCAAAATCATCTTCACTTCATACCGACGATTCCGCCAAGCATACCAGTAAGGCCCGTTGCCAGAGTCATCCCTCTTGTTGATCGTAGCTTCGTTCCGAGAGGAGAGCAAGTCCACCACACGTTCAAGCCCATTTATCGCCGCCCATATCATCGGCGTCGCACCCCGTTCGTCCACGTAATCCCCCGTAACCTCGACGTCTGACAGAACAGACATGGCCGCTTCGGCATGTCCCCATCGTGCAGCGCAGTAAAGCTGGGTGTTCTTCTGCTCCCGTGTCCACGACTCTCTTTCGAAGCTTCTCTCAAGCAGTAGGGCCCCGTGATGGCTAAAACTGCCCAGCATCGTGATGAGTCGGCCTGTTCCCCTCTTCCATTCGAGATGGACACCGTTATTGATCAGCAGCTCGACCAAGGGCCTGCATCCTCCGACTGCAGCCCAATGGAGGATAATGCGGCTCAATCCTTCGGTCGAGTTCACGTCGGCGTTTGCACCGGACAGCAGCCTAGCGATCAGCGTATTGGATGATGCCAACTCAGAGGCCCGTGAGTGTAATCTTCGACTGATGTCATCGTCCAAGTTCGGGCTGATGGCTCGCTGAGGTAGCAGCACATCTTCAAGCACGGGTTTCATGTCGACATCATCATCATCATCATCATCATCATCATCATCATCATCATCATCGTCTTTTTCGTCGAGACGATGAGCGCCGCGTTCGACAAGTATTTGGATAGTGTCCAGAGTGGCCTCATCTAAAGTTGTTGATGCAGCTTCAAACCGGACATCGATACCCAGTTTTGAAAGCAGCTGGACGGCCGAATGATGGCCACCGACCAGAGCCCTCTGCAAGGGTGTCCGGCCCAGTGCATCTTTCGCTCCAATGTCAGCATCATGATCGAGCAGGAACTCGATGGCGGAGCGATCTCGACAATCTACGGCCTCATGCAGTGGAGTGAGGCCCAGATCATCTTTCGTATCGATGTCGGCACCCCTCCGGATCAGGGCTTCAGCCAGGTCGAAAGAATCGTAATCTATAGCCCATCGTAGTGGCGTTCGTCCGCAGATGTCTCTCGACTCGATACATGTGGCGGCACCTCTTTCCAGCAACGCTTCGAAGGCCTTAGTTCCCAGACCAAGTGAGGCGTAATGCAGTGGTGTCGATCCTGTATCATCTCTAGATTCGATGTCGGCGCCTTTGTCTAGCAACGTTGCCATGTTCTCGGCGTCGTTCGTGACTGCCAGCGCCGTACGGCCAAAGCAATCTTTTTCGTCAACGTCGGCGCCTCTGTCGAGCAGCAGCTCTATGATGGAGCGATCTGCATGACGTGCAGCATAATGGAAAGTCGTCTGATCCTCCAAGTCCCCTTCGGCGCCTTGGTCGAGTAAAAGTCGTGTGGTGGAGACACGCTTTTGTTGCATAGCATACCTGAGCAGCCAACCCCCGTTAAGCTCGCACCAGCACCTGGAGTAGACGAAGGCAACTTCGTCATGCAAGTTCTCCATTTCACTTTCGAGCAGTGGAAAAACAGGTCCTCTTGCCGATGTCCGCAAGCCATCGAGCAGCGAAGCAAGAATTGCCGTGTCGTCGGTCCAGACGGCCGCACTTAGAACATCCCATACGGAAGGACATTTCAGTTGTTGATTCTTGTCGATGAATCTGACCAGAGTTTGGACCATCGACAACCTTCTTGTATAGACGGCCATACGCAAGAGCTCCATTGAGTCGACATTTGCTCTCTTTTTCAGCAGCAGCTCGAGTATTTCCTCATGTCCAAACTTGACAGCATAGCTAAGTGGTGTGTCTCCGAAGCAATCCTCGAATTCGATGCTGCTTTCCGAACACTCGGAAATATCAACAGCTTCACACAGCCCGAATATGGCAACGAAGTGCAGAGGCGTAGGTTTCCGCGTCTCGAAATCGAATGGAAGCCGAAAAAAGGGCAAAAGGGGCTGGCAAGTAGCGTCGAGCTTCACAGACGGCACCAAGAACTGCTTCACTTCCTCCGGCAGCGTGTCGGCTTCGCGGGCGTGATTGCCCCATTGCTTTGCTGCGTAAGGATAGAAAAAGTATCTGCTATATCTTTTCCCATAGTCAGCCGACGGTCCGTCCTTGAAATCCTCGAGCAAGAGGTAGGCGATGCATGTCTTGGCCATATTGGCCTCCGCCTCTGGGAACCACTCTTTGCGAGTCTTTTCAAAGTACTGCTGCGCTGTGTAGTGAACTAATCGAATGGCTTCACTCTCCTTGTCGAACATGACGAGTCCGGCGCAGACAGATACTAAGAGTCCAAGATCCGGCAATGCCTCTTCGTCGAAATAAGTCTGGCCAGCTTCGATGGAGAGGGCTTGCTGAAGCTCCCTCGGCGATAACGGCCCTCTTGCGTGTACAATCCATGTCAAGGCCTGGTTGGCAAGAGTCAGGTGATCTGAAGGCTGCGTCGCGATCCGCTTCATTGCCAACTCATACGCCTTGTTATAAGCTCCTGCTCCTGTCGGCAGGTCTCGGGTGGCGGACAAGATATTCTTGACCGACGTCTTATCGAGGAGAGAGTCGACGTGTAGCTTAGCCAAGAGAAACCTACACGCCAAACGTAAGCGCTTCTTCCTAATCAAGGCCAGACAAGAGGTAACTCACATGCCATCAACTGATTTCGTTATCTCAGCCTTGATGGTCTCTATATAATCGGGATATTCCTTTATGAACTCCGGCAGACGCTTCAGGTCGTCCTCCAGAAACAGTCTGACGTCTTCTTCCGTAGCACGAACCTCCTTCCACACGCTATGACCGAAGCCCCCATTCTCGAACTTCTTCGTCACCTCGGGGATGTCTCGTGAAGTTGCAAAGACGTTGACGGCAAACTTGGCCTTGAGTGTCCCGAGCTCGTCGAGGAATGACGAGAGCGTGTTGGTCGTTGTGTAGCACTCGTCAAGCGCGTCAACCAAGATGAAAACTCTGGAGTATTGTGCCATGACAAGCTGTAAAGCACTTTTGACTTCGCCGAACGATGGCCTCGAGCGTGTATTTTGGTGTTGACCGTAGAGCGAGCTAACAGCAGCCGGAAAATTAGCTCCCTTGGGACTCAGCTGTTTCAGTAAGCTTGACGCCAGATCCAGACGGTTCTGCTGTTCGCGATAGTTGTAATCAAAGTAAATATATGCCACACCTATCGTGTCTTCGCTCATGTAACTGAATTGCAGGTGATGGATGACAGTCGAAGTGAGGATCGTCTTTCCGGCGCCCGGCATGCCACGGCAAAAAAGTGTCTGGCCCGGAGTTTTGAGCCACGTTTGAAAGGTGTCTGAATCGAGAAGCCATTGGCCAGTTCCAAGCTTCCTTATTTCGAGATTGTCTCTTTGCTTGGTAGTGTAATCGGTCGAGGTCAGCCACTGGAGGATAACTTGATGCTCGTCGTCATGTTGCCGCGCTTGAAGACGTCCGACGACATCGGAAACGACGTGAAGATCTGCACATATCTCATCAAGGACTCCTACATGCAAAACACGGACCAGTCAGGTTTGTATTAATTAAGATGCCCCTCTTCTCCAATGGGGACTACCTACGCTCAATAGCCGGCATCCGCTCGACTGCCTGCGCCGGCACCACCGAGAGAAGCTCCTTTGCAAACGCTGCGGCCACAGCTGCTGCATGCTCTTGCCAGTCGTAGTTCTTTCGAGAATCGGCATAGTCGCAGATGCCTCGGATCACGATGCAAGGAAAGTTATCCATGAGCCCCGCCGCCTCCATCTCAACGCAGAGGACGTTACCGTCGAGGTTTGTGTCGATAGTTTTACGTAGTCTGGCGTCTTTGATCACTTGATTTCCGGAAGCGATGAGCCCATAATGAACCTGGAAGTTGCGGGAGGTTGACGCGGTGGTGTCTTGGGCGGCCGAGCTATCCGCGGTGGCAGGACTTGTTTTACCATGTGAGGGACGGAGTACATGAATG
The DNA here is from genome assembly GCA_001633055.2 of Ophiocordyceps polyrhachis-furcata BCC 54312. Taxonomy (NCBI): domain Eukaryota; kingdom Fungi; phylum Ascomycota; class Sordariomycetes; order Hypocreales; family Ophiocordycipitaceae; genus Ophiocordyceps; species Ophiocordyceps polyrhachis-furcata. Next base: position 2,674,009 of record LKCN02000005.1, on the reverse strand, counting down.
AATCCTAGAATGGCCCAGAAGATGTTGAGTATTGTTTCGAGAATATATGCGTTCCACGTGAATCGCAAATCCTCCGGATCTTTCAAGAAATCCGATCGGAGGTACTTGGGCACCAGGGCAGGCCAGTTCTTCCGTAAGTCGTCAAGATACTCTGGTATGCGAGAGCCCTGCATATCATGCTTCGTCTCCAGTTTGGCCAATGCCGTCAATAGTGCAGACGGCGGGTTGTTGAGTGCGCCGATCCTTCTGAAGGCCCCTCCATTTTCAGCCGTGCCGAAATCCCACTGAACGACGCCGGGGTACTCATAGACCGGAGTGCTGACGACGACGTCACCCAGTCGTACCTTGGGCGGGATCCCTCCGCCTATACCAACCATGAGGCCGAACTTGACGGACGGATAGGAGCTGACCAAGCGGGTTGCCACCGTCGAGGCGGCGTTGTTGCCGATTTTGCCCTTGGGGAGACAGGCTATGACGATGTTGTGGGCGCCGATGGATCCCAGCGTGTATATGTTGAAGTCGTTTGGAGGATTGGGGAGTTCTGGATGGATCTGGTCCAGCATGGCGGTCGCGGCGGTCTGTTCCTTGGGCAGTGCGCAGATCCAGCCGACTGTGTAAGCGCTGTAGTCGCGGGCATTGGTGGCGGTATCCTGTTGTGCAGCCATGTTGGTGAGCGATACCGCCCAGTTGATTTCGGCTTCGAGGACTGCAGCAGTCTGCCGTTTGTCGAAGCCGTCATGGAAGGGATCGGCTTCTGAGCTGACATGGAGTTACCGGTCCGCCTCATCGTCGGCTTCCCCCGCATTGTATGTATGTATGTAAGTCTCGTTTTCTCAGCCGCACGATTGAAGTTCAATGTGATGATTTGATTGGACAACGCGTGTCTTGCTGACGGGGTGATGCTACGGAAAGGGAAAGGAAGGAGATAAGACATTGATTATGGCCTGGAGTCTGATATGAAGATGTGTATCGATAAGATAGATATGTCTATACTCTGTACATACATATGTATGTATATTCAATTATTCATACATTTGCATGGTGTTTTGAGAATCGTCACACACGATGTCAGGTGGATGATATGTCTACGATGACTGCTTGGAAGATAGGGTTAGGGTTATAGACAAAAAGAGAACGACGCGTCCAAGCCTCGAGCCTCAGCCGGGGCCGATCAGTGAGTAAGCGAGCGAAAGTGCCAAACAAACATCCTCGTTGTGTTTACATATGTATGTATGTATGTCCATGTATGTATGTCCATGTATGTATGTAATAGCATTTATCAGACTTGCTGCCAAGGAAGCGACCGTTCAATTTCCGAGCGGCGAGTTTCGACCCATTGAAATTGTTTATAGGCTTCATCCATCAAAAGCTGCCAAAGACAAGTCAGGCATCAGGGAGGGAGGGAAGCCCCAGCGGCATCGTCTTCAGCAAGGTCGCTCGAAATTGGCATAGCCCAAAGGTCCACAGTCGGATACGGAGATGGAGAGGGGAGATTTCGGCCTTAATATACATATGTTATATGTACATATGTATGTACATACATATGTATGTTGTATGTATATATATTCACAGCTGTGTTTTTCTTCACAAGGCTGTCTTTCTCTCGCTTTCTCTCTCTCTCTCTCGCCTAAGCTAGGGTTGTCTGTTCTGCTAATTTTACCGACGGTGGATACTTGTAAATTCCCTTGCGTTATTGGTTCTGAATGAATCCTATGCTATAGCCAGCTTTTCTGTGGATATGTATGTACATATAGATATATATGTGCATATACATACATATGATATATATGTATGTATGTATGTATGTATATGTATGTTGTTGTTGTAGACCTATAAAAACAACACAAAGGAACACAAAATGAGACTGTGACTGCTTAGAATGAGTGAGGTTTAGAAGTAATCCGGGCATTTTTCGTGCCGTTTAGACTCTCTCATCTTCACCTCCTTGATAGGAGTCGACCCAAGATACATACATACATATATAGATACATATGTATGTATGTATGTATGTATGTATGTATGTATGTAACACCGTAAAGACTTGCCTTTGCGCCTTCCCGCCCTTAACGTACATATTATAGCAAGTGAAGCATTTAAACAAAAGAGCTCCGAGCCCGTCGGCACTTATAGGCTATGCATACATATGTACATATGTGTATATCTATGCATATGTATATATGTATGTATGTATGTATGTATGTTTGTCCTAGGATCGTGTCCTCGCCTAGTCAATCCGAGCCTAGGACCTACGGGTATAGCTTAAATGGGGCCACTCCCTTCCAAGAAATCTTACCAGATAGACCTTTTATAAGCCATTTCATTACATATGATCCTCCTGAGCTGGACCACCCAGGTCCTCCCTCGTGCGATGCTACACAAACCATGTTTACGTACTATATGTAGTTATGATTTCGTTATAGAGGAGCCTTTCATCTGTATAAATTGGCCCTCCCTTCCGGGCTCTTCTTCAAGACGATATCAAACTCTCTCCTTATCCTCTCGATCCTACACCCCCCCCCCCCCTCCCCTTCCGTCAGTCACTACCCGTCCACAACAATGCTGTTCCAAACCACCGCCCTCGTCGCCATCCTAGCCGCCGCCCAAGGCGTCTTCGGATCCGCCTGCGAAGAGCAACGACAGCGCTACAATGCATGCCGCGAGTTCAACAAGGACGGCTCATACCATCACCTGAAATGGTGCCTTTGCGAAAGAGACGAAGGCCTCTTCCACCAGGCGTGGCAATGCGCCGTCGAGAAAGCCGTCACTAGAGCCGGAGGGGACGCGAACCACCAGAGCGTCGCCCGGGAAAGCATGTACTGGAAGCAGTACTTCATCGAGTTCAAGTTCCGCTACTGCCAGGACCCGGACAACAAGTTCCAGGGCAACTATGACAAGGCTTGGGAGTCGCACCACTGGATCTGGGACAACAGGATGGACCTTACGAAGATTTGATTTTTTTTTTCATCGAATCATATGTATAGTGCAAGAGAATGGCGACGGGACTAGTCGTGGCATGCTGCTGTTCGGGGTTGAGACGGTATCTACATACAAAGGGGGGTGAAGGCGAGTTCTATATTCTTTGTTTCCCTAAGTGCAAATATCTTAATACATGTTGTTTAACAAGCATGAGTTGGATCCGACGGTTTTCGACGAGTCGAGTCCTCCCTCTGTAGCCCATTAAATCCATGTAAGTGACGCTTGTTAGCTCCGTCCCTGGGCTGAGATGCATGAGCCGCGAGGCTTTCCACTGCACTAGCGGCCTGGTCCACCCGATTCCACAATCATCGTTACCTTGGGGCCGTCAAGGGCGAAAAGCAGACTAAATATGGCTTGGCAAATGGCAGATTGCGATGAGAAGAGTCGTATGAAGGGGCTATGGAACCGCATCGTCGCAATCTGCAAGGCTCTACGGACGTATATATATATATATATATATATATATAGCCAGGTCAGCTAATATCCGTCTTTACAGAAAAATTCGTTTTTCTGCTACTCTTCCTTCCCC
>LKCN02000005.1:2621399-2641013 GCA_001633055.2 Ophiocordyceps polyrhachis-furcata BCC 54312 | reverse complement strand
AACGAACAAGAAGAAAAAAAGAAGGCAAAACAGAAAAGGAAAAAAAGCACAAGCAGCGTCGACGAGGCCCGGAGAGGTGCGAACGGCGGAGAGAGAGAGAGAGAGAGAGAGAGGAGAAGCAGGCCTATTGGAGGGAGAAAAAGGACGACGGCCGGAATAGCCAAAGGCCCGCGAGACAAAGCAATGGCAGCCAGGTATGCAAACAGTCCTTGCTCTTCGTACGAAGCACGCATTTACAGCGTGGGGAAGACAAAGAGAGGGGTGTGACTTTAGCGCCGTGCCCTGCTTCCAGGTCTCTACTGTGCTGGGTCCCTGGGGGTTGGGGGGTTGGCGGGGGGGGGCTGCTCCTTTCTGCCCTCTCCGCCAGCAAAGCAGGGAAAGTACCTGATGCAGCTCGAGCCGGCTGCAGGGCAGGACGGCATGCAGCTTTCTGTGTTTGTATGTACGAGTACTTTGAAGTCGATGGCCGAATCGCGGACGTGTTTGGTATTCAATACCCCGATGCGTGATTCGTGCCGAAGGGGGAATAGCGGAGGAGAAACGGGAAAACAGGCAAGGAAAAAGGAAAAAAGGGGTAAAGAGACCGACAGTAAATGAATCTGGCTTTGCAAACCGGTTTTGCGCTGGAAGCTGAAGCTAGGAAAAGGGGCAAACGAATTATAATCGACCTCCTCCTCTTCCTCCTCTTCCTCGTCCAACGGGTAAAATGGATCGTCGGCAGAGGTGGAGCGGCCCTCCCCTCCTCACTGGCCTTCCCGCTAAATCGCGGACGCGCGCGGGGACAAGCGCGTGGGCCGAGATATGCGGCGCGCGTCTAATCCGTTCCGTCGTCTCTCGTTGTACTGTACCGTCGTCCCGGCGCCGGACGAGCTAGTCTAGCATGAAGAAGGGATTGCGAGACGTCCGGGCATGCCACACACAGTGACTGGTATTCATTCGGCCGGATGATGTAGGGATGATGGGAGTTGACGGGCTGCTGTTGCTACTGCGGAGAAAAAAAAAAAGTTCACCGCGTCATCATCGGCTTTGCCCGGATTTCGATATGCGGCCGGCCAACGGACGAAGGGAAGCGAAAGAGAGGGGGAAAGGGCGCGACAATGCTCTCGCCTCCAATATGATATCAGACGAGGACTGGCATTACATATAAGATGTGAGATTGAGCAGCATGCCATCCATGTTGGGCACGAAAAACCCCCTTCCCCCCCCCCCTGGTAAGGAACTCAGTGTCTCGATCTGTACGCCCGGCCGGTTCGTCTACATACATACATCCATACATATGTACACACATACATACTCCCTAGGCGGGAGACGAACGCTGCCGAATCAGAAACACGCTGAAGGGGGGGGGGGGGGTGTCGCTGCACGAAAGCTCATGATTAGCGGCCGCCATCAATGGCATTGATCTAATTTGGCTTCGTCAGTGATGGGAGCTCAAATATGTGTGTGTGGTGTGTTTTTTTTTTGGCTTGACGATGGGCAAGTAAGGTAATACCTTCTCTCTGTTTGTGTGTGGTATCTACCACTACTAGTACGGAGTAAGAGTTTAATGAATGCCTGTCTACAGTTGTGTACATATGTCTGTGTGTTGTCACTTCGCTGTACGATATATACATACTACAGCAACCATGGTTTTTTTTTCAATGAAGATAGAGAAAGGTAGCGAGTCGTGCATCTCTAGTGCGCCAAGACGGGTATCAGCCGCCACCCCCCCCTCCTCCACAGGTCTTTGCAGCAGCGGAAGCCCGATGAGGCTGGTCGGTTGAAGCCTTGGGAGAGAAGGCGTCGTAAGTTGTAACACCGCTGCTCGTAATCTCGTTAATTAAGGAACAATCCAGTCTCGCACAGAGTCCCTGTCCTGAAAATTACGAAGACAAACAACTGGCTCGGGTTACGGCATTCCGTCCGCCGTACATACAAACATACATACATACATTAACATACATATGTATGTACACACATACATACATACGTAACAGAAAAGCACGTGGTTCTCGCACGTGTTCGTGCGCCTCACCTTTGCCTCGACAACAATCCCTCAAGCCGAGTGAGTGAGTCTAGGGTAGTAGGTAGTAGGTACCTAGACATGGCAGAGGAGGGAGGGTTCTACGGATACGGATGCTACATACATACCTACATACCTACTGATAGCGAAGCAGCTTAAAATGATGTTCAAGTGTGTGGCGCGAACGGATATATCGTTGCAATAATTGGCCAAGTTCTTCCAGATCGCCGCAAATACGAATACGATGATCGTATCCCGGAGAGGTAGCGGCCTGCTAGGCTAGGCTAGCTTCAGCTTTCCCCGGGGCTCGCTGCGCCACAGCGGGGACGCGGCCTGATCCGCCTCTAGTACTCTCTAGTGCGGCTTCACAATGCTAAAAAATGTGTGAGCACTGAGCACTGAGCAGATGGATGGATGTACATATGTATGTACGAATATGCATGCTCGTACGAAGGCATGTAATGTATGTATGTACAGATTATATATATGTATGTAGAAAGAAAAAAAAGGAAAGATAAGAAAGCAATAAGAAGGCTGAGGAGGCGGAGGAACAAGAAGAAAAGGAAGAAGAGAGAGCCAGAGGAGGAAGTGGAGGAGGGAGAGGGGTGGCTTCAGCACAAATCTCACCCTCCAACAATACATCGTCGTCGCTTTGCTTCTTCGGGCTCAGGGCGGCCCGCGCCATATGTCAATCCCTATTTGTGTCTCGCCGCCCCTTTTCCCGTGCAGCCAGCAGGGCTTCTGCCCCCCTGTCCGTTCGACAACAAGCTGAGCCAACAACGGCAACACACAGGACATCTTTTCTGCTGTACTCCCTACTATCCGGGCTGTTCCCCTCTCTCTCTCCTCTCTTCACACTCACTCACTCACTCACTCACTCACTCACTCACTCACACTCTCTCTCTTTCTCGCCATGCCGGCCTAGGATTGCCCTTCTCGCGCGGGACGGGATATGCGGCCGCTGTCGTCTGCTGATAAGCACGTACATACATACATATCTTCATGCGAACTTATCCTCCCTCTCCCGTCTCGTCTCGGGGCATGGGTATCAACATACTCACATATGTATAATGTACGGGCAGTATGCACACAATGTATGGCTTCTGCATGCATGCCTATTCGTACGGAGCTAGTCTCACTACAACACAAACACGAGAACGCACCTGCAATCTGCTCGAGCACAGACAGAGGCGGAAGAAGAAGAAGAAGAGGAGGAAAAAGAAGAGCTTCAAACCGTCGACCCGCTGTCCCTGCTGACGCCATCAACAGGCCTAAGAGGTGTTGAAATAAACGCCAGATTCTTTTGCCCCATCTCCCGTTAACGATACGGCCACCGATACTCTCACCTTCCGCTGTCCACGAGCCGTATACGTACATACATATATACATACATACATACATACATACATACTATAGAAAGGAACGTTACACAAAGACTGCAGGGGTGATCCCTAATGCTAAGATTATGCTATACTAGGCTATAGAGACTATAGAGGAAAGAGGAGTAGAGGCCTAAGCGGCCTAACTACGTAATAGCACGTAACTACTTAATACCCCCTCTTAGGCCGGCTATAGGCCGGAATAATAGAAGACCCTCCTCCGAGTCGCGCGAAATAAAGGAAAAAGCGGAAAAAAGGCGTATTTAAGCTCTTTTAAAAAGGCTTAAAAACGTTAAAAAAGATAGGAAAAGTGCTATTATAGCGCTTAAAAGCGCGTTTAGATTAGGTTAATCCGTCCTAAAGTTAGCGCAAAAGCGCAGAAAGTTAGCGCAAAGGCGTAGAAACCGCAGAAATAGATATCTTTAAAGTATAAGATTAAGCAGCTAGAGGTAGCTAGAGGCATAAAATAGCCTCTTAAGACTGCTTTTTAGTAGCTAAAGGCGGTTAAAAGCATAGAGTAGCCTTCTAAGGCCGCTTCTTAGTATATTAAGCAAGATAGCCCCTAGCGTTTAGGGACTTATATAATACCTATAATTAGCAGGTATGCCCTGCTAATTAAAGGCAAGCTATAAGGCGATTTCTATTAATATTAGTCTTAATAGTAGGGGTATTATCCCTAGACTAAAAGGGCGATAGCGGAGGCGTTTAGCTAGTTAAATAGATTTAGCAATCCTTTTCTTTTTTTCTAGGTCTTATAATACCCCTTTTACGGGTTATATTTACGAACCTTATACTATATTAGGTAGCCTATAACAAGTTAGGAAGGCTATTATAACTATCTCGAGTTTTAGTAGGATTAGCAATAGGATTATTATCTAGTCGAAATATAGTCCGAATGCTATTAGCTGGCTTATTCGTAATAGCAGCGTTAGAAAAATATAATATTTTAACGAATTTAGTATATTAGAGACGGGCAAGGCCTTTCGTAAAGCTATTAGCGGCTATATTAGCCGTGCTAATATAAGAGATCGTAAAGAATCGGCTTTTTACCTAATTATATACCTATTTATAGCAGTTATCGATATATTAGGTTTAGGCGGCCTTATATTTATTAAGGGCGTAAGCCCTAGTATTAAGGCTATTAGTAAATAAAAGGAATAGGGTTCTTTATAGAAGCCCTAATTCCTATAGTATTTTATTAATCTAGATAATGCTTATGCCTATAAGCGTAAAGTTAATAAACTCTGCCTTTATAGAGGATAGAGTTATAATAGTCTATCTCTTAGATTTCTAGTATATAGGGCTAAGGCTAATAAAAACGACATAGCTAGTAGTCGAGCACCTTATATAGAGATTATTAGCAAAAAAGGCATCTGCGTAAACGCGGAGTTTTAAATCCTTTAGGTCGTAAGCACTGCTAAGGGTTAGGCCTAGGGCCTTTATACTAATAAGATAGCGCATAAGGTTTTTCTAGATTGCAAGATACGTTGCTATTAGATTTAAATTAGCCTTATATAACTTACTATTAGTAAAGGCGAGGTTAGGTCTTATACTATTCGTAAGATAATTTATCGACCTAGTCTATTTAAGCTATTATATCGATAGCATCGCGGCCTTTTATATCTTCTAGTCGGCTAGGATCTTTATACCTGCTAGCTAAGGCGTTTATACGGGATTCTTAACCCCCTCTCTAAATAATTAGATAATCTTCTCGGCATAGGGTTATTAATAGACGTAAATAGTGCGAGAGGCTTTATTCCTAACGAACTATAGGCCTAGAAATATAGATAGCTCGCTTATTTCTCTTAATTCCTAGACGCCTCGAAGAATAGCCTGGCCTTATTGCAGAAGAGAAGTTATATTAGTAGCAATAATAGCGTTATCGATATAAAGAAGCATAATAAGACTTTTAGGATAGGTATAAATATAGAATTTAGACGAGAGTTATCTCTAGCCGCGTCTTTTTAAGGCGGCACTAGCGTATATAAACTATATCGCGGGAGATATCTTAAGTCTATAGAGGGCACGATTAAGTCGATAGACCCGATTAGTACTATCTTAGAATAAATATAGCTAGTTAACGTAAAATTCTTCGCTATAAGGGGCGTTAATAAAGGCGTTAATAATATTAAATTGCAGCTATTTAAGATCTAAGGTAGCAACGATAGATAAGAATACTCGTACAGACGTAAGATAGGCGATAGCAGCGTATAAATCCTTAACGGAATAAAGCTGTTCTTCCTTATCCCTACGAATATACTAATAAGCCTTAGCTATCGCGGGTTTATTTACTGGATGCTTTATAGTAAATACCTATTTGCTAGGAAGGACCTATTTAGCGGCAGGCTTATCGACGAGATCCTAGGTTTAACGCTTTGCGAGAGCCTCTAATTTAAGAGCTATCGCAGGGCGCTATTAAGTTAGGTAGTTAGAGCGTTTTCTAACGTCCTACTAGCCCTTTAGGACCTATAGATTAAGGATATTAAAAACGGCCTAGATAGGGATTATAAAGTCGGGAATTTCAGGTTCTTCTTTATCGACCTCTCTAAAGGCTATAAGGGCCTTAGATCGTAAGCAAAGGACTCGATTAGTAGGTAGTACTACCGCCTTGTTCTTAGGCTTTATAATAGCTAGTACCTCCCTATTTTTAAGGTCCTCTAAATCGATGCCTTCTAGTATAAAGTCCAGGGTTAGAAGGGAAGGTTCTATTATTAGAGGTATAGAGACGGTGTCCTTTAGGGGGTTAGATACGGTAGCGCTACTAAAAATAAGTAAGTATTCTGTATTAGGTGCCTATTGCCTCTCTCCTTAGTCTTTAGGGCGTATAGTCTATTAAATATAATAGTAAAAGAAGTCGTTAGGGTCGAAGGGATTATTATTTTTAGAGACGTTCGCGATATGCGTAACTAAGTTATTGAGGTTTAGATTAGCCGGATTATAGAATCGGACGTCGCGGGCCCTAATAATCTTATCTTCGTCTAGAAGGAACACCTTATAGATATGCCTATAAAGGCCCTCTATGCCGACAAGATATCCCTCCTTAGCCCTTAGGGCTAATTTAGCGCTTTGGATCCTATAGGCTAGAGGGATAGAAACGTACGCTCGATATCCCTATAAGCAAAGGTATAAAATATCGTATTTATAGGGCATACGGATAGCTTCTATAACTATCTTAATAGGGCTTTTTCTATTAGCGTTAGCAGAAGATAGGAGGAGGTTCTAAATATAGGCGCTTGTATCTATAAAATAAGGCTATAGCTTCTTAGGAAGGCTAGTCTTAATGCAGATAGATCTAGCAGCATCTATAAGGGTACAGCTAGCACGTTCGGCTCGGCTATGCTAAGCAGGAGTATATAGGGCATAGGTCCTAACGATAAAGCTATCTTAGGCTGCCTAATTAACGATCTTTTGCTAGGTAAATTCGAGAGCGTTATCGAAGGCTATAACTTAAACGTAGTATCCGCTAGCTATAGCGTTAATACTCTTTTTCCAGGCTTAAAGGCGTTAAAAGGCTTCCCCTCTAGTTTTCGTAAAAAGGACCTAATAATAGTTAGTATAGGCATTAATGCTATAAAGTATATACTAATACCCCTCTAAAAAGGTAAGTATATAGGCGATAAAGTCCTAGAAGATATATTAAAGAAAAGAAGTCGTCTATATAGATAGATTGCGGCTAACAATAGCATCTACTTTGCCGAGATAATAAGAGCAATAATAGAAGTTAGCAATATCCTCTATACGGACTTTAATACTACTCTTTTTGCAGGCTTGCAGTAGCCGATTATTGCTAGGATATCCGAGTTAATAATAGAGGACCGAAAATTCGATAGCCTTCTCTTTAATAGGCAGGGCGGGTATTACGCGCCGCATAAATACTAACCCTTCAGGCTACGTAGCTATAAGACTAGTTACGAGGGCACTAACTATTTAATTATAGCCCTAATAGACCCTGGATTACGTATAGCTATATATATAGTCTTTCTTAGTGCGCATAGCTTTATGCCCCCTTTTTCCTCTTTTCTCTTTATCTTAGAATCTTTATTTATAGTGCCTATAATATATTTACTTATTATTTTAAGGCTATAATACTATTCTAAGATTAATATATCGCTAACGAGCAGTTTATAAATATATATTAGCCTTACGTCCCGTATAAAGACGCAAAATACCTGTATAGCACGACCTAAGACTAAGACTACGACCTTCTATTGCTAAGATAGGCAGCTAAGACCCTAGAAGACTCCTGGACTTTTTAAACTATTTAATTAGGCTCCGAGAAACAAGACCTAAGACTTAGACCCGCTTCCCGATATATATCTAGAAGCTAAGACTAGACCTTTCCTTAACGCTCTATAAGATTAGCCTTAAGAGAATTAGAATATAACCCCTAAGACTAAGATTATAATATTAAGGATAAAGACTATTTAATTATAGCTTTTTCCTTAATAACCCTAACTAACTAGGACCTATAGTCCTAGTTAGCAGCTCTCTAGCAGTAAATTGCTAACTTGCAGAGCTAATAGACCCCTAAGCCCGCCCGCTATAGAGAAGCCTCGATAGCTTTTACGGATCGATCTACTGCTTTCGTCCTTTTTAGAAAGGCCGTATAGCCTATCTTCGCTGCTATTAGATAACTAAACCCGGCTTACTCTAACTCGGCTAAGACTCGCTATAAGGATATTAGAACGTTCTCTAGAAAGAAAAGCAAGTTTAGCGCTTTTCTAACTAACTTAAAAAATAAGATAAGAACTAATAAAGCTACTTTTTAGGATAAGGAAGATAGAATAGGCTTTTTGTTTCGCTCCCTCGAGGGCAAGGCCCGCAAGACCCTCGAGACCTAGTATAACTCTATAGAATAACCCTTCTCCGGACTAGCTAAGATAATTTAGTATCTCGAGTCCGCTTATAGCAATCCGAATAAGTTCGTAAAGGCTGCTAATTGCCTCTGCTATTTAAACTTCTTAATCTTTAGCAAATAGGAGATCTAGGAATTTATTATAGAATTTAATAACCTAGCTGCTAAGACCTATATATTATTTAATTAAATAAAGTATATGCTTTAGGACTACCTTCCGACTAACCTAGACTCTAGCCTATTAACTAAGACTAAGGATAATAGCCTCTCCTACGAAGACTTTTATAGCTATATTAAGGACTTAGTCTACTATTAAAAAAGAAATACTGCCTAATAGGAAACCTAGCAAGCAAGTAATTATACTCCCTACTATAAAAATAAGCTAGTAGGGGAAAATAAGAAGACCCTAACGATAATATCTAAGGAAAAAGGCAAGGCTCTCTCTAAGGATAAAAAGAAGGTCTACTAAGATAATAGCACGTGCTTTATCTATAGAAAGAAGGGCTATATAGCTAAAGATTGCTCTAACCGAGCCTAGATCTTAGGCTTAAGGAGGATGCTAACGCTGCTACTAACTACTTCTAAAGACTCGGATTTAGGAAAAGAGTAGGACTATTATAAGGCTTTTTAATAGTCCTAAAGGTCTTACGTATAGAGAGGAAGGTAAAAGAGTCGTTTACTATTAATAGTTAAGTTTAAATTAATAGAATCGCTCTTTAAGCCTTATCTCTATATAATACTAGAGCAGATGCCTATCTCCTTATTAGTTGCTAATTCGCTAAGCAGGCCGTTAAACGCCTTAATGCTAAACTCGTCCTAGTTAATCTAGTCCCCTTAGTTAATTTCTAAGGCTGCCTAGCTAGTCCTATGCATAAGCAGTTAATTATAACCCTTATAATTAATAGCTAGTCCTTTCCCTAGGAGACTTTCTAAGTTACTAATTATGCCTAGGATCTCTTTATTAGCCTATACTAGCTAGCCGAAAAGAAACTACTACTCGACTATACTGCTCGAAAGCTTATCTAGCCTAATAACCTCCCTACCCTTGCTAAGTACTCCCTCTTAATCCTTCTGCCTAAGACGCTTTTACTTAATAGGCAGATCGACCTAGCTATTTAGGCTAACGCAGAACGCTAGAACTAATTAATTAAAGCAGACGAGAAAAAGTATAAAATCCTCTAACGCTTATAGAAAAATAATAACTTCGTATAGCTTGCAAAGAAAAAAAAGCTAGCCCTAACCCTGACCTAGACTAAGACCCTTAACCCGACTAACCCCTAAAAAGACGACTAGGACTATCGAGACTAATTAATCCGAGCAGTCTAAAAGGATCCCTAATAGATATAATAGGAGGAATTAACTCCCTTAATGCTAACCTAGCCTATACTTTTAGAAGACGACCCTAACCTGCCCGAGGTCTTAATTACGAAGCTTAGCCCTGCGAGTTATATATATTAAGGCTAAGAGATCCTATTCCTAGCAAGAGAAGACCCTAATTATATTGCCCTAGTCTATAGCCTAATTCCGCAGCCCTTTGCGCATATAGAAGGCTTCTTTAGTAAGAAGGAAGCATATACTTTTACGAGTCCCTATCCTAGTTATAATATTACGCTAGAACTTAAGAAACCTCTCTACCTAGCTAGTCCCCCGTCTTATTGCACTCTAATTAAATACTTGCTATTAGAGAAAGAGACTATAGATTATCTGCTTAAAATAGGTTTTATTAAGCCTAACGCTAGCCTATATACTGCTTTTATCCTATTCGCGCTAAAGCCGTACTCTATAGCCTAATATTTCTATATTAACTATTATTAGATAAATAACTACCTAAAGAGTTATATTTTACCCGCCCCTTTTTTTAATAGTACTGCTTTTAACTGCCGATCCGCGAAACGCTTCTCTAAGATTAATATTATCTAGGCATTCTACTGCCTCTATCTCGACCCGGCCTCCGAATACCTAATAGCATTCCGTACTAGGTTTAGTACGTTCTATTAGTTAGTCCTTCTATTTAGATTAAAGGTTAGCCCTGCTTAGTTCTAGAACTTTATTAATGCCTAACTCTATAACCTCCTCGATTAATATACTAGTATATATATAGATAATATCCTAATCTATATAGATAATAACAATAAGGAAGACTATTAGATCGAATACTATAAGGTTATCTAGCGCCTTTATTAGGCTAATCTATAGGGTAATATTAAGAAGTCTTAGTTTAATATTACTAAGGTTAACTACTTTAGCGTAATGCTATACGCTAGCGTAGGACTTAGTATTAACCCCTATAAAGTATAAGCTATTATAGATTAGAAGTTCGAAGACTTTAGAGACTATAAAGCTATACGCTTTTTCGTAGGTCTTTGTAACTTTATCTAGATCTTCTGCTATTACGCTAGCGTAACCGCTAAACCCTTAAACCGACTGCTTAAGAAGGATACGCCTTTTAAACTCGGACTAGAATAGCGCGAAGCATTTAATTAAATAAAAAAGCTTATAACTAAAGCTCCTATTCTCGCTTTCTTCTATCCTAAACTGCTAACCTAACTTAAGACTAACGCCTCTTAGAACGCAACTGCTAGTATGCTATAGTAATAATAGACTAACTCGACCTAGAAGCCTATAGGCTTCTTTTTTAAGACTATATCCCCTATTAAACGCGCCTATCCGATCTAAGACTATAAGCTCCTTGCTATTATTTAGAGCCTTAAACACTTCTACCTAGAACTCCTTAGTTAGAAATTTAATATTATTATAGACTATAAGGCCTTAATATATTTCTCGATAAAAAGGCTGCTCTTAATCTAATAAGTCTATTAGTCTAACTTCCTAGCTTAATTCGATATCCGTTTCTTCTACTGCCCTAGCCGACTAAATATAGCTGCTAATGCTCTCTTGCGTAAGATAGTCGAACTCCCTATAGTTAAGGCTAGGGAGAAAGAAGAATAGATAAACTAATTAATTAAGCTAGAGTCCCTTAGTTTTAACCTCCTAGAAATTGCCCTTTTTATTGCTTTAATTCGTATACCTAATACTATAACCCCTTATAGTGCTAACCTTGCTATGCTTATTCGAAAAAAAAACGCAATTTAAGAACTTAGCTACTATAGCAAGCACTTAATTATCCTAGAATAAACTGCTAATAGATAACTATTCCTCTATATAGCCCTAATTCGCAAAGCCTATAAACCTTTAATCTTTGCTTATAGAAGCTAAAATAAAACAATTAAAGTACTATAATAGGACTACTACTAGCCCTAGATAAAGCAGGATATCCGGAGGTATATCTATAACTGCTACGACTATTATAGAAACAAGACCCCCTATAATAAGACCCCTAGACTCCTATACCCTCTGCTAGTACTAACTACTATTTAGGAGCACGTTGCTTATAATAGAAAGACTATGCCTATAGACTGCTATAGATATAACTATATCTAGACCTTTATCTGCAAGCTTAGCTAGATTATTGCTATATTGCCTGTTACGGCCTTGGAATAATAAGTAAATGTATTGTAGGCACTATAAATAAAGATTCTAAGATAAAGAGAAAAGAGGAAAAGGGGCTAAAGCTGTGCGCACTAAGAAAGACTATATACACTGCTACACGTAATCCAGGGTCTGTTAGGGCTATAATTAAATAGTTAGTGCCCTCGTAACTAGTCTTATGGATACGTGGCCTAAAGGGTTAGTATTTATGCGGCGCGTAATACTACCCCCCGACTAAGGCCGTAATATGCTTATTAAGGCGGGTGTCTGCGGACGCGGGTTGTAGCCCTAGTCGTAGCGGCGCGGTTATTATTGTCGTTGTCGCTATATAGTTTATTGGCCGCGGCCGCGTCTAACTACTTAGTTAAATTTATAGGGGGTCCGGGGGCATTAACGTAACAGTTATAGTATTCTCTTAAGGCAATAGGCGCGTTCTTGAAATTTCTAGCGGGATACTACGTATTATCGGGATTATAGCCTTGCTATTATACCTAATACTCTAGACGCTAGTTCCTGCCTATAATACGAGACCGGAGAACATAATCGACTTCCTATTTAGGCATACTGTAGACTTCCTTAGGCTTAGGGGTTAGAACTATTTAATCGGGCAGGGGATTATCGGGAGCTTTGCGTAGTCGATTAGCGTGGAATAAGTTAGTTATCTTATAGCTATCTAGCAGGTCGAGAATATAGCTAAAGCCTTTCTCGGCCGTAATCGTAAACGGACTAGACTACTAGGCGTCGAGATAAGTCGTCGGGGCGATTATACTAAATCCCTTCTATCGTAGGAAGACCTTATCCCTAATAGTAAAGTCTACAGGACGTCTCCTCTTATCGGCCTATTATTTCTACTAAGCCTGGGTTCGAGCTATAGCGTTACGAGCTTATCGCTATACCTCCTATGCTCGAGCTACGAGGCGGGAGGCGATATAGGCAGGGTCTATAGAATTATTAGGGGTCGAGGAACTATTTAATCGAGGCAGAGAGAGAGGATTCCTAACGTTTTTGCCAAGTACTACTATTAAGGGGGCTATACTAATCGAGGCGTGCTAGGAAGAGTTATGCGCGAAGTCTAGCGCTAGTAGATAATCGCTCTAGTCGTCTTAATGCTTATCGATATAGAAGCGTAGCCTCTAATCTAGATACTAGTTCGTAACCTTAATGCTGCTTTATATTTACGGGTAGAAGGCGCTACTATAATAGTGCTTTATACTAGTAAGGTCGTTAATTCTCTTTAGGAATAACGAGATAAAAGGACTAGTATTATCCGTAATCTAAGCAGTTAGCAGGCCGAAGAAGCGGTACAGGTGCCGGAAGTAACGACTAGCGAGGGTCTCCGAGGTATTATTCTTCTTCCCAGGCAACGTAGCGATAATCCGGCTAAGCTTGCAGACAAAAGTCTAGACGTAGTTGTATCCGTAGCGGTCTATAGGCATAACCTTTCTATTATAAGCAACGTGCTCCTAAATAGCGGTCGGTACTAGCAGAGGGTATAGGAGTTTAGGGGTCTTATTACAGGGGGTTTTATTTCTGCAATAGTCGTAGCAGTTATAGATATACCTCCGGACGTCTTGCTTTATCTAGGGCTAGTAGTAGTCCTATTATAGTACCTTAATCGTTTTGTTTTAGCCTCTATAAGCAAAGATTAGAGGTTTATAAGCTTCGCGAATTAAGGCTGTGCGGAGGAATAGTCGTCTATTAGCAGTTTATTCTAGGACGATTAAGTGCTTGCTATAGTAGCCGAGTTCTTAAATCGCGTTTTCTTTTCGAATAAGCGTAGCGAGGTCGGTACCGCGAGGGGTTATAGCATCGGGTATACGAATCGAGGCAATAAAAGGGGCAACTTCTAGGAGGTTAAAACCGAGGGACTCTAGCTTAATTAATTAGTTTATCTATTCTTCTTTCTCCCTAGCCTTAACTATAGGGAGTTCGACTATTTTGCGCGAGAGAGCATTAGCGGCTATATTTAGTTAGCTAGGGCAGTAGAGGAA
The DNA here is from genome assembly GCA_001633055.2 of Ophiocordyceps polyrhachis-furcata BCC 54312. Classification (NCBI taxonomy): domain Eukaryota; kingdom Fungi; phylum Ascomycota; class Sordariomycetes; order Hypocreales; family Ophiocordycipitaceae; genus Ophiocordyceps; species Ophiocordyceps polyrhachis-furcata. Next base: position 2,627,297 of record LKCN02000005.1, on the reverse strand, counting down.
ACGGATATCGAATTAAGCTAGGAAGTTAGACTAATAGACTTATTAGATCGAGAGCAGCCTTTTTATCGAGAAATGTATTAGGGCCTTATAGTCCGTAATAACGTCGAACTTCTAACTAAGGAGTTCTAGGTAGAAGTGTTCTAGGCTCTAAATAATAGCGAGGAGCTTATAGTCTTAGATCGGATAGGCGCGTTTAGTAGGGGATATAGTCTTAGAAAAAAAGCCTGTAGGCTTCTAGGTCGAGTTAGTCTATTATTGCTATAGTATACTAGTAGTTGCGTTCCGGGAGGCGTTAGTCTTAAGTCGGGTTAGTAGTTTAGGACGGAAGAAGGCGAGAATAGGAGCCTTAGTTGCGAGCTTTTTTATTTAATTAAATGCTTCGCGCTATTCTAGTCTAAGTTTAAAGGGCGTGTCCTTCTTAAGCAGTTAGTTTAAGGGTTCGGCGGTTGCGCTAGCGTAATAGCAGAAAATCCGGATAAAGTTGCAAAGACCTACGAAAGAGCGTATAGCTTTACGGTCTCTAAAGTCCTCGAACTTCTAATCTATAATAGCCTATACCTTGCAGGGGTCGATACTAAGTCCTACGCTGGCGTATAGCATTACGCTAAGGTAGTTAACCTTAGTAACGTTAAACTAAGACTTCTTAATATTACCCTGCAAGTTAGCCTAATAAAGGCGCTAGATAACTTTACGGCATTCGATCTAATAGTCTTCCTCGTTATTATTATCTATATAGATTAGGACGTTATCTGCGTATGCGCTAGCATATCGATTAAGGAGGTCGTAGAGTTAGGCATTAATAAAGTTCTAGAACTAAGCAGGGCCGACTTTTAATCTAAACGGAAGGACTAACTAACGGAACGTACTAAACCTAGTATAGAATGCTATTAGGTATTTAGAGGCCGGGTCGAGACGGAGGCGGTAGAATGCCTAGATAACGTCGATCTTAGAAAAGCGTTTTGCAGATTAGCAGTTAAAAGCAGTACTATTAAGAGAGGGGGCGGGTAAAATACGACTCTTTAGGTAGTCGTTTATCTAATAGTAGTCGATATAGAAACGTCGGGCCGTAGAGTACGGCTTTAGCGCGAATAGGATAGAGGCGGCATATAGGCTAGCGTTAGGCTTAATAAAACCTATCTCGAGCAGATAATCTATAGTCTCTTTCTCTAACGGCAAGTATTTAATCGGAGTGCAATAAAACAGGGGACTAGCTAGGTAGAGAGGTTTTTTAAGTTCTAGCGTAATATCGTAACTAGGATAGGGACTCGTAAGAGTATATGCTTCCTTCTTGCTAAAGAAGCCTTCTATATGCGCAAGGGGCTATAGAATTAGGCTGCGGACTAGGGCAATATAATCGGGGTCTTCTCCTGCTAGGAATAGGATCTCTTGGCCTTAATATATACGACTCGCGGGGCTAAGCTTCGCAATCGAGACCTCGGGCAGGTCGGGGTCGTCTTCTAAGGGTACAGGCTAGGTCGGCATTAAGGGAGTTAATTCCTCCTATTGTATCTATCGGGGATCCTCTTAGACTGCTCGGATTAATTAGTCTCGGCAATCCTAGTCGTTTTCCTAGGGGTCGGTCGGGTTAAGGGTCTTAGTCTAAGTCGGGATCTAGGCTAGCTTCTTTTTCTTTGCGGGCTATACGAAGTTATTATTCTTCTACGAGCGTTAGAGGATCTTATACTTCTTCTCGTCTGCTTTAATTAATTAGTTCTAGCGTTCTATATTAGCCTAAACGGCCGGGTCGATCTGCCTATTAAGTAGAGGCGTCTTAGGCAGAAGGATTGAGAGGGAGTACTTAGCAAGGGCGGGGAGGTCGTTAGGCTAGATAAGCTTCCGAGCGGTATAGTCGAGTAGTAGTTTCTTTTCGGCTAGCTAGTATAGGCTAATAAAGAGATCCTAGGCATAATTAGTAACTTAGAAGGTCTCCTAGGGAAAGGACTAGCTATTAATTATAAGGGTTATAATTAACTGCTTACGTACGGGACTAGCTAGGCGGCCTTAGAAATCGACTAGGGGGACTAGACTAACTAGGACGAGTTCGGCATCGAGGCGTTTAATAGCCTGCTTAGCGAATTAGCGACTAACAAGGAGACGGGCATCTGCTCTAGTATTATAAAGAGATAAGGCTTAAAAAGCGATTCTATTAATTTAAACTCGACTATTAATAGTAAACGACTCTCCTACCTTCTTCTCTATACGTAAGACCTTTAGGACTATTAAGGAGCCTTATAATAGTCCTACTCTTTTCCCGAATCCGAGTCCTTAGAGGCGGTTAGTATTAGCGTTAGCGTCCTCCTTAAGCCCGAGATCCAGGCTTAGTCGGAGCAATCTTTAGCTATATAGCCCTTTTTTCTATAGATAAAGCATATGCCGTTATCCTAGTAGACCTTCTTTTTATCCTCGGAGAGAGCCTTGCCTTTTTCCTTAGATATTATTATCGGGGTTTTCTTGTTTTCCCCTACTGGCTTATCTTTATAGCAGGGAGTACGACTACTTAATCGATAGGTCTCCCGTCGGACAGTATCTCTCTTTTAGCAGTAGACCGAGTCCTTAACGTAGCCGCAAAAGTCTTTATAGGAGAGGCTATCGTCCTTAGTCTTAGTTAACAGGCTAGAGTCCAGGTTAGTTAGAAAGTAGTCCTAAAGCGTATACTTTATTTAATTAAATAGTATACAGGTCTTAGCAGCCAGGTTATTAAACTCCGCAATAAATTCCTAGATCTCCTACTTGCTAGAGATTAAGAAGTTTAAATAGCGGAGGCGATTAGCGGCCTCTGCGAACTTATTCGGATTGCTATAGGCGGACTCGAGGCACTAAATTATCTCAGCTAATCCGGAGAAAGGTCGTTCCGTTAAGTCGTACTAGGTCTCGAGTATCTTGCAGGCCTTGCCTTTAAGGGAGCGAAATAAAAAGCCTATCCGGTCTTCCTTATCCCGAAAAGTAGCCTTATTAGTCCTTATCTTATCTTTTAGGTTAGTTAGAAAGGCGTTAAACTCGCCTTTCTTTCTAGAGAACGTTCTAATATCCTTGCAGCGAGTCTTAGCCGAGTTAGAGTAAGCCGGGTTCGGTTATCTAACGGCGGTAAAGATAGGCTATGCGGCTTTTCTAGAGGGGACGAAAGCGGTAAATCGATCCGCAAAGGCTATCGAGGCTTCCCTGCAGCGGGCGGGTTTAGGGGTCTATTAGCTCTGCAAGTCGGCAATCTGCCGCTAGAGAGCCGCTAACTAGGACTATAGGTCCTAGTTAGTCGGGGTTATTAAGGAAGAAGCTATAATTAAATAGTCTTCGTCCTTAATATCGTAGTCTTAGTCTTAGGGGTTATATTCTAATTCTCTCGAGGCTAATCTTGCAGAGCGTTAAGGAAAGGTCTGGTCTTAGCTTCTAGATATATATCGGGAAGCGGGTCTAAGTCTTAGGTCTTATTCCTTAGAGCCTGATTAAATAGTTTAACGGGTCTAGGAGTCTTCTAGGGTCTTAGCTGCCTGTCTTAGCAACGGGAGGTCGTGGTTATAGTCGTGTTATACGGGTGTTTTGCGTCTTCGTACGGGACGTGAGGTTAGTACGTATTTATAAACCGCTCGTTAGCAATATATTGATCTTAGAATAGTATTACGGCCTTGGAATAATAAGTAAATGTATTATAGGCACTATAAACAAAGATTCTAAGATAAAGAGAAAAGAGGAAAAGGGGCTAAAGCTATGCGTACTAAGAAAGACTATATATACTGCTATACGTGATCCAGGGTCTGTTAGGGCTATGATTAAATAGTTGGTGCCCTCGTGACTGGTCTTGTGGATACGTGGCCTGAAGGGTTAGTATTTGTGCGGCGCGTAACATTGCCTAGGAAGAAGAATAATACCTTAGAGACCCTTGCTAGCTATTACTTCTAGCACTTATACTGCTTCTTTAGCCTGCTAATTGCTTAGATTATAGATAATACTAGTCCTTTTATCTTATTATTCCTAAAGAAAATTAATAACCTTATTAGTATAAAGCATTGCTATAGTAGTGCCCTTTACCTATAGATATAAAGCAGCGTTAAGGTTATAAACTAGTATCTAGATTAGAGGCTACGCTTTTATATTAATAAGCATTAAGATAACTAAAGCGATTATCTACTAGCGCTAGACTTCGCGTATAACTCTTCCTAGCACGCTTTAATTAGTATAGCCCCCTTAATAGTAGCACTTAGCAGAGACGTTAAAAACCCTTTCTTTCTGCCTCGATTAAATAGTTCTTCGACCCCTAATAATTCTACGGACCCTGCTTATATCGCCTCCCGCCTCGTAGCTTAAGCATAGGAAGTGCAGCAATAGGCTTATAACGCTATAGCCTAAACCTAGGCTTAGTAAAAATAATAGGCTAATAAAAAAAAACGTCCTATAGACTTTACTATTAGGGATAAAGTCTTCCTATAATAGAAGGGATTTAGCATAGTCGCCCTAACGACTCGTCTTAACGCCTAGTAGTCTAGTCTATTTATAATTATTGCTAAAAAAGGCTTTAGCTATATTCTCGACTTACTAGATAGCTATAAAATAACTAACTTATTCTACGCTAACCGGCTCCGTAAGGCCCTAGACGACCTATTACCCGATTAAATAGTTCTGCCTCCTAAACCTAAAGAAGTCTATAGTATACCCGAGTAGGAAGTTAATTACGTTCTCTATTCTCGTATTATAGGGAGGAACTAGCGTCTAGAGTATTAAGTATAATAGCAGGGCTATAATCCTAATAATACGTAGTATCCCGCGCGGAATTTTAAGAACGCGCCTATTGCTTTAAAAGAGTACTATAACTATTACGTTAATACCCCTAGGCCCCCTGTAAATTTAACTAAGTAGTTAGTAGCGGCCGCGGCTAATAAACTATATAACGATAACGATAATAATAACCGTGCAATAATAACTGCAGCACCTCCCCGCGTCTAGAGACACCCGTCTTAATAGGCATATTAAGGCCTTATTTAGGGGGTAGTATTACGCGCTGTATAAATACTAACCCTTTAGGCTATATAGCTATAAGACTAGTTATAAGGGTACTAACTATTTAATTATAGCCCTAATAGACCCTGGATTACGTGTAGCTGTATATATAGTCTTTCTTAGTGCGCACAGCTTTATGCCCCCTTTTTCCTCTTTTCTCTTTATCTTAGAATCTTTGTTTATAGTGCCTATAATACATTTACTTGTTATTTCAAGGCTATAATAGCGGGCATTACGAGAGGCCGTTAAGGCCTAGCATTTTAAATAGTCGCAATACTACCTTTCTAGATAAGATAGCATACTATATAGCCTTGTTATTAAAGTCTTATCTTTTTGCTATTAATGCGTATATCCTTACGATTAAGAAGGTCGGCGCTAATTAGGTTAGCTAGAACGTTAGTGCTATAGAAAGCCTCCTTAAAGGTAATAGAATAGCTATCCTTAGATTTAATAATCGCTATGCCTTTGCTAAGATAATAAAGAGGCATGCTATTAGAAGCCGTAAAACGGATTAGGCTAAGGAATTCTTCGTATATATTACTAAACTAGGCTTTATTATTAAAGATATATAACGCATACCCTATATCGACGATAATATTATTAGAAGAGATAGGGGCGTTATAATCTTAAACCTAAAGTATAGTATTAACGATATAAGCAATAGTGCCCCTTCCCGCGGCTATAATATTGCTACTGCTAGCAGCGCTAGAGGAACTATTCCTTCTCTATCTGCTACCGAATTATTAAGGACGAAGTTCTAGATAGAGCTTCTAATAATTCTCTTTAGAATAAATATTCCTACTAGGAAGGATGTTATAGCTATAGCAGGGCAGGACTATTATCTTATTCGTCGTATTAGTACGACGAGGAGGCGCTAGAAGGAGCTTTAGCGCGGACGAAGGCTCTTCC
>LKCN02000005.1:2600632-2617026 GCA_001633055.2 Ophiocordyceps polyrhachis-furcata BCC 54312 | reverse complement strand
GGGGGGGGGGACTTTATGTTAACCGCATTGGCTTGCTCATTGCATTAAATTAGAGGTGCTCATCGCGAGGATGTATGACGTTGTGTATGTATGTATATGTATATGTCCATCGTACCTTGGTTGATGATGCCTTTTAGGTAGCTTTTAAGAGCTGAAGATATGTATAAGGTATGTTTGTGTATATAGGTATGTATGTATATACATACATATATCTAGTCGTCGCAAATCGCAAGATCGAGGTGAAGTAATCATAGTTGCGCTCCTACATACATACACATATATATGTATATGCCTACATACCTACCTACATACATATACATACATACAGACCTACCTCTTTACATACATACAAAGGTAGGTAGGTACCTAGGCAGTTGAATTATATCGAAGTGCCGGCCGAGTTCTAAACAGATTGATACTCCGTACATATATTGTACATACATATGTACACACATATGTATGTATGCAACCTGTTTTTCTTCTGGTATTATCCGGCAACGGAGTTTTATTTGACCTCTTATTTAATGCTGCTTATTATCAATCGAGTTACAAGCCTTTGGTTTATTTCAATATGCCCTCATTGCTCACTTCCACAGCCTCTTCCAACTCAAACAAGGACGCAAGAGGGACACAATGTTTGAATTTCCCAAGAAGAAATAAAAGAATTCGACAAAAGTCCTTTGCCAAGACCACGTGCCAGGCCTTTTTCTGTTCCCTCCCCCCCTCCCCCTTCCCTTGTCTGACCAATGATCCGGCTTCGTTTGTCGAAGGGGAACTTTTGTTTCCTTCAAAGGCCGCCGGCACTGCGATTGGAGTCGACAGCCGGGGGGGGGGGGGCAAGGTTTTGCCCAGTGTCGAGCGACCGCCGGAGACACAGTGTGCCTGCACCTGCACCTGCCGTGAGAAAGCTTCACATACAACATACCTACCTACCTACCTACCTAGATACCTACATACATAGGTAGGTATGTATGTATGTACATACATACATATGTATGTATAGTATCTAACGTAGGATCGGGGAGGGAAGCTCAGCGAGCGATGTGGACAGTTGGCACCTACATATATTCATACACACATACATACATACATACATATGTATGTGGTAGTAGTAGGCAGGTCGTAACTACCTGCTACCTACCTACCTACTAGGTAGGCAGGTGTACGTATGTAAGTATGTGTGTGTGTATGTATGTATGTATGTATGTGTGGGGAGGGAAGGAGGGAACCGGCGTCGTGCTGAGAGCCCTCCCTCGTTCTCCTCCTTCTCCTTCCTCTTTTTTCTTCACCTTCTCTCTCGCTTCTTTTCACGACCGTGTCTTTTCCCAGTACATACATACATACCTACATACCTACATACCTACCTGCCTACTAGGTAGGTACATACATACTTACCATTCGTCCATCCCAAGGACAGCAACGTCTGTGAGAGAAAATTTAATCGGCAAAGCACAGTGCAGCAGAATCCAATCCAACGAGGTGTCATTCATCATCACCTCCCTCATGGCGGACAAAAAAAAAAGCTTCTTCACCAGGCAAGGAAGGGCCCTGTTTTTATGCTCGCGGCAGCACACAGTGTGGCCTGGACCCTTCCCCCCCTCCATCCCTCTTTTGTTCTTGCGGGTGCCGAATGGACGGCCAATTGGCCCCATGGGGGGGGAGGAGCCGAGTCTATATCTGTGTCCCCGGGGGGGAAGAGAGCGGACGGGGGAGGTGGAGGGTTTTTTTTTTGCCTCTTCAAGGTGAAAGAGCAAGGGAGAGAGAGAGAAAGAGAGAGATACCTACCGGACACACACATACACACACACACACGCACACACGCACGCAGCGCACGCACACAGATACCTACACACACACGCACACACACACACACACACACTCTCTCTCTCTCTTTCTCTCGCTCACACACACTCACTCACTCCCACACCACACATACATACACACTCACTCACATAGCGAGACAGCGACACACACACACACACAGAGCCAGAGTGCGAGAATGGGGACGGGAGAAACGATACTCACCGGATAGTGCGCCTCCTCCGCCTCCGACTCCGCGTCCGCGTCTCCGCTCCCGCAAAGACGAAGTCTGAGGCTTGCGACTCTACGCGGATCGGCCTCCTCTTCGGTTCTTCGGTGTGTCCAAGCGAGAGAGAGAGGCCTACTTCTGCCTGACCCTCCCCCCTTTCCCTTCTCTTCTTCGTCTCCTTTCTCCCCTCCCCCCCCCCCCCCCCCCCTCTTCCACTTCCTCCTCCACCTCCTCCTCAGCTTCGACATCATGGTCTCTTCCGTCTTTCGCAAGCGTCACGAGCCCGAGGAGGTGACGCCCATCCCGGCCGCTCTCGACTCCAGTGCCTCGGGCGTCGATCATCTCAAACACCTACATGAGTTTGAAAAGGCTCACAAGCTGGACCCTAACCTGCCCATCGACGACCTCAACGATGTCGACGCCGCCATCGCCATGGGCAATGCTGAAAAGGGCATCGAGATCGAGCACGCCCTCATGGAGGACAACAGTCCCTACCCGGAGGTAGCCTTCGAGCCCCAAGTTCCCCCCTCCCCCTCCCCCGTCCCTTCCCCTTCGTTACTGACTCTAGAGGGGAAAAAAAACGAAAGGTCCGCGCCGTCGTTCGCAACTACGATGTTGACGTGCCAGTAAACACCATCCGCGCCTGGGTCATCGGCATGTTGCTGTGCTCCATCGGCTCCAGTGTCAACATGATCTTCTCCCTCCGTTACCCCAACGTCACCATCACCACCTATGTCGTCCAGCTCATCGCCTATCCTATCGGCCGCGGCTGGGACATGATCATGCCCGACCGCGTCTGGAACCTCTTCGGTCTAAGATTCAACCTGCGGCCCGGCAAGTTCAACTACAAAGAACATGTCATCATCGTTGCCATGTCCAATGTGAGCCGGCTTACCGTTACAAGCCCCTCCCCATCCCCTCCATGTCACTGACATGGTGAGCAGGCCGCGTATGGAGGCGGTGCTCTTTACGCCAACGACGTCGTCATAGCCCAAAAGATCTTTTACGGCCAAGACTTTGGCCTGGCTTTTCAGATTCTCTTTGGCATAACTACTCTCTGTACCGGCTACGGGCTCGCCGGCCTCGCCCGCCGCTTCTTGGTCTGGCCGGCCGCCATGATCTGGCCGGCCGATCTCGTCAACTGCGCTCTCTTCTATACTCTGCACGATCACTCCACCTCCGACCCTACCAAGACCAACGGCTGGTCCATCGGCCGCTACAAACTGTTCGTCATCATCGGCTGCGGCGGCTTTTTCTACTACTGGTTCCCTGGCTGGATCTTCAAGGGCCTCTCCCTCTTTGCCTGGGTCTGCTGGATAGCCCCCAATAGTATGGTCCTGAACAAGCTGTTCGGCGTCCAGCACGGGTACGGCTTGATGCCCATCACCTTTGACTGGTCCATCATCAGCGGCTTCGTCGGCTCGCCCCTTATCCCGCCCTTCCACGCCATCGCCAACGTCATCGGAGGCATCCTGGCCTTTTTCGTCGTCGCCTCCATCGGTATCCACTTCACCGGCTCCCTTTATGCCGACTACGTGCCCGTCCAGTCGTCCGAGTCGTATGACAACACGGGCAACGTCTACAACGTTAGCCGCATTCTTGATGCCAAGTACCAATTCAACGAGACGGCCTACAAAGAGTACTCGCCTCTTTACTTGTCCACCCAGTTTGCCATGGCTTACGGCCTGTCCTTTGCCGCCATGACGTCCGTCATCATTCACGTCGCTCTCTATCACGGCAAAGAGATATGGAGACAGTTCAGGATGGCTCGTCATCAGGAAGACGACGTCCACATGCGTCTCATGAAGAAATATCGTGACGCCGAGGACTGGTGGTACGCCGGTACGTGTTCTTAATCTTTCTCCCTTCACATTTCCCCGTCCACCGAGTGCTGACCGTTGGCCGCCTTACCCTGACCAGCTCTGTTCGTCGTCATGGCGGCCATCGCATTCGGCGTCGTCGCTGGCTGGCCGACCGGACTCCCCGCCTGGGCATTCGTCGTCTGCCTGCTGCTCCCCATCGTCTGGCTCATCCCCATCGGTCTCATCCAAGCCATCACCAACATACAGCTTGGCCTTAATGTTCTGACCGAGTTCATCATCGGCTACATGGCACCGGGACGGCCGCTGGCCATGATGCTGTTCAAAAATTATGGCTACATCTCCATGTCGCAGGCCCTGTACTTTGCCCAAGATCTCAAGCTGGGCCACTACATGAAGGTGCCTCCCCGCGTCATGTTCTCATCGCAGCTGGTGGCCTCCATTTGGTCGGCTACCCTCCAGATTGGCGTCCTCAACTGGGCGCTTCGCAACATCCCCGACGTCTGCACCGCCACGCAGCCCAACAACTACATCTGCCCCAACAGCCGCGTCTTCTACACGGCCTCGGTCGTCTGGGGCGTCATCGGCCCCGCCCGCATCTTCAGCCACGGGGCGACGTACGCTTCGCTGCAGTGGTTCTGGCTCGTCGGCGCCGTGACGCCCGTCATGACGTGGATGCTGGCCCGCCGATGGCCCAAGTCCTTCTGGCGCTACGTCTGTACACCCCTGATTTTCGGCGGCGTCGGTCTTCTGCCGCCGGCTACCGTCTACATCTTCCTCTGCTGGGGTGTCGTCGGCATCATCTTTGGCTACTACATCAAGCGCCGCTACACGGGCTGGTGGCTGCAATACAACTACATCACCTCGGCTGCCCTCGACTGCGGCCTCATCTGCTCGACGCTTGTCATCTTCTTTACCCTGTATCTGACGTCGACGGAGCCGCCGAAATGGTGGGGCAACCAAGGCGCGTTTCAAAACCTCGACTTTACCAACCAGGCCATTGCCAAGAAACTGCCACCCGGGGAGACCTTTGGACCGACCGTCTTCTCATAAGGCCCGAGGAGCGGGAAAATAATTTCACAGAAGGGGGGGGGGGGGGGGGGGGGTCGACTCCGCAGGGTTTTAGCCCTTTCTCGGATTGTACTGATGGTGTATGCAATGTACGACTGGCAATGAGCGGAGTCTGCTTTTTTAATTTTCTTTTTTCCTCGTCTTTTTTCTTTCCTTTTTTTAGGAGAAAAACCTGGGATGGTTTGGACGTATTGAACACAGGTGTCTGCGAGTTATGTGAAAAGAGGATAGGTGAACGAGGGGAGTTGCTGGCGGAGAGTTTCTGTCTTTGTCTCCGTCGAGCCTAGAGGCTGGGGATGGGTCTCTTTTTTCCTTTCTTCTTCTTCGTAAATGGCTGCGAGTTGCGAGGCTCAGGTGACGGCTTAGATTAGAGATTGAACATGTAAATGACGGGATGATTAGATGCTTGGGTTTGCAGTTGCATGCATTTTCTCCAGTAGCTGCTTTCTGTGTGAGTACGTATTTGTGTTTGTACGCATTTGGAGGGCGTGTGCAAGAGGAAACATTGTGAAGAGTGTTCTCAGAGAGACTATCATCCCATGAGCGGTGACGAGCGTGGCTTCTACTGCAAGATGGTGATGCAAAAAAGGTTTGAATCTCAGAATCGCCGTAGTCTGTATGTAAAAACGTAAGTGGTATGTAAGAGCAGGGAAGTTGGTCGCGGAGGAAGAATAGATGCGAGATCGAGAGGTTGACGTCGAATGTAGTCACGTGCAAGGGTATTATCACATGATACCCGGATTATCTCATCCGCCGACGCAATGTCGTTAGGGCTACTAGCCGTAATCCATTCACTCCACCAAAGAGTGGCAGGGGTTTTTATTTTCCCTTCCTTTCTCTGTCTCTCTCTCTCTCACTCTACAGCACGCCCAACCACAGTCGCCAAGATGAGTACGTTTGGTTCTGCATCTTCAGAATTGGAGGCTTCAGGGAAATCTTGGTCGCTGACGGAGGATTCGACGGATAGCCAAGGGTACCTCGAGCTTTGGCAAGCGCCATAACAAGACGCACACGATGTGCCGACGATGCGGTCAGTTGAACGATGCCTTCCGTCCCTTGAGGGGGGAAATATTTTTCTTCCGATAGAAGCGGTTCGAAATGAGACATGAAAACTGCCGGAGCCGCTCTTTCGGGGGGTTTTTTTTTTTAAAAAAAAAAGCTGATGAGAAGGAATTGGCAGGCCGTCGTTCGATGCACATCCAGAAGAAGGAATGCTCTTCGTGCGGATATCCCTCGGCCAAGATTCGAAAGTGTACGTGATGGGGGGAAGCTTTCTCTCTGATCGTTCTCGCCACGGCGAAGACGCCCGCGAGGAGGGGAAGGGAAAAAAAAAAAGAAAAAGAAAAACACTGACGCGGCTCTCAATAGACAATTGGGGCGAGAAGGCCAAGCGGAGAAAGACGACGGGCACCGGCCGCATGCGCTACCTCAAGGATGTGTCGAGGCGATTCAGGAACGGCTTCCAGACGGGCTGCCCCAAGGGTGCTCGGGGCCCGACCAAGAGGGAGTCGTAAAAGAGCATCTTGGGATTTGGACGGCGCCCGATCGAATAATTTCTCTGTCACTACAACGGTGAATGGATGGGCGTGAGAGAGGGCACAGCTGTGGCTGCTGGGAGCATGGGATGCGAGGTGTTTTCTACATGATGGGCTTGCAAGCAAGAAACTATGGGAAGCACCTTGCCTTTTTTTTGGTGCCGCGAGGGTGGGAGATTCTGGAAGAAGATACAGATGAACCGTCTTCTTTTGACCCCCCTCCGACCAGCTCTTCCGCAAATCAAAGACTCGTTGTCCTCATCTAGACCCCCTTTCAAAGACAGTGACAGAGCCATCGGCGACGACGCGATAGAGGTACTCGGCGTCGGGCGGCAGCGGAGCGTCATTCTCGCCGTCAAAGGGGTGCCGGCGTCGCGAGGATATGCGCATGACACCGCTGACGTCGGGCGCAGGGCCGGAGTCGAGGCGGCGCAAAGCGACGACGGTGCGGGCGGCGTGGGCGTGGCTTAGGACTAGGGAGGCGTGTTCGCGTTCCAGGCTCGTTGTCTGGGTGTGGATGAGGGGATCGTCTGCCGCGAGGGTGAGGATAGTGGCGTCGACGCGCTAGAGTATATACATGTGTGTGGTGAGCATTTGGACTTGTTGGAAGAAATTCGAGGGGAAGAAAACGGGGAAGAAGACGGAGAAGAACGTACCTCTCGCAGGGAGAGCAGAGCGCTCCGTACAGCCTCGCTGGTAAGGCCTGTGGTGGCCTGGAGGACATCGATCTGATCGATTATGAGGACTTTTCGAGGGGCAGAGGCGGGGCCGGCGTCGACGTCGCGATCGAGAGCTTGGGCGATGTTGGCCATTACGTAACTTAGGTCTGGGCTGGTGAGGATCCTATCTGGCGAGGCGGTTTGGGGGGGCGAGACGAAGAGGCCGCTTAGGCCGTCGACGAAGGCGAAGCGACGTCTTTGATGGAGGGAGATGAGGTCGAGACTCTTTTTTTTTTTTTATTTACTTCCATTGGTCAGTAACGAAGAGAGAAGAAAATACAAGAGAAGGAAAAGAGAGACGGTTTGTCGAGATTTGATGGTGAGAGAGGGGGGGTGGGGAGAGAGAAAAAATAAGACGCAACTATTTTGGAGGCGCCTTCACGCCAGAAGGCGCCGTCGCGCATGAAGCTGACGAGTACGACCGACGCAGACGACTCTCCTCTTTCTTGTCCATGATCATCTCCTCCATGTGTACTACTAGGGGAGAGCAGGGCGTAGAGGTATCGGAGGACCAGCCAGTTTGTGGTGGCGCCTAGGACGCTCGTGAGGACGAAGAGGGAATTTTGGTCGAAGGAGTTTGGGGACAGGAGCGGTTGTAGCAGCGGGGGGATTGATTTGGAGGCTGCTTTTGACATTGCTTTGGTTTGTGATGGTGTCTTTGTGGTGTCGAGACGTTGGGTTTGTGGGCTGCGGTAAAGGGTGATGCCGTGGGATGGTTATGCGGATTGACTTGTGGTCAGCTGAAGTTTCTTCGTTTCCGACAGGAGTTTGCTTGGAGATGGGAAATGGTTGATGGAGTGGTGGATGGTGGATGATGGATGATGGTGGATGGTGGTGGTGGTTGTGATGATAAGATAAGATAAGATAGTGAACTTCTCTATTGCTGTGGTGGTGGGGGGGCCGGTGGTTGTGAATAAGGGTCCGCCGGGGGGGGGGGATGTTGGTTGTTGTCTTACGGTTGCAGGCGGCTCTACAGACGCACCTATCCTTGGGCTAGCTAGGGCCTACAGGTAAGTGCCTAAGGCAGCCAGCTGCTATGCCGGAAGGATGCTCACCAACCTTAATTGATCCTTTTGACAACCACCGGTGACCTCCGTCATCTCTTTTTTTTCGACGAGGCATCGTGAGCGACGCAGCTCTGGGACTTGTCAAAAAGAGGAGGCACTTCCAAAGACACTAACGGCATCTACGCTCAACGACGACCTTGATCACGAGATAGGCTGTAACGGCCGCAGCTAGCCATCAGGCTTTGCCGACATCATCGAGCCGATATAGATGTCGACATTTCTGGACGATTTCCGATAAAACTGCCATGGAGTTCTCGACTATGCTGCGCGTCTTGCACTCCCAAAGCTTCGTCAAATCCTCCGTCATACCGGTCCCAGATGGAGGAGGAGGAGGAGTAGGAGGAGGAGGAGGAGGAGGAAGAAGAAGAAGAAGCCAGATGGCGTGCACCATCGGAAGCAAACCCTTAGTGCGGCTGATGAGGAATAGAAACTATGTCTTGTCGTCGAAAATGACCCTCGACTATTGCCAATATCGGCTGCGTTACCGTTCAAGACTCGAATATTGAAATCAGCGGCTTCCAACAGCCATCTTTGGTCCGTGCCATGCGACCTCCTCCAGGTCGCGCAGTTGCTGTGCCGGCGCGTCCGTCAGTCAACGGAACATTTCACCCCTCAGGGCGCAATGGGGGAACGTGGTGGAAGTACTGCGCCATTGCCATTGGTCTTGACGAGAGCTACGGGATGCAGTGGCGATCCGGAGACCTCGGTCGAGGCATCCAGCATCGCCTCTCGAGTCAAGTGTTTACATATGCCGTGTCACAGTCGTGATGTGACAACAACACGAAGACATACCTTACCTCCAGGAAAGAGGTGGGAGGGAAAAGCTGTGTGGATATTCAGCTACATGCCTATGCATACATCAGCGTTGTGTATCCGTATGTATGTCACACATATCTGTTTGTGCATCCGGGCGGGAGAGAAATCTGCTGCATAAGAAGCAATGTCCCGAGATGGCTTTCCCGGACGGAAGTATTCGGATCATGTCGAAGAATCAGGATAAAGACCAGGTAAGCCAGCTGAGTCCGGTTGGCTCCAAGACGGTCGGTCGAGTAACGATGTTCCCCGGCAGGTTCCCATGTGTCTGCGGTTCGGGGCCCATGGGTCGTACGTCTGAATGCACGCATGCAGCCGGTCGGCTTTCCGATACGCGTTACCTTCAGCCCCGGCTGACCCTTAACACATCTACCAACCGTTCTTGAAACCGTCGGCTGGGGATCCGTTTCGTCTGATGGAGGCATCACTTATCATATCAGCTTGTCGTATGGATACTTTTGATTGACTGTCAAGTAACGAACGTGGTCTCTTTCAGCTTACTGGGAGGAAAAAGATTGCCCATTGTCCTGGCTTCCCGTCCCATTCAGCCTCATCATGTTCGGTCAGCGTCAACCGCGGGCGACGGAAACGAAGAATACGGAGAGAAAATAGACCGACGGTCTGCATGATTTCAGCAGGTCCCCGTGGCGTCTTCAGCCCCGGCAGGAGTCCAAGGTTCCGTGGCGTCTATTGCGATGCCCTCTATTCGCTACACCGGTCAGCCATGCAGCCAACCACACGGGGCCATGGTCTGCTCTTTCTCGTCCTTGATTTCATTTCGATACATAAGTCGCCTTCAATCTCCTTTTCAGACTTTGATGCTCATGCTCAACGCTTCTCGGCCACCAGTTTGGGTTGTCTTGTGGCCGAATCCCTGGGGGGGAAAGCCGACATCGAACTTGAGAGAATGGGTGACGCAGGATCGACTTTACCCGGCTCGCCATGGGCCGGCGTCGTGGACATCCTGAAGGAGCGGTCGCAGTCGCAAAGGAAGATGCTCTTCTTCCCACTTGGCTGTTCGGCACCGGACGAGATGTCGTACCGCGCTTTGTACGAGATATCCACGGAGCTCAGTCTCGTCATCCGAACGCTTCAAGGCTTCAGGGATGAAGCTCCCGTGCTTCTCCATCTCGACGACCACCGCGACACCATCGTCTGGTTCTGGGCTGTCCTCCTAGCTAATGGGCTGCCCGTGCTCTCGTCCCCCTTTAGCAACGTCGGGGAGCACCGCCGGCGGCACACGGGATGGCTCTCGACGCTCCTGCAGTCGCCCGTCTGCATCACTAGAGCGCGGTCCGTCCCGCTCTTCGACGGCGACCACCACAGCTTTAAACTTCATACGGTCGAGGACCTTTTGCGCCGCCGAAAAGACGGCTCCCGGCAAGGCACGATAGAGCAGGAGAAACAGAGGTCGACGCGCAACGATGAAAACGCGGCCGCCGTCCTGACGCTGACGTCGGGAAGCACCGGGAACGCAAAGGCCGTCTGCACAACCCAGAGGCAGATCCTGGCGGCCATCAACGGCAAGGCGGCGTGCCGTGCCCTGACCCCGGACGGGCCGTTCCTCAACTGGATCGGGCTGGACCACATCGCCGGCCTCGTGGAGATGCACATCCAGCCCATGTGGCTCGGCGTCGGCCAGATCCACGTCCACGCGGCCAACGTCACGTCCCAGCCGGCCCTATTCCTGCGTCTTCTCAGCCGCTACCGCGTCTCGCGCACCTTTGCCCCCAACTTCTTCCTGGCCGAGCTCGTCTCCGCCATGGACGGGCCGAAGCAGCCGCCGCTGGATGCCAAGACGTGGGACCTGTCCGACCTGGCCGTCTTCGCGTCGGGAGGCGAAGCGAACGACGTAAAGACTTGCGTTGCGGCATCTGCCCTGCTCGAGCGGTACGGCGCTCCGCGGAACGTCATTACCCCGGGCTTCGGCATGACTGAGACGTGCGCGGGCGCCATCTTCAACCTCGACTGTCCCGCGTACGAGGTCCAGAACGGCCTGTCGGCAGCATCGCTCGGCAAGTGCATCGAGGGCATGGAAATGCGTATTGCCGTCAAGGACGACCCGTATGATGGCAGCTCGCGGTCGGCGGCGAACGAGCCGGGCGAGCTCCAAGTGCGCGGCGACGTCGTCTTCTCCAAATACTACCGCAATCCGGAGGCGACGTCCGAGGCCTTTACCCCCGACGGCTGGTTCCGCACGGGCGACCAGGCGATCATCGACCCGGCAGGCAATCTCCGGCTGATAGGCCGTCTGAAAGACGTGATCAACATCAACGGCATCAAGATTGCCACGTCGGATGTACAGGCGGCGCTGGAGGAGGCCTTGGGCTCTCGGGTCGCCCGCGTCGTGGCCTTTCCGGCCCGGGCGGAGCACACGGAGCAGATTACGGTTGCGTACGTGCCCAAGGAGTGGCCTCTGGAGGCGAGGACCATGGTGGACATTGAGAGCCTGGCCGTGGAGGCATGCATCATGAGCGGCGGACCGCGACCTCTCGTCTTCCAGCTCAGCCGGTCGTCGGTGTCGAAGCTGCCCCTGTCTGCGCTGGGCAAGATTTCCCGAGCTAAGATGAGGGTCTTGTTCGAGGAGGGCGTCTTTTCCGACGATGTCGAGCGGCACTCGCACACGGTGGGCGACTTTAAGGAGCAGGAACAAGTACAACAACAGCAGGGCTCAGAGGCGGCGAACGACGCCGAACTGAGCCTTCTCGTGGAGGACATTGCGCAGACAATCGGCATCTCGCGCGACGGCGTGAGGTTGGACGCGTCCATCTTCGAGCTCGGCTGCAAGTCGATGGACCTGATCCGGCTCAAGCACCGAATCGACACTCGGCTCGGCACCGAGGTCCCGATCGTGATGCTGATGAAGCACCCTACCGCCCGGTCGATGGCCGCGGCCCTGAGCATCCTCCTCGGGCGGTCCGGCAGCTGCTCTCTCGGCGAGGGCGATGCGGCAGCGTCGATCATCGCCGACTACGATCCGGTCGTGACCTTCCGGCCCGGCGGGTCGAAGACGCCCCTGTGGCTGGTGCATCCCGGGGTAGGCGAGGTGCTCGTCTTCATCGGGCTCGTCCAGCACATGAGCGACGACGACCGGCCGATCTACGCCCTGCGGGCTCGGGGCTTCGAGGCCGGCCACAAGAACTTTGGCTCGATCGAGGAGACGGTGGAGGCGTACGTGGCGGCGATGCGGTCGAGGCAGCCACAAGGTCCCTACGCGCTCGCCGGTTACAGCTACGGCACGATGCTGGCGTTTGAGATGGCCAAGATTCTCGAAGGCGAGGGGGACAGGGTGAAGTTCCTGGGAAGCTTCAACCTGCCGCCGCACATCAAGACGCGGATGCGGCAGCTGAACTGGAACATGTGCCTACTTCACCTGACGTACTTTGTCGGCCTGATCAGCGAAGAGTACAACAGTAACGACGACGACAATCTATTGGCGCTCGACCGGGGCGAGGCCCTGAAGCGGGTCATGTCGGAGGCGGACATGGATCGCATGCGGGAGCTGGGTCTCGACGAGCAGGGGCTTGCGCGGTGGGCGGACGTGGCCTTTGGCCTGCAGAGCATGGCGGTCGACTACGAGCCCGGGGGGACGGTGGAGGCGCTGGACGTCTTCCACGCGATGCCGCTCAAGGTGGCGGCGCGGTCGAGGGAGGAGTGGCTGGCGGTGCATCTCAGTCGCTGGCGGGACTTTTGCCGCTCCGACGTCAGGTTTCATCGGGTTGGGGGGGAGCATTATACGATGCTTGGGCCGGAGCATGTTGTTGGCTTTGCCGCTACGTTGAAGGCGGCTTTGAGGGATAGGGGGGTTTGAGAGGGGATGATGGTGATGATGATGGGGATGATGATGATGATGATGATGATGATGATCTCTTTTTCTCTCTGTGTGTCTCTGTGTCTCTCTGTGTTTCTCTCTGTGTCTCTGTGTCTCTCTGTGTTTCTCTGTGTCTCTGTGTTTCTCTGTTTCTCTCTGTCTCTCCGTCTCTTCTCCGTCTCTCCTCCATCTCTCCTCCGTCTCTTCTCTCTGCAGTCTAGTATCATATAGAAGCGGATCGTTGATGGCCCTTGACAATCTTCAAACCGATAGCCTGGCTCTGAATCTGGTTCTGAAACTGGCTGTTCTTGGGCGGCGTAAAGCCCGCTCGCTGAGGCTGCGGGTTGTGATATGGCGGCTTTCTCGACGGGGGAGCAGCAGGTCTTTTCGACGACGAAAACGACGTTGTCGAGTCATCCGGCTTGAGGGACTCTTTGATGCGTCTCGGGGGGCCAAGCGGAGGGGGCTGGCTTGCGGGCTCGTGCTTGGGGGGGTGCGCGGGGGGGGGCGGACGTCGTCGCCCTTGGTTGGTGGTGAGGGCTTGCGGGTTGGTTGTGGTCTTGAAGGCTGTTGCTGTTGTTGCTTTTGCTGTTGCTGCTGCTGCTGCTGCTGCTGTTGTTGCTGCTGCTGCTTCGAGTGCAAAGACCTGTAGAAGGCGGGACTCAAGGGAGGACCAGCACCAGCATTATCACCAGATGATAACGATGATGATGATGATGATGATGATGGCTTGACGGCGGCTGCCTCTGCCTTTACTAGATCCTTCTTCAAGTCTGCAATCTGACGATACGTCAAGGTCAGGATGCCAATCTGCACCGACTGATGACGAAAAGTCTCCGCCTTCTCAGACTTGAAGAGCTTCCAGGCCTTGTGCTGCGCCTTAGCCGAGTCCTGGATCTTGGCGTCGAGTTCGACATCATCCAGGCTGGCTGCCGTTTTCGTCGGCCGGTTGAGGCCCAAGTCCGTCTCCCGTCGCCACACGTCCTTCTCTAGCGATTCGAGGCGGGAGCGGATCTCGTCCGGCGTGTGGGGAACCTTGGCCATCCCTCCGGCCGGGCCTTGGAACTCGTATCGGCCGTGGACGAGGCGGAGGCCCGGCGCTACCTCTGGGACTTGGGGGGCGGAGTTGGTGGATGCGGAGAGGAGTTGGGATAGGGGGGGCCGGTAGGCGTCTGGGACTGTCTGGATGGTGGTGGAGGAGTGGGATTGGGATTGGCCTTGGGGTTGGGCTTTGATGGGATGGGGGATGAGGATGCATGAGAGGAGGAGGAGGAGGAGGAGGCGGAGGAGGCGGATGGTTGGGGGTTGAGGTTCTGTCATGGTGGTTTTGGTGGTGGTGATGATGGACGTGTAGATGAGTTTTATGGGTTTGGTAATGGTTGATGAGTTTTATGGGTTTGGTAATGGTTGATGAGTTTATGGGTTTGGTTATGGTTGATATAGTAGACGAAGAAGCATCTTGAGTAGTTGACGATGATGGATCATGGCATACATAAGTAAGTATGTCGTGTATGTGTATGATGATATTGATACCAGGTATGTATGGATATAATATATATCGTCATCTTCTTCTTCTTCTTCTTCTAGAAGACGAGGCATGATGGAGCAAAGGCAATATTAACACGCTGCCACATACGTTGCCATCGAAAGATGCTGATGCCCATCTTCGTGTTCGCCCTTGGCCACATACATGTGTTATTATTATATTGGCGGATCTCCTCTTCGTATTTAGCCAGCCATACGATGTTTTGCATTGTGTGTATATAAGATGAGGCTTGGCTGGAGAGTTTCAACACCCTGGGTGTTGGGAGGAGGACAAAGGTAATTTAACAGCTCTGTCTGTCTCTTCTCTCTCTCCATCTTTCTCTTCAGTCTTACAGCTTAGCTTCTTCTTCCAACTAAATCAAAACTCTCAGTAACACCACAGCCGCTTATAGCCAAACAGACAACTGCCGCCGTACTTTCTCCTATCACAGCATTCCTTTCCCGGGTTCCCCATCCCCTTCCTCGAGCACATGATGGCAAGGGAAGCCTCCTCGGTGGAGAGAACGAGCTGCCGCTGATGGTCGTTATACCGGTTCCATTCCAAGCCAGAGAACTCGGACCCCCCGCACGACAACGACTGGCCGTGCCACTGACACACGCGGTCCTGATACGCGCACGTCTCGGCGCTGTGCGCCACGCCCAGGACCCTCCTGCTCTCGACGGGGAAGGCCTCGCACCACAGCTCCTGGAAGCCCATCGCGCACGGCTTCCCGTACGCCCGGCAGCAGTCGGGGCCGGGGTTGACGCCGTCGGACGACGCCTGCCCGCATATCTCCGACCTCTTGAGGTACCGCGTCGTCGCTACACGTTGCGGGTAAGGGTCGTAGATGGGGATGGGGAGGGTTTTGGTGCAGAAGCCGCGGTAGAGGCGGCCGCGCCATATGCATCTGTGGCCTTTGAAGGTGCAGGTGTCGTCGTATCGGCGGGCTGTGGCCGTGAGGCTGTATAAGACGACGAGGAGGAGGGATACGGCTAGGGTTACATGCATTGGCCTTTGTAGCTGGTTATGGTGAGTAGTAGTTGAGTAGTAGTTAGTTGAGTAGTAGTTAGTTGAGTAGTAGTTAGTTGAGTAGTAGTTAGTGAGTAGTAGTTGAGTAGTAGTTGGTGAGTAGTAGTTGAGTAGTAGTTAGTAGTAGTAGTGAGTAGTAGTGAGTGGTAGTAGTTAGTAGTAGTAGAGAGAGAAAGAGAGAGAGAGAGAGAGAGAGAAGAGAGAGAAGAGCTAAAGGAAACAAAAGAGACACAGTTGGATAGGTATGTATGTATGTATGTATGTATGTATGTATGTATGTATGTGTATAAGGGGAAAAGAGTCAGATGGTAGACGCCCATAAACCTCTTTATACATACACGCAACTCCTGTCCAACATGTATGCTTTGGCAAAAGACACTGCAGGGAAAAAGCTTGATAAGAACAAACAGCCTTGAATAAAGACAAAAGACAAAAATAGGGGTCCAAGTTCGCCTAAGACCTATATAACAAAGCTTGTATGTATAACAGGGAACAGACTTTCGTTGGTAGGGCTGAACGGGAAACCTTGCTGGAGTTACATATTGCAGTTGTAAACCTTTTTTTTACAGATGGAGCTTGACCTGGGTAGGGAGGTAGATGGGGAGGTAGATGGTAGGTTAGATGTAAAGGATAGAATGGTGTGATGGTTGATATAAGAGAGGACAGGGGGGGGGGGGGGGGGAATGTGAGTTTGGGAAGAAGTAATAGGAGTATATATGTATATACATACATATGTATGTTGTGTCTGTGTGTATACTACTACATAGGTAGGTAGGACAGAGGAGGAGGGGAGGGGGAGGGGGAGGAGGAGGGCGAGGAGGAGAGGGAGGAGGAGGAGGAGGAGCAGGAGCAGGAGTGATAGGTGCGTATTAATATAGACTCAAGAGAGAGAGAGAGAGAGAGAGAGAGAGAGAGAGAGAGAGAGAGAGAGAGAGAGAGAGAGAGAGAGAGAGAGAGAGAGAGAGAGAGAGAGAG
>LKCN02000005.1:2559632-2581442 GCA_001633055.2 Ophiocordyceps polyrhachis-furcata BCC 54312 | reverse complement strand
CCTCTGCTTCGTTTCAGCCAGCGGGCCATCCGGAGTCTCGCACAGAGAGAGAGAGAGAGAGAGAGAGAGAGAAAGACATGCGAACTGGGTGGTCATTTTGTCGTGTCTTGTCCTGTCATTCACCTCCTGACGCATAGATCCGTTCGCAAGATCCATTTCTCCCCTGCCGTCACCTCACGGCCCTCGTGCTTCGACCTCGTCAGCCAGACACATGCCATCGTGGCCGACCGATCAGCACCCACCAGGAGGCAATCGTCGCCGTGCTTGTGCAGCAGCAGCAAGCCCGTCTCCGGCGGCACGACAATCGCCTCGGCCCAAGATTTGCGGTCGTGAGGGTAGAAGACAGTTTCGCCGCCGGCGCAACCCTCGGCCGCGGAGGTCAAGTAGAGCAGCAGCGTCCAGGTGGTACGCGCAGACGTCGGAGGATCCGTCGCGAGCTCGACGTTGTTTTCGTCGTCGTCTGTCGGGAGATTTTAAAAGATGCACCAGCATAGAGGTGGTAGAGAGTAAAAGAAAAGACGCACAATGACAGTCAAAATATTGTCCCTTGGAATAACGATACACCCTTATGTTCGCATTTAGCCCGACGGGCTCACCGCCCCTTGTCGAGTGAGTCCACTCTCAACGATCAGCATCCTTGTAAGGCGCCGGGCATTCATCACATTCACAGCCCAACGCACCACAGATGCTTGACCTTGTCGTCCTCGGTGAGCGCCTCCTTCAAGCCCGTCTGCTCCCACAGACGGCGGGCAAAGACGGCATCGTCGACCTGAAACCGATCGTTGACGCGTGCCGCCTCGCCACGCTTCGGCCGCGCCGGCGTCGTCTGCAGCGGCAGCGTCCGGAAAAAGGCCACATAGTCGCGGCACAGCGAGCGCGGGAAGAAGAACGGGACGAGAGCGATCTTGGCCGTCGCGGGGTGCAGCTGCGGCGTGAGATCCGCCACCGGCAACGAGGGCTTGAAGCGAGGCCATTCCGGCGCCTTCTCGACGGCCGGTCGATTAGCGGACGGTTTGGCCTTTGGCATGGACGAGACTATGAGTAGGTAGGTATGTATGTATGTACGATGTACGATGTATGTATGTATGTATGTATGTATGTATGTACGTGTATGTAGGTAGGTAGGTAGGCAGTATATAATGTGATTATAAAGGGGGATGATGCAAAGTTGTGATGCAAAGCAATGCTTGACAAGCTCAGTTGCGTTGGCCTTATCCTTATCGGCAGAATCACCCGGCCAATCAGAGCACTTCAACAATTCAATCTCGTCCCGCCTCCAATCTCCTCGATTCAGCAGCTCCCTCCACGCTTGCAGTCGCTGCTACATCTTGGAGCATCACTGCTGGCCGCCTCTCGGGGAGCATCCAGGAACCCCGCCATGGACCCCCCCCGAACCGCCCGCCACCTTCCAATATGCCCCCCTCCGCCGCCAGCTCCACCAACTAGGCCTCTTCCTCGCCGGCGCCGGCTTCCTCGCCGCCTCCGTCGCCGTCTCCCGCCGGGCCGTGGTCCGCCGCCGCCTGGAAGCCCTCCCCGCCTTCCACACCTGCAACCGCAGCTCTCCCGCCGCCGACGCCTCCGATCGCTTCGGCCTGGCCACGCAGGCACTCGGCCTCGCCACCCTCAACGTCGGCAGCTTCGGCGTCCTCCTCACCGGCGGCATAGCATGGGGCTTCGATCTGTGCTCTGTCGCTGAGCTGCGCTTTAGGACGCAGCAGGTTCTTCGTCGCTCTGCTGCCAACGTCGACCCCGAGGCCGAGCGAGAGATGGAGGAGGCTATGGCTTCGCTGTTGCACAAGTTTGGTTTGGACGCCGCTGGTGCCGATAAATCCGCCGCCTCTGGCGCTGAGGATCATGTGTCGACCGACAAGTGATGTCGCCTGTCACCATCCTCCCCCTCTGTTTCTCTTGTGCACTCAGACGCCGCCAGCAAACTCCATCGTGTTCTATTCTTAGACGAGATGTTTCTGGAGACCTGTATGTATGTATGTACGTCACTGCATCCCCTCATGGATTGCGGGTACTTTTTCTCAACATGTTGCTATCACGCAGTTTATCTGGTCCAAAATAAGGTCTCTCGACTGTCGCATACAATGGTACGATGCCTGCGGCAGTCATTCGCGTCTGTATCAAAGGGAGAGATGGTCATGAAGTATGTGTACATGTGTATATATATATATGTATGCATATATATGTCTGTCTAGTATGGTCAACACAGACAGCTGCATGCTCTATCGCGCCCTCCGACTTCAATAAATTCAAAACGCTAGACATGCCAACTGCCTCTGCCGGGAAGCATAAAATACGCCGTCCGCCTCTCCCAGCCAAAACAAAAACAAAACAAAACAAGGATAACTGGCGTCTATCCAATGCTCTCAGCATGAAGCCGAGGAGCCAAATCACGCTCTGCAGCGTTACAGTACACGAGGTTGAGGCCGCGTGACGTCCCCCCTTTTCCTATTCTCGTCCGCCTTCACTGGCTTTCCTTGGTCTTCATGGTTCTCTTGAGCTCCTGCAGCTCCTCTAGACCCTCGAGACTGCTTCTGCGGCCCCAATTCTTGGGTTGCCTCTTCAGAAAGGCGCCGACGGCACCGAGGTAGCCCTCATGTCGCAGAAAGTAGGCCTGCTTCAAACCGTTGCTCCAGAATTTGATGGCATAGCTCAACGTATTCATCGTCTGGCGGTGCCCTCGAATAAAAGACCCGCCAAAGTAGATGTCTGACAAGTTGTGGATCTGCGACTGTAGATAGGCGATATGCCCGATATTGTTGGAGATGGCGTACAGCAACGACCGAGAAATGTCGCCGTCGCCAAAGTCGGGAGCCTCAGGGTTGCCGTCGTCGGCTGCGGCCGCGACAGCCTCGGAAGCGCTTTTAAGCCGAAAGACCTTGCCAAATGACGAGGCGATTGCGGTGCTCTTGAGGCCGATCTTGCCGTAGTCGGTGCCGTAGATGTCCCCGACGAGCATGTCGACCTTGGCGTTGTCGCCTTGGCCGGCCAAGTCGAGCATCTCGCCAAAGGTACGCGCGCCCGTAAGCAGAGAGAGGAGTCCCCAGAGCGTGCCGCCTCCTAGAGAAGTACCACCGACTCGTTGGTAGGAACGCTGACCGGTGACCTTGAGGAAAGACACGCCTGAGCCGATGTTGACGAGAAGGTACGGGTATGGCCTCTCTCGGGGGCTGACAAAGTGCATCGGGTCCGTAACGGAGTATGTGAAGACCTCACGAGGGATCTCGGTGATGAAGAAATCCAGGCCTGGGGTTGGGGGGGGGGGGAGGGGGGGGGGGGCAACCTCACTCAGTACGTCAGCATCGCTCGGTAAATGGGATTGTGGTTCCGACTGACCGATGATGAGACATTCCA
This sequence comes from Ophiocordyceps polyrhachis-furcata BCC 54312, assembly GCA_001633055.2. Taxonomy (NCBI): domain Eukaryota; kingdom Fungi; phylum Ascomycota; class Sordariomycetes; order Hypocreales; family Ophiocordycipitaceae; genus Ophiocordyceps; species Ophiocordyceps polyrhachis-furcata. Next base: position 2,578,079 of record LKCN02000005.1, on the reverse strand, counting down.
TCTCGTCCTCACGTAGGACGTCAACGCCGAGCGCATCGCGTATCTTGTCGTAGAACTTGTAGGCGCCGCCGCCTGTGGCCATGACGCAGAGCTCACTGGGCCGCGAGCCATTGAGCTCCAGGTGCTTGTCGCGAAGGTGCTTCATGAGCTCGACGCAGTCGTCAACACGGTCCGTCTCAAAGTTCTGGAAGTTCAGTCGACCGCCGGGTTCGGTTGAGTGAGCCTCACGCGAGAAGTAGACGAGTTTGATGAGTGAGCCACCAATCTGCCGGAAATGTCAGAGGGAGAGAGAGAGGTACGAAGGCGAAAGACCGAGAGGAGGGATCAAACTTGCGTCAATGGCGATATGGCTCACGACGGCCGTGTGATTTGGTAGGCGGATGTCGCTCGTCTCGCGGCGCGTAGGACTGCCGCTGGCGCTGGCGCTGGCCTGGGCCCGGCCCGGCGCGGGAGAGGATGTCTCGGCATCGACGATGAAGGCGCCCTTGACGTTGATCTTGACGCTTCCGGGTCTCGTGATGGTGTTGTCGATCTCGGCCATCGACGTCCTGGTGCCGATTGCGCTCGACCGGCTCGCTGCGCTGTCATCCTGGCCCTCGACGGGGGGGGTCATGGCGATGGACGGCGCTGGCTGTGTCCGCGCATTGGCAGAGGCAGCGGCGAGGGAGTGGTTCTCGGCGGCGTAAACAGCTTTGCTGCTGGCGTGTGATGAAGGAGAAACAGAGCACGAAGGACGACGAAGAACGTCGAGCGCGGTCAATTTGTTGAGGGAAGCTCGGAGGCTTATTACCATGTGTACATACATATATGTATGTAAGGTGTAGGGTCGTGACGTAAGCTCGGCTTGTCGGCTATGTGGAGCCGGTGATCTAGTGCCTACTACGGATGCGGATACGGTAATGAGAGCTAGTTGTACATACATACTGTTGGTGAGCCATCACTGCTTGCTCAGATAGGGCAACACAACAACCAACTACCTACCTACATACCTACATACATACATACATACATACAGCTTCGAGAAGTGGAAACAAGGTAGACATATATAAATCTCAGACTCCGCTGGATCAAAAAAGATTCTCGGGAATCTTGGGTAGACGATCTGCATCGCTCGTCCAAGAAACCTCATGCCTCAAGCAGCTGATCAACTCGACCTGCTCTGGTCCCCTAGGCGTGATCTTGTAGGGAAACGCCTCTGGATGGTTGAGTAGTGCCTGTGATATCTCGAGCTTCGGCTCAATTTCTCTCCCCAGCTCGTCAACAGCTTTGCCAATGTTGAAGACAGCTAGCATAGACGCGATTGTCAAGAAGACGCTGGCGTCGGCAAAGTATCGCCCGGGACACCTGCGACGCCCAAAACCAAACGAGAGGAACCTTGGATCGGCTTGCTGATCTGGACCGAGGTGTCGTTCCGGTTTGAAATTCCTCGGATCTGGATATGTGTCCGGGTCGTTGCACATGGACCATATTGCGGGTATCAAGACGGCGTCCTTGGGGATGGTGTAGTCACCGAGGATGACATCGTTGGTCGCGAGATGTGCGATACCGAAGGGCGCGACTGGGTTCCACCGAAAGATTTCCTTGACCATGGCGTCGACGTATGGCAGCTTATCGCGGTCTTTCATGGTGGGAAGCCGTTTCGTACCAATCACCCGGTCGAGTTCCTCCTGGGCTTTGGCCTGTGCGTCGGGGAACAAGATGGATGCCAGAATGAAGCTGGCCAGGGTGCCCACTATCGTGTCTGCTCCGGCGAGATACATACTCCCGGCAGTCCATTTGATGATGGACTCGTCCGACTGGCTCAGATGGTTTTCCAAGGCGATCTGTCTCTCGATGAGGGACGATACGTAGGACGTTGGCTGATCGGAGGCCTGCATCCGTTGTCGAACCAAAGAGAAGGGAATGTTGACCGCCGTTTCCGCCATGGTTCTGAAACGTCGGGCCGTCTTTTTGAATCCCGTGCCGGGAAAGCCTTCGGGTATGTGCTGAATAGCAGGGAACATGTCGACCTTGGTCCCCGCGTGAGAGAATGAAGCTTCGAGCGAAATCATTACCTGTTCGATCAACTCGACGAGCGGGTCTTTGTCGCTTGCCGAGTAACCGTACGTCATCTTCAAGATGTTGGCGCTCGCGCTGCTACAGGCAAGTTAGCCATGTTCCCAGCAGAAAGAGACGTAAGCAACTCTTACGTTCTGAGGTGTTTGATGGCATCGTCCGGCCGCTCCATGAGGCGTACAAGGAACCTGCATACTTCCTCCTCTTGCACTGGATAGAAGCGAGACGCATTTTTCCCCGTCCCGATCATCTGATGAGCCAGCTTTCGACCTTTACGGAACCGATCGTTGTATGGCTGCAGGGCGAAGAATCTGTCATAGGCACACATCTTAGAGCCAAACTCGGTGGCTGGACGTCCCGAGGTCGCGGACGATGTCTTGTTCAGAAGCTCATGAGCTATCTCGCGGTCATGGATGAAGATGAGAGTCTTCCCCATGACGGTCAGGGAGCTGATGGGACCGTGACTTTCTTTGCGGTTGACGAGATCATTCTCCACGTCTTCCTGTGACGGGCCGTTGAAGAACGTTCTGATCATCGATGGTGACTCGGGTTCTGGGGGAAGATTGGGTCCGGTGTTCATTTCGGGAGTCTTGTTGAAATATCGACGACGGACGAGGAAACATAGTAGGAGAACAAGAATGATGTATAAGAAGACTGGTGAGTTGTCCATGGCTGCAGTCAAATCTCAATGGCTTGCAGAGAGGCGGCTGGGCCAGATATACTTGACTTATAAAAGACATGATGGGTGGTGATTATTTGCCTCTCCTGCTCCCAAGCGACGACTTAGATGCGTGCTTACTACCTAGGTAGGTAACCATAAACCACACAGCTTGGGTGGGCAACCAACAGAACAATGGCATTGAATGCAAACTTGGAGTTCCAACAAACTCTTCGCTCAGCAGCCAACACATCATATGCCCGGTCTAGGTGGCTCTGGTCTCGATGCTATCTACTCTTCCAGATACGCCGATATTGGCTGGGCACTTTACTCGATACCGGCATCGTTGATCAGTTAGTCCAACCGAAGCGTAGATGTCGGTTGACTGTAAGCCATATGGAGTCGTTGAATGGACTTTTGAGGCTGGCTTCTCGCCAACACGTGGTTAAGAGAAGGGCGAATTAGTATGTATGTATGGACCGGCAGTCATGAACATGATGAAGAAGCATGGCACATGACATCTGCGCATCGAGTGAGGTGTGTTCGTGCAACAAGTTACCATATACGGATAGAAGTCTCACCAACTGTCTCATCGACGGGAGGCGGCCAACGGGCAACACAAACTCATGAGCTGCGGTACGTTAGTCGTCCGTCTTCCCATATCAGTTGTGAGCGCTTACCAACAGAGCATGTGTTCTTGGGCATCTTTTCGAGGGAGTGTCCAAGTAGGCACATGTACGGACGCTGATGCTGATATTACATGGCGATGGACCCTTGTTGAAGGCATCACTGTCCACGCCTTCATCTGATGATGATGACATTACGTATGGAACTTCCGCATTCAACAACGGGTAGAAAGACAGTAGGTACGAGTGCATACATACAGACGGACTTCATCCTCAACAATCATCATCATAACATCTCAGAACAGCTTGCCGCCGGGCAGGGCGACAAAGATGGCCGTCAGCACACCCCCGACGAGCAGCGAAGCCAGAATGGCCTGGATGAAGATGGTGTCCTGAATCTGCCTCAACGCGGGCTCCTGAATCCACACCTCTCGGTCAAAGACCTTGCGGACGACGTTGCGCTTCTCATACTTGACCACCCAAGGCTGATCCTCGTAGCTGTTGGCCGACCCGAACGAGTCGAAGCTACGCCTGTCGAGGTCCTCGCCGTCGTCCTGAACGAAGAGCTCCCACGGTCGCACGTGTCGGTGGTGCATGCCGTGCAACACCACGCACATGCCCTTGTATGCCGCCACGAGCGTGCTGATGCCCAGTACAAGCGGCAGGGCGACGAGGGCGCGATAGCCGCGGCCTACTCGGCTCAGAGTCATGATGATGCCCATCAAGATGCCGCCTAGAATCAGAGTGATGCCGAGCGCGCGCGCGAAGAAGACACGGGCTGGGTTGCCGTTGCAGATGGACCATCGTACGAAGTTGGGATGCGCTTGTCGCCGAAGTGACGCGTCCACAGTCGAGAAGAGGGATCGGAGAGCGGTCGGGTGCGTCGTGTGCGATAGCGCATGCACCGCTGCCTTCAGCTCCCACGATGCCAGGTTGAGCTGCCGCGGAGCCCCGTCGATGATGTACGTGGCCATGACGCGGTCCATCTCCTCGCGGAACGGCTGGATGGTGACTGTGATGCATGCATCTTGAGCACAGCCCCTGATGGCAAGTATCTTGGCGGACGGCACTTACAAGGCTGTCTGGCGCCGGCCGAGGCGTAGGCTTCCTTTGCTCGCAAGGTGTAGCTGGACGGTGCACCGGACGGCATGCTGGCCGCCGCCGTGTACAGCGAGCCTTGATCATCGCCGGCGCCGTGAGAGCTGAGCGGAGGCGTGTTGAAGGGGTTCGTGCCGGCCTGATCGGCTGCCGGCTTCTCAAAGTCGGTTCCCTTGAACATCTCCGCCGTCGCCTGCCGCTCTGGACGCATCTTCTCGGCCTGATCTTTACGGATCCGCGCCACGACGTCGTCTTCCAGGTCCTGCGTCCAGATCGGGGCGAGCGCCATGTCCGCCGTCTCGGCAGCTTGGAAGCGTTGGACATAGTCCTTGTACCACAGCCAGAACTGCAGGTTCTCGGCCGAGTGCTCGATATAGATGAGGTAGTTCATGAAGTCGCGCACCGTCATGGGCTGGTTTGACTGTCGTCAGAATCGAATGGTCCGAAACACACCTCATGACAGTCTATCTGACTACTCACGGGACAGGTGCCACCGTTCATGATGTTATCAAAGGCCAGGGAGTCTGGAATGCCTGCTGAGCAGCCGGAAGTCCCTGACCGGATGGAGACGACCTCCTGGGAACCATCACGGCTCGAGGGTGCGTCCACGTGCTTGGGACGGGTGTAGGCGAGGGAGAGAAGCTTCACCATGTCGTTCGTTCGATGTACTATAAATAACACGTCCGGCGATGTGAGAAGGAATTGGGGGCGAGACGGGATGACACACAGAAGGCAGCTCGATCCTGAGATTGGGGTTGACCCTTTTTAAAAGGAACGACTCCGCCGAAGAGACAAGCAGGGTGACTTGGATGAGAAGACGCCATCGTGGACTGTTCAGGGGCCAGGGAGCCAAGCGTGAAGTGAAGACAGAAGCAATGCCAAAGGGAGCGACAACAAGGCGTGTCTTAGGAAAAAGGACAGGGATGTCGATATGTGATGGCCAGAGAGAATCAAGGCCGTGCGCCTGCGCCGAGCAGCAAAAGCTGAGCAGACAGACTGACTCCCTTGCAGCGTCCAAGCATGGCGAAAAGGCAACTATCCGTGCTGGACAAAGCAAAAACATCGTCTCAGCTTTGCTCTGCGGCATTCCAGACCCTGTGGAGTTGCTTTTTCCTCTCTCTTCCTATCCTAATGGGCGGGCGAGCTAGCATTAGGGCCTTGCTATCCGCGTCGTCTTGCAGTCCAGGGGATATCTTGTGGCTTTTCTCTTCTCCGGGGCTGCTGCTATTGACTGGCTTGTTGGTCTTATTCGTTGCGTCCATCTGCGAAGACATGTGTTGTATGTATACAAGGCAATATCGTCAGTCTTTCTTGTCCTCAACACTGACAACTCTTTCTGTCTCCCGGTAGACGGCCTACGACAAGGGAGTCCCTGTGCAGTTCTCTCTCCCTGTCTAAGACTTCATAGACTGATGGAGACTCCCGTAGCTCGACCTGCGCCGTGCAAGGGGCAACGGCAACTACGTAGCTAGCTTCCTATGGTTTGGAGGATGTGATGCCTTCGTTTAGCCCCTGTTCCGAGCGCCGGCTGAAGGCATCGTGGCCAGGGTTTCATCTCCTCTTACCCGCATCAGGACGCAGCTCATTTGCACGTGCAGGGGAAGTCTGTTTCCTTACTGCATGGGTTTGTATCTTATACCCCCTTCACTCAGTGTGTGTCCGTAGGTACTATGAAGCTGTCCCCTCCCTTCCCAAGTCAGCATCCATTGCCAACATCATCTACTTCGACCATCCCGTCTCAACACTTGTCCCCACGGATAATCACATTCCACTTGTGCGGATGGAAAGCCTGGCCTCCAATAGCGTCTGGCTGCGGATTCATCCACTCGACGCATCTCTTGACGAGCAGCTGTGCTCCATCAGCGATGGACGCAAAGGAACTCAGAGCCTTGGGTCGATGATCCTGCTCCCCGTCTCCCGCAATGCGTGTTAGACAGAGTCCAACGACCAAATGGAAACATGAAAAAAAAAAAAGGGGGGGGGATCATAGCCTCACATCATTGCACCACCAGATGGCCGAGTCATACGCACAACTCACACGGCCACATTGCGCCGGCCCGGCTTGGCTTTTAGGCTGACCGCGAATGCGCCTCAGATACCGGATGCCCTCGCGGATTCGGCGCACCGGCGTGGCTGACCATCGTCCGCAGAGGGTAGCCCCGAGACTCCAGTCTGTGACGTGCTTCGGAGACTGGCTCTGCGCCAGCTTGGACGACATGCTTACCTGGGGGGGCTCTCGCGCCGTCGACGTCCAACTTGTGTTCTGCTCGTACTGAGGGTTCAGCTGTAGGACCTGATGGTAGACCTCCTCGACGCTGCCACTTAGCGTCACCCTTGGCCCGTAGGGAGAGAGGTCAACCTCCCATATAGGAGTGAAGACTTCGTAGCCTTTGATGGGCGCGACGACGAGGCTCTTGACCTGGGCTGGGATATAGCTTCTTCGAGTGGACAAGATCACGGCGATGAAGGCCGTGGTATTACCCAGACTCGTCATCATGCCTGACAAACGAGTGAATCCTTTGAGTCTGTCTCTATCTTGCAGCTTTCCCCTTTAATCTTATCTCTCAGCGACTCTTTCACAGAAGATATCGTGTCTCGCCTCATGCAAATCGAGCACCCAAAGATAACCGGCCGCTCTCCACGGGGGAAGGAAACAGCAAGCTTCTGTTTCAGTCCATGGTAAAAGAAGGAAAAGAAAGGAAAAGAAAAAGCAAAGAAGTGAGCTGCAGAAAGACCCAGCGAAGAAGAAACGAGCGAGATGATGCCTACAGGCTACAGGCATGCAATGCAGAAAAGGCTGCGAGACGATAGCTTCAGACAAGGGTTTTTACAAGGGTTTTTATGCGGACATATGGCGGACGTACCGGGAAAGTGGAGGAAGTGCTTAATTTGTTGATACATGAGTGAAGTGAGCTGGCCAAGCATCGAACTTCAGCCACTACAACTCAATAATTGGTTGAGCTTGGCCTCTCCAACAGACGCCTTACCGCCCGTCGTCGTCAACAGCTCGGCAAAATGCTGCGGTAAATGTGTTTCAACTACCAGCAGAGCTTTATCCGGCTAGGCTCTCTGCTGATCATGACTCCGGGCTGCAGAGGGGAAAATCAACAAGGGGGCTCGAGATATGCAGGTATGCAGCGTTACAAAAAAAAAAAAAAAAAAACGGGGCAAGAGGCCAAGACAATATCTGATGACGGATAGTAGCAATGCCGAGGAAGCGGAAAAGGAGCCAGGCCTCAAGTCTAAGCTCAATGAGCCAAGTTTTCCTCGTCCTTTTCTTGTTTTCGTCGTCCTCTAAACAAACTGCTGCAGCTTCTTCAGCCAACCGGCAAGCAGGAACCAAGCCATGGCTTTTTTGAGAGACGGGGTCTGGGTTCAGTAGGTCTCATGGGATGAGTTTCTTCTTTTTCTCTTGGCCTTGGATCTGCTCTTGTCAGAAACTGTCAAAGTGTTGACAGCGATGCTGGTCGCTCAAACCTAGGGGCGTCGTGTTTATTGAACCAGTGCTTCATCTCAGACTAATTTCACGAAAACTTTATCAGAAGACACGTCGGGTCGACAACATGATAAGCCGAATTAACTAACGCGATGTCACCCCCCGTCAGCACCGCGACGAAGTGAGAAATGGATAGACGTCTTCATCAGGAAGACGGCTCTGTCTTCTGAGCTGGAGAAGGATAGAAGTCGTGGCCAAACTTGAGCCTAGATTGGAGCTGTCTGGTATTGCAGCAATCGACCGCCCACCGACACAAGCTTCGCGGTTCCTGAAATGGGAAAGACAAACATGGGTTCTTGTCATACAGTTGGCATGACAGTCGTCCACATGCAGTCGAGAGGCCGGTAGCGCAAGTTCGCACCCACCAGCGATATTGTAGTCTCTCGGCATCTGATAGCCAAGGGCCCATGTAAAGCCTCCGCTGGCTCAGCTTGTCTCGTGGGATGAGAGAAGGACAATCTGCTTGCCTGGAGGAGATCGCCAAGCTGGTTCGGAGAAGTGATGCACTCTGCAGGTATGTTGACTGAGGCTGCCCGTTGAAGTTATGAGTGACACATATAGCGGGGAGCGTTATGCCGCCAAACTGTCATTGGCCAGCCCACACGTTTCGCATCCGAAAAGGGAAATTCGCTGAATGGGGTAAGTAGATGAGTACCGCGGTGAGCTTCGAAGTGTGGTCGTCTTCATACACCTAGGTAGGCCGGAAGAGAGAGGCTCAAGACGAGCAAGAGAAGAGTAAGGAAAGGAAAGCAATGTCTGGCCTTCTTAGTCATGCGCTGCCAGCTATAAGGAGCCATAGAGAGGCAGGTGGTCTGGATGGAAGGTGCCAAACAGGGGGAAAGGGGGGTGGGCCGGCAGCTGGCAGCTGGCAGTCGGTGACCACCTACCTGCCAGTTCTCTCACCACGTCCCTCACCTACTAACCTACCCAACTCACCTCACTCACACCTTCCCCCCCCTTCACCTTCCCCTCTCCCCCAACTCGACTCTGCACACTTTCAAAAACACCAAGAATCATCTCTCAGATATCGAGGGCTTGCTTCTTCGGTCTGCATCTCGACGCCTCGCGTCAGAAGCTGCTCGCTGCCCTGCACTTCCGTCACCTCCTGACAGAACACCCTCCTTTGCCCCGTCAACGCCGCTCTTTTCGTCCCGTCACGCTGTCGATCTCATCGTCCGCGGGCTTTCCTTCTTCCTTTCCTTGCCACTCGTGTCTTGGCTGGCAGTCGGCTTGTTCTCCTTCGGGTTACTCTCAAAGTCTTCGCACCACCACCTGGGCGACGTGAATATTCGTCATCTTGGACAGCGACAGTCCCAAGTCTCTCAGCATGGCGCCTCCTGCAATGCGTCTGCCCGAGAAGAAGCCTTCTCTCGGACATGGCCTCGAGCTGGATGCCATGCGCAAAGCATCCTCTTGCGAGCCCTTCAACAAAGATGGGCTGAATTCGTCTGACGATGAAAACAATCCCGGAGGTAAGCGTCACCTCAACTGAAGCTTTAGAAAGCCTGCCTGACCTTCTCCCAGGCGCGTATTGTGAGACGGCTAGTGACACGTTCTTGCCCGTGTCAAAGATTCGGTGAGAGCTCCCACCTTGGCTTCCATCGCAAGACTTGCCACCTAGTTGACACTTATTAGGACCAGAGCTCAGTTCAGGAAGCCCTATTCTGATGATGGCGCACCTGCGACTCGGTGAGTAATCTTCTTTAACCCCAACCTGTGGAGGCTTCACTGACCTTTACCAATAAGCTCGACCAACTTTCTCGTCGGATCGACCGATGACGACGATGTTTTCACCGTTGGCTCTAATGACGATTTCACTCAAGTGTCGAGCCCTGGCGGCGGAGCCGACGTTGCCGTCTACCAGGACTTGCGTGACAAAGTTGATCCGCAGACCATGTATGCGGGCTCGTCTTGCATGTTTGTTGCCAAGTAAGTATCTTCTCCCCGCTCACTGCCCTGTCTTGGCGGCAACTGATGCTTCCAAAGTCTTCCGCAGCAGTTCAACGATCGACGGCTAGAGGAAGAGGTCACGAAGAACTTTAGTCAGTTTGGCATCGTGTTTGTCAAGATCAAGCGCGATTCGAGAGGCATGCCTTTTGCCTTTTGCCAGTACACGGTGAGAGAGCAGCTCATAAATGGCCATCTAACGGATGGAGCTGACACCTGTCAGAACGACGAAGACGCTCGCTCCGCTTTGAGACTGGGAAGGGGCATCATGATCTTCGAGCGTCCCTGCCGTACTGAGATGGCCAGAGCACATTGTGAGTTAGCATTAGAGCCCTACTTTGAGTACCCGTTACTAACATGGCTTTTCTAGCCTCCTTCATCGTCTTCAAAGTCTCGGGACAGCGTATCCGCCTCCACGAGGCGCGTGACCTCCTACGCCGTCTCGGCGAAATTTCCAAGACGGAGTATCTCAACGATGCTCTCCGAGCGCTTTCTCAGCTCCCGCAGGCTGTTGTGGTGACTTACAAGATGTATGATGCGAAGCGCGATCCTGTCAAGGTAAGTCGTTGAAACCAGCCTTTCCCCATCGAACAACGAACGACTGAAGCATGAGCGCAGGCATTCGAGCTCGACCCGGTCTACCGCGTCCAGGTCTACGACCCAAAGATGCTCGCCGCCAAGGACAACTTCCAGATGGGTAGCCCTCGGGAGGGCAGCTTTCTTAGGCGGTACGATAAAGACCGGCGATCGGCCTATGTCGGCAACCTGCCGCCCACTATGACCCGAGATGTTCTCAAATCGCTTGCGAGTTCCTGCGGAGAAGTCGTTGATGTCCAGCTTCACAGCAAGGACGTGCCCGGTGGCAGTGGTGAGTGGCAGTGGTGATTCCGTGGCAAGCGGCACCGCTTACTTACACAACATACAGGCTGCAAGACTTGCTTTGGCTTTATCGAGTTCAACCGACCGGACGCGCCTGATGAGCTCGTGGAGGCACTGGTGAGTGCAGACTGACTCTGAGTCACATTCATCGCTTCTTCGTTGAGCTGACATGAGCCTAGAACAACACGCAGATCGACGGGCATCGAGTTCGAGCCGAACGGAAGCAGTCTCGAGGCGTTGAGACTCCGCGTTATGGTCCGTCTCCGGCCCGATACGCCAACGGACGTGGCCGTGTCGGCTCTTTCGAGCTTGAGAAACCGTCCGAGAGTCATTTCGATACTCCTCTCGAGAATTCTGGTAGGCAGAGTCGCCGGAAGCTCTACGCTTCGAGCTCCTTTACACCTGGGCGCAACCGACTGTCTCGTCCCTCAGTCCTGGACTCCAATGCGTCACCCGTCCGCGGCATCTTCGAGCCTCAGGAAGCGATGCAGAGGGCCTCGGCGAGATCGCCTCAGGTCAACCCACTCACTGCGCATGGCCCGTCTGCCAAAAAGTCGGTCGAATTCGACTTGGATCGCCGCCGCCACTCAGACGACTCGGCCGAAGCGAATATCAAGCCTACAACGCCCAAGACTAGCGGGGCATCCACGGCTTCATCTGCCCGGAAGCAGCCTTCCTTCCGAGAGAGCGAAGCGGTTCCGGCGGCTCAGGCGACGATGCCGCAGTGGCTTCCGTCATACGGCCCATTTGGGTATCCGTACATGGGAACGCCGATTACTCCCCAGGCAAACCCCAACCTCATGTTTCCTGGCTATATGCAGCATCCGATGTACCACACCATGTGCGACATGTACGGTAATATTATGGTTTCGCCGACGCACATGATGCCCGCCTTTAACGCCACGCCGCCCATCATGAGCGAGACGCCGGCCCGGTCCGACAATGGCGCTGAGGGTGCAAAGTCTGACATGTCCGAGTCGAAGGATGAGGATGATGAGCCGAATCAGTGAGGCCGCTGTACGCCCACAGACGCAGAGATGTTTGACTCAGGCTCGATTCGTCTTCGTTTTTCTTTTTCACTTTTTTTTTTTCGTCTTGGCCCGGCTGGACTTATTGGCGGTGGCAGCCTGGCTACGGAGGATTCATGGCGACCAGAGGACTGCGGTTCGTTGGAGTTTGATGGGGAGAAGGCAGTAAGGGATGTGCCGGGACATCTAGGTTTGTTGTTGTGTTGGCATCTGGCTACTTTCGTCCCATGTTGGCTGTTTATCCAGGATGTGATTCTGGAAAGACGAGTGCAAGTGGAGGCAAGGAGGGAAAGGGGGAAAGGGAGTCTGATGATGATGTTGAAAATACGGTGCTGATGTGTCTAGAGAGACGGTAGGTAATATGCAGGGCAATCTGCTGACTAAGGGAATCTCTCAGCCACGGCGGCGAAGCCGAGGTCAAAAATGGCGGATGGGATGGGATGAGATCGTGATCGGCACTACCTGATATACGGTCTTCCAGTCTACGTCACATCAGTGGTAGTGAATGCAGAGTTGAAGCCAGGCCAGCATGATGATGGTTTGCATGCTTCACGACGATTGCTGCAGGCCACGGAAACAGGCCCACCCACCTTTGGCGGGCGGCGACAGGGATTGGCCCAATACTGCTGCTGCCGGGCACTCAATTTCAGAAAATTTGCAGCTTTCTTCATCAACTCAAGCATGGGGCAACCGTCGGTAACGGCGTCCAACGCCATCATCTACACGACTTATGCGGCCTTCCTGTGAGTATCGAACCCTCTTTGACCTTGTTGGTCAGGGACTGACGGCAAGAATAGGGTGCTGGGGTTGGCCGCGGCGTGGAAGCTGAGGAACCGGGCGCAGAGCACGAAGGAGCTGCTGTCGAGTAACGGGAGCAAGACAGGTGGGTAAAGGGCGTGGATGAACGTGACTTACTGACTGACTTGGTCGGCAGCGCTGCCACTGGCGCTCAACTTTATCGCTTCGGGTGAGGTCGTTGATTGTAGCATACGAGTGACAAGCTCTGACAAGGGTCGGGAACAGCACTCGGCGCCGGCATCCTCTTTTCGTACCCGGAGATGGCGACGGTGGCAGGTGTACAGGGCGTCGTGGTGTACGGGGCGGCGACGGCGCTCCCTCTGCTGACCCTGGGGGCCATCGGGCCGGTGATCCGAAGGCGATGTCGGTCAGGCTTCGTGCTGACGCAGTGGACGAGAGAGCGATACGGGCGCGGAGCGATGCTCTATCTCAGCCTTGTGACGCTGTTAACTCTGTTTCTCTACATGGTTGCTGAGCTGTCCGCTCTGGGGCAGGTGGTTGAGGCGCTGACGGGGACGGAGAAGTTGGGCGTCCTCATAGTCGAGTGTGTGGTGACGACGGTCTACACATGTAAGTAAGCCTTCGTGTTTCCTTTTCTCTTACATGGATGAGGAGGAGATCTGATGGTGGCTAGGGAAGCCCTCGGCGGATTTCAAGTCTCGTTCTTCACCGACGTGGTTCAGGGGGCGCTGGTGCTGGCGCTGGTGTTGGTCTCGGCCATCAGCGTCGGGGTGAGGGCCAACGTCGTTGACAGGTCGCTGATAGCCTCGTCTGGACTGACGAAGCCGTCGCTACTGGGATGGCAGCTGCTGTACGTGCTTCCGGTGGCGGTGACGACCAATACCTTCTTCGTGTCGAGCTTCTGGCTGCGGACGTTTGCGTCGCGGACGGACACAGACCTGCGCGTGGGCGCCTCGCTGGCGGCCGTCGTCGTCGCCTCCGTGCTGACGGCGGTGGGATGCGCCGGCCTGGTGGCGGTCTGGACCGGCGCTTGGCCCGGGGAGCCGCGACGCGAGGGCTCGCTGGCGCTGTTCGCCCTGCTGGAGAGGCTTCCGGCTTGGGTGGTGTGCGTGGTGCTCGTCATGGTCGTCTGTCTGAGCACGGCGGCGCTCGACAGCCTGCAGTCCGCCATGGTGTCGTCGGCGTCGTACGATGTGTTTGGCAACCGGCTTGCGCCTCGCTACGTCCGCGGGCTGGTTGTGGTGGTGGTCGTGCCGGTCGTCGTGGTGGCGCTCAAGGCGGTTTCGATACTGCAGATTTACCTCGTCAGCGACCTGCTGTCGGCCGCCACGGTTCCCGTCTTGTGTCTCGGGCTCGTGGATGGCATGTACTGGTGGCGCGGCTTCGAGGTGGTTGCCGGCGGCGTCGGAGGCATCGTCGCCGTCTTCATCTTTGGGCTCGTCTACCTGGGCAACGCTCGGGATGCTGCCCGCCTGCTTATCCTTGAGCACGGTCTCTACACTGATGACTGGAGCGTCTTTGGCGCCTTCGTCGCCGCTCCGCTGGGGGGGCTCGTCGTTGGCTTTGCCGCGCTGGCTCTGCGCTTGGCCTTTCTCTTCATCAGGGCTAAGCGACGACATGAGCGGTTCGACGCCCTCGATCGGCCTGTTGGCCACTTCGATGACAGACAGGGTCGCCCTGAAGGTATCGACGCCAAGGCCGGCAAGTTCTTTTAAAAGGATGTTCTATCTAGATATTGTTTTGGACGTCACGTTTTCCATCCTGCCCTGTGAATCAGGTCCTTTTCGCCGGCGATTCTATCCTTCAAGTACTCTTCGAGCGTCGTAGGCGAGACAATGCCCCATAGCTTCCAAGGCTTCACTTCGTACGTGACGAGGTCGACCAGCCTCGTCAGGACGACGTGCTCGACCTTGTGCTGCAGCTTTAGAGAGCCGGGGATGGCCTGGCCCGTAGACAGCACGTACTTGGACATCTTCTGGGTCGAAGACATGGCGACGACAGCCTGCTCCAACATGGCGGAACTGTCGAGCGCGACGACAAAGTGAGATTTTGTGCGCGGGTACCAGAGCGACCAGGAACCGGGTTCGAAGCTGAACCGTACGCCCTCGCGCTTCGGCCGACGGTCGAGACTGGCGATGAGCCTGTCAGCGTAGTTGGCTACGCAGATGCGCCTCAGGGCCTCTCGGTCGCCGGCGGCGAAGGCCTCGAGCGCCTGTCGGTGGAGGGCCATGGCGGTGGGCGGGATGGAGGACCTGCGGGCCTTCCATCTCGGCCGTTTGGTCCAGCTTCTCATCGAGCTTATCTTGAGGGTTAGGACTGACGCTAGCTCGGCCACCCAGGTGCGCGTTCGGGCGACTTGGTATTGCCATTTTTCGGGGAGGTTTTTGGGGTATTGGGAGATGGGGTGGGAGATGAATGTGCCAGTTTTTTTTTTTTTTTTGTGTTTGTTCTCCTCACGTTAGTTGTTGTTTTTTCTTTTGAGGACGTGATTCTTGCAGATGTAACGAGGGTAGGTGGCGGGGAAGAAGAGCTCAACCGACCTGGTATCAGAGGCGCACCCTTCTCCTTCATAAGGCGCGTGGCGTGCTCATGCGTCTTGGAGACCGTCTCCCCGGCAGGCATCTTTTCCCTGGGGTTCGTATTCATGTGGCGAGCGGGTTTGCGGGTGGCGTAGTGACGGCTTGTGAGGCTTCGTGGGGGGGGGAGGACGGTTCTGAAGGTTGAGGCTATCGTCGTCGTCTTTATCGTTTTCATTTTCGTCGTGGGGTTGGGAGAGCGTGTCTCCTTTGTAAGTGGGTATTTGGTGTGTTTTATTCTATGAGCGAGATGGATTTCAGCTGGCTTGGTTTTTCTCTCGATTTGGTTCTTCTCTTGCTTGTTTGCGGTGGTGATGATGGTGATGATGATGGGGGGAGGGGAGCTTAAGTCGAGGTTAAGAGGCAGAGATCGCTTGGTGCGGGTCATCTATATCCCGCTCCGACCTCTCACCACTTCTCACCTCATCACCACCCCCCTCTCTCTCTCTTCAACCTCTTCTGTAAACCATTCCTCTACTTCCTCCTCTTCCTCTTTCTTCTCCTCCTCTTCCTCTTCCTTCTCCTCTTCTTCCACTACCATCTCCTTCTCCTCCTCTCCCACCCGAAACCACATCCTCTCGTGCGATATGAGGGCTTCTCGCCCGCTCTTCGCCAGCAGAGGCGGTTTCTTATCCCGCACTTATGACGAGCTTCGTCGTCGATCCTCCATCGGTTCGCTTCCCTTGATTCTCTCATCTCTTTCTCCCCCCTCCCCGCCCCCGGACGAAAGCTTCATGAGAAAAGGCAAATCACATGCTAAAAAAAAAAACACATTCTCTTTTCTCCCCTTCCATAGCATGGAATCTCGAAGCCGTAAAAGGCTCGGCAAGGCCACGCCCGCTCTACGACTTCAAAGACGCATCGGCTGTTGGCGACTGCATTGTCATGTCCGATGACCTCATCGGCGGCTCCTCGCAGAGCAACCTGGACCACATCTCTCTCACCGATTCCCTGACCTGCGCGACGACAGAAGAAGACTCCTCGCCGCCCTCGTCCTACGCCCGTTTTCACGGCTCCATCTCCGTCTCTCTACCGTCCGATAGGCCTTCTATCCGCAGGTCGGGATACGGCGCGTTTCGAACTCCAGATCAGGGTCCTACGCTGTTTGGGAGATCTTTCTGGGACGTAGATCCTTACATCTACCTCGCTTTGCGCGTCAAGTCCGACGGTCGCGCCTATTTCGTCAACCTGCAGACGGAATCCGTCGAGCCGTCGGACCTGCATCAGCATCGTCTCTTCGTCAAGCGACCCGGTCAGTGGGAGACGGTCTTCATCAGGTGGAACGATTTTATCCGCACGAATTATGGCTTCGTCGTCGAGCCGCAGACGGAGCTTCTCAGGCAAAAGGTTTGCACTCTGGGAATTGGCCTTACCGATCGCGTCGAGGGGCCCTTTGAGCTCTGCGTCGAGCGTGCCTGGGCCACAAATGACGCCAGCGCTGCTGTTCCCATGTCAGACGAGGAGAGCCAGCTCAGGAACCGCAGGGGCGAGTCTATCTCGTGGTAGCCGTCTTTGCGCCCATATCTCTGCCGTCGATTGCTCGTCACCGTCTTGGCTGCTCTTTTACTTTACACTACTGACACTTCTCCCGCCTCTTCGCTGTGCCCACCTCGACTCTCTATACTCGTAATCTTACAACGAGAAAAAAGAAACTCGTCGTCGTCGTCGTCGTCATGTCGTCATCATCATCGCCATCGAAGCTAACAACTCGTTCGCGGAGCCGACCTCCTCCTTCGAAACAGCTCACGCCCCGTCCAGACTCAGCGCCTCAGCCCTCTTTCGCAGCTCGACGTAAGCCGCGGCATAGTTTGCCGCCAGCGTTGCCTCGCCGGTCAGCTTCATGATCATGGCCTTCTTCGCCATCGTCTCGCACTGGCGCTCGACGTCCTCGACGGCAGAGTAGTGGTCCAGGGCCTTCTGCACCGCCCTCAGCGCCCGCTTCAAGCACTCGGTGCGCCTGCTCGACTTGGGCTCCATGTTCCCCGCGGACCCCATGTGCGCGTCGGCGAGGACGGAATACAGCTGAGCTGCGGGCGCAGCAGCGTCGCACTCGAGCGCACGCGGCACCACCGCCGTCAGCAGCCGGACGGCCGCGTCGAACTCGGCCAGCGACACCAGCATCGTCGAGAGGGCGCCGACGGCCTGCCACAGACATGACAGGAGCCGCGCCCGCCAGGCCATGTTGGTGGCGCGCACGGCGGCGGAAAAGGCCCTCAGCGGCCGGCCGCAGCGGTCGAGCAGCGCAGTCTTGAGGAGGAGCAGCTTGATGCCCATGGCGACGTCGCGGCCGTCGTCGCGCAGGCGGACCATCAGGGCGTCTATCTCGGCCAGGGCGGCTTGCAAGTCGCCTTTACGCTCGAGGTAGTCGATGTGGAGCGAATCGACGACAAGGGCCATGTCGGGCTCGAGATCGTCGGCCTTGGACTGTAGCAGCTGGTCGAGGAGTCGGCCGGCGGCGTCGAGGTTGTTGTGGCAGAGGTCGCGCTTGAGCTTGACGATGGCCCGGTGCTTCAGCCAGTACTGGCTGGGCTTCCACGACCGGAGCGAGTTCTCGTCGAGCGAGTCGAGCCGGTGCAGGGCGTCATCATACTTGCCCCGTTGGGCGAGAGCAAAGGCGATACGGCACGTGTGCTTGAGCTCATCGTCGAAGACGGAGTTACGGGCGTGGCATCGGAGGAACGTCTCGGACGCGCACGACGACAGATGACCGAGCCCGAGCCGAGTCCACAGCGCGGCTTGTAGCGAGAGCTGCGAGCCAAACATGCTCTTGAGGTTCCTCTCGACGATGATCTGCGAGCTGCGCACCATGTTCTCGACCGACTTCGCCACCGAGTCGCCGTTTACGAGGGCCATCTTGGATTCGGCCAGGAGGACGGAACTCCAGAGCGTCCACATGGCCGACTCCTTGGCCTTGACGCGGAGGAAGGCCAGGCTCTCCTTTCCGGCTCCCAGCATGCTATGTGACTCGAGATCGTGGACAAGTTCCGGGTGGGCACGGCCGAAGTGGAAGAGCCAGTTGAGGGCAAAGTTGAGACATGTCATGTCGCGGTTCTCCCTCGCGGTCGAGACGGTCTCGAGCATGGCGGAGACGGCCTCGCGGTAGCAGCCGAAGTCGGCTTGGAGGACGGCCAGGTTCATGAGGGCGTACTGGTAGAAGAGTCGATCGCGGTACTGCATCGTATAGTCGAAGTATCGATGAAGGTAGTCGAATGCTGTCGTGTAGTCACCGGCTCTCCATGCGTTGAGGAAGCTGCGCGCGTTAGCCGTGAAGCTAGAGAGAGAGAGAGAGAGAGAGAGAGGGTGACGGTGGTGTGGGATGTATGTA
>LKCN02000005.1:2507935-2540985 GCA_001633055.2 Ophiocordyceps polyrhachis-furcata BCC 54312 | reverse complement strand
AGAAGAAGAAAAAAACTGGCAGCGCTGAGAGAGAGAGAGAGAGAGAGAGAGAGAGAGAGAGAGAAAGAGAAAGAGGACCCGTCCGTGTGCAAGACCAGTGTCTCGTCGATTCCCGCGCGCCAAAAGGAGGAAGCTTCACTGTGGCTGGGGTGCTTACCTCATCAGGCCCGACAGTGCCGGCGCCGGAAATATCCTCCCTCCGGCTCTTTCGGGGCCCTCAGCTCCCTCCTTAGTCTTACTGCTCAGTCAGGGCCCTCAGGGGTCCTGCTTCGTCGTCCTCTACGTCATTACGGCCGAGGCCGCGCAACGATGCCTGCTCCGCCCACCTTGTTCTGTTATGCGACGCGAAACCGTGATGACGACGCCTCTTCACATACTCACCTTCTCTCTCTCGTCTTGTCCCACCTGGTCTCTTTCTCCGCCTGACTGGTGTGACAGCCTGTGACGCTCGGCCGTCATCCTCTCCGCGAAACGCGGCTTCTCCCCCACAACAAGCAAGAAAGCAAGCAAGCAGCAGGGAAACGGTGTGCACACGGTTCCCCCTCTTGCTAGTGTCCCGTCCTCCAAGCAAGTGCCGTTATTGTATGTATGATAACTCTACTGCGTCACCCAGAGGGCTCTGGACGCTTTGTCAGGAGGCTCCCCACACTGCCAGGGTCTCGGGCTGAGGACTGGAATTCGCGTTTCGCACGGGCTAACCATCTCGCGTGGCTGGGTGCTCCATGACCGAGTCTGAGCTGCGTGTGTGACGTGGCCTGCCACATCTGCCTGCATCCCATCTCCCAGAGAGCTGAACACTGTAACATGTATCCGTACATACATACCTACATAAGGTGCAGCACATCCATCCATTGTTCCAGCGTTGGCCCCTCCCTCCAAGCAATTGACACACCTCAACCTTAATCGGCCACTCAAGACGACAAGTCTTCAGATGTCAACCGTCTTGAGAATCATGGGTGATTACTTTGTACGTAAGGAGGCTTCGTCAAGCCGCCCCAAAATTCGATCGACTTCGAGCCGATTCATCTCAATCGGTGTCCTCGTTCTGCCATGCCCGATCGCTTCTATCCGCTCGGCTATGCACCGCAAACGTAGTCTCTTTCTGGTGCATTTAGATTTGGCCCCTGGGGCATCTTAAGCTTAAGAAATCTGCCAGTCATTGCATTCCCTAATTGACATCAACATGCAGACCTTATGCTCAGCTCCAACCCATCCAGAGGCAACGCCACAAGTGACGAAAAATAAAGGGTCCCCAAGTCTTCCCATCGCCAGACTCTCCTCAGATAGTCGTCTCGTAGGGCAAGGGCGTGACCGTCTCCGGGGGGTTGTCCGTCAGAGAGACGGTGCGTGCCTCGCGGGGCATGGCGGGTTGGCGCTTGACTTGAACGGTGGTGCCGTCGGCGCGGGCCTTCTTCTTCGCCTCGGCGTTCGCCTTGACGCGCTTCAAGAAATCCTCGCGCGAGCGCGACGGCTTGATGTGCTCGACCCTGACGTTGATGCGCTTCTCGATATACCGGTGCCACACCTTCTTGTATATTATGATGCCCACTGCGCTCTTCGTCACGTTATAGATGACGCCCGTCTTGCCGTGGTAGACCTTGTAGGGCATGCTGTTTGGCTTGAGTATCGTGCGCTTCTCCTCCGCAGCGGATCGCTTACCCCTTCTGTACTGCACCATTGACCTTGATGTCGACGATGTCTCCGACACTGCGTAAAGTCAGTCGAACTTCGCCTTCGTCATGTCACATGTATCACATACCGATACGTTCGCAGGTAAGTCGACAAAGGGATCATGCCCTTCTTGCGAAAATCCCTGCTGAAGGCATACTGCGGTCTGTTAGCCTTGTCACGAGCGTCACTATTCAAAGAGCTCAACGTACGCGGGTTCCCGCTCTCTTTCCGTAAGAGTGGCCCATCGCGTCTCAGTTGCCGGGCAATCTTTCGTCGTTGGCGAGGTTCGGAGCGTGGGTGATGATGGAAGCTCCTTGGCTTGTTAGCGATGGTTTTCGCTACGTGCGTCGCCTTGTGGGTTGATGGGGGCAGCTTAGGTAATCTCGCTTTTTTTTTTTCTCTCTTCGTTTCCTCTGCAGAGTCGCGCAGCTCGTGCTGGACTTTAGGGCTCGCCGCATTTCATACACGTGACTCGAGCCCGCTGAACTTCCACCCCACAAGTTCTCGCCAACTTTTCAGCTTCACGCAGAAACTCGTCAACTTCAGCCACTAAGACCGGATCGCCAGGTGAGTGTCAACGCATTTCCAACATTGCAGAAAACTCGTCTAATACCACCCAGGATGCCTCCTCGCGCCTACTCCAAGACATCCCGTACTCCGCGCAGACCCTTCGAGGCTGCCCGACTGTCAGTATCACCGGCCACTGAATCAGAGGCGTGCCTCTGTTCAAGTCGATTGTGATTTTGCCGGCTGACAGATGCGGGGGACAACAGTGACTCTGAGTTGAAGCTCGTCGGAGAATATGGCCTGCGCAACAAGCGTGAGGTCTGGCGCGTCGGCCTGACCCTCTCCAAGATTCGGCGTGCTGCCCGGTGAGTTTTACATGAAGACGCTCGCAACGAGAAATGGAAGCGCTCTCTTTCTGACGCGCACCGCAGTCAGCTTCTCACCCTCGATGAGAAAGACCCTAAACGTCTTTTCGAAGGCAATGCCCTCATTCGACGTCTGGTCCGCGTGGGCGTACTCGACGAGTCCCGCATGAAGCTCGATTACGTCCTGGCCCTGAAAATCGAGGACTTCCTGGAGCGTCGTCTGCAGACGTGCGTCTACAAGCTTGGCCTCGCCAAGTCCATCCACCACGCTCGTGTTCTCATCCGCCAGCGCCATATCCGCGTCGGCAAGCAAATCGTCAACGTTCCCTCCTTCATCGTCCGCCTCGACTCTCAGAAGCACATCGACTTCTCGCTCAAGTCGCCATTCGGCAGCGGTCGTGCCGGCCGCGTCAAGAGGAAGAAGGCCAAGGCCGCCGAGGCTGCTGCCGAGGGTGAGGAGGAGGAGGAGGACGAGTAGTGGTTCGTTCCGCTGAAACGGGGTTTACCATATACCACGATGGCTCGTTAGTGCCGCAAGATCATGTCTAGGCGGAGCAAGACTAGTCATAGTTTGGGGCGTTGGTCGAAGGGCAAAATATGAACGGATTTCACCTCGCATGAGCTCTACGGCGTCCACCTGTCAAGATGTCAGCGACTGAACATATTCAGGCGTCGTCGTCCTGGGAGGCTCGTCCATGCACAGTCTCGGAAATTGTCGAGCAGTACATCGCGTCCGTCCTCGGACTGGGCTACAGGGTGGCAAGTTGGGTCACGTTCAATACGAAACAGAAGATGGAAGAATTGGACCGCTGGTAAATGTATGTTACACTCGTCAACTTAGAAGCTCATCCTTGCCCAAAAACTTGGCCATCGGATCATCCGCCACCGTCCTCTTCCGACGGTACTCATCCATCTCTTCCTCAGTGACCCCATTGAGCATCATGTCTTCTCTGTGGTGAGCTCTCGACTTCGCCCGCTCAGTCTTCTGCTCCTCTCCCTGTTCCTGCTCCTTCTCCTCCGCAGCATCAGCATCGTGCGTGCCCAAGTGAACGAGATCGGCGCCGGTGCGCTGGCGCTCCGCCGCCTCCCAGGCCTCCTTGCCCTGCTCGCCGGTGCAGTAACTGTTCTTGATGAGCGAGTGGCAGCAGGCGTAGCCCCATTTGAAGCTCGACCACCAGCTTCCCCATACGGAGGTGTGGTTGTTGACCAGCACGTCTTCGGCGTACTTGGACTTTGCAGCCTTGCGTGGCGCGCCCTTTATCAAGCCGCTCTCGTCGTACTCGACGAATGCCTCAGACTCGGTAATTCTGAGAGCGGCGGGTTTCCGCTTCTCCTTCTCGTTGTCGCCTTCGGCACCCCCTCCGTATCTTGCTCGGAGCTCCTCGTCACGTTCGGCCCTTCGCTTCTCTTCCTCTTCGAGCTCTTTCTTTCGGGAGAAGGCGCCGGCTGTGGGGTTGGCCTGCAGATGTTGAGTCGTGTCGCCGGCTGTCTCCTGGGCTTCCCATGCGTATCTCTGGGCCCTCTCGAAGTCGGCTGCTTCGCCGGTCGACTTCAAGAAGCCCTCCTCGGCGAACAGGTCTGCAGACTTGCCGCCTGTTGCGCCGGCGTTGACGAGCGCTCGTGTCTTTGGATCGTACTTTGCTGATTCGAGATCGAGGTTCAAGAGGTACTTGGCGGTGTCTTCGCGGATGCGGAGCTGGCGTGTTGCCGTGCTCTGATGTTTGCTCATATCGTTTTCCTCTGCGTACTTGTCACCATCGTCCTCGGCGTCCTCGGCGTCCTCGACGTTCATGGCCCTCTTTGCTTCCTTGCGTAGGTCTTCCATTTGGTTGAACTCGTCCACGACGTTGCGATATTCACGCGTGTCATA
Organism: Ophiocordyceps polyrhachis-furcata BCC 54312; assembly: GCA_001633055.2. NCBI lineage: Eukaryota > Fungi > Ascomycota > Sordariomycetes > Hypocreales > Ophiocordycipitaceae > Ophiocordyceps > Ophiocordyceps polyrhachis-furcata. Next base: position 2,536,572 of record LKCN02000005.1, on the reverse strand, counting down.
GCCGTTCCACCGATCACGTTTCGCGTCCCAACCGAGCCTCACGTCTTGAATCTTTTCGTCCGCCTGTATGTCCTTGCCCGTCCACCTTGCGCCTTTTGCTCTCGGTCGGCTCAGACAGTCTTTTGCCTTGTGTGTCATGGCGCCGCAGTTTTCGCAGGCGCCTTTGCGGTATTTGGTCGCTGCCGGGCCCGCTCGCTTCCCACGGTCGTACCATTGCGACTGTTCCTTCTTTTCTTCGCGTCGCTGATGCTTTAGGTAGTCGGCATCGTCGTCGCCGTCGACGGCGTAGAAGGGCCTTTTGCTGATGAAGGAAGGGATGTAGATGTTTTCTTCTTTGGTAGCCGCCCCCGACTGCGGCTTTCGTGAAGGCGGCGGCGGTGGCGGCGGCGCCATGACGCATGTGGAGACTGTGATAGTATAAGTGTGTGTGTGTTTATGTGTGTAAGTGGAAGAGTTTTGAAGCGTTGAGGGTAAGTGAGGGAGATCGCAGGTTGAATGGAGGTTGAAGAGGGGGGGGGGGGTTCTTACATAATGTTTTTTCTCGGTGAGAGCAAGGTGAGAGTTCCGGACTACCAGCACGAGTTTCAAGCCGATGTGTCAGAAAAGAAGGCCTTCTCAGGGTCACGTGGCCTCACGAGGTCCATAGACTCCGCAGCAATCACGCTGCCTCGCTAACCACCGAATAGTCTTCCTTAGCAGAAGTTAAGGGAATACTAGCTATTATGTTTTTCCTCAGAGAAATCTCTTCGGATCTGAAAGATAGGGGGAAAGAGCTCTCAGTTCTATCGCACACATACCTACCTTCTGAACACACACACATTCTCTCTCCCGCACTTATTTTGTTCCACGTGACCTTCCGATTCCGACGGAATCTCTCTGAGATTCTGACACGATGGCGATCTCATGCAGAAGGCACTTTCTCGTGATTCATAGGCCGGTAGGAAACCCAGTACCTGAATCAAGTCCTGTCCTCGGGGAGGGCTGTGCTGGTGCACCGTTATACAGAAGGGAAAAGCCTCGGAAGGGAAGACTTGATATGATGATGATAAAAGAAAGACGTGTAAAAGTGGGTGATTCATATTGAATGAAGACTGCAGATTGGTTAGGTTGACCAATGTCTGTCTACGGGCATCCATTGACACAGCTCGTTGGCTCAAACGGTAGCGCCCAATGCTACCATCATGTTGTGTACGCTCGTCACTCTATCCTGAGATCCTAGCTCGGGTACATTCGCTCGTCACGTCAATCTGAGGCGCCGGCTCGAGTATAAATACTTGTAGTTCTGCCCCATCGACGGAAGGGCCTTCTGAACTTCAATAAGCCATCGAGTCAACTCAAAGCACAGTTGTCGACACTCGCCTACCATCAAACTCCAGACTCACCAGCTACCCCTCTTCAAGCCATATACAGACTGCGACCCTCCTTACAGCTCATCATCACACATCCTTTTTTCCATCATATATATATAAAGCATTCCCCCCTTTTTCCCAGTGTCCAGTCTTCGATGCAAGCTCAGCAGCAACAACTTTCGTCAACAGAGCCATTTTCGGTTTTTAAACACTCTCGACACAAGCATCGGACAAGATGGAGCCACCACAGGCTCCCGCTGCAGTTCAGACTGCCCAAGATCTGAGGCTGGCGTGGACGTCATCGAAAGAATCCGCACGTCGTCTCCAGTTAGAAACATTAGGAGACGCCCCAATCGCTCGATATCCGGAACACGAGTGCCGGGACAACATCCCACAAGAGTATCAAGAAATAGAGCTGGGCTGGTACAAAGACACGCGGCGAGAGTTTGAACGTTGCAAACCTCGCCTTACCCTGAGTGACGTGCAGTCGTGGTACGCGGTCGTGCAAGGACAGCTTCAGGTGAAGGAGCCGCAACAGATTTACGTCGAGCACCATTTTATCGGGAAATGTGCTCGGAAGAGCAGCTGGATCGCTTGGATGTTCGTCCGCAAGATGTGGCCGCGGGAGCAGCTTCACGACATCGCCCAGTGCATCAGCAAGGAATGGAGCACGGATGATGTCTTTGAGGACGCGGTGCCGATAAACTGGCCCCTTTCATACACGTTGATGTGCACCATCGTCCGCGACGTTTGCGGCCTGGTCAATCGTGTTTTCCACTCGACATCCATCATCCCGGACCTGGGCGCTCTGTACCATCGCTATCTCGGTCTGGTCCAGATGAAGCCCGGCGAGCCTCACAAAAACACCAGGTATAACATTCACCTGATGAAGCAGGTAATAGAAGTCTTCTTCTATCAAACGACGGGTGGCCCTCCGCGCTTCCCTACTTCGGTAGACTTCACGGTCAACATCATCAATGGCGTTGTTTGTTCTCTGAACATGGTTGAGGAGTTCCAGACGTTGGTGGATGAAGGTTGCAGCGGCGTCGCAGTGACCCAGGCGAGCGGCGATGAAGACTACAAGGAGGCTCCTTTTCTACCCAACGACTGCGATGAAGCGATTGCCGAGTTCAAACTGATGCAGGAAGCGTTGTGTCTTTCACCTGAGTGGGCGACAGCAGAAGCGCTCAAAAACCATCAGATACATTTCAGCAACCTCCTGATGGACAGCGTCAGGGAGATCAACGCCAGGACGGAGCGCAATTTGGTAGAAAGGACCGAGCTGATCTTGCGAGGGCAGCAGAGGGTTGAGTCAAGAATCTTCGGTGCCATCAGACATCAGGCTCGACCATCACAATCAACTCGAACCGACAACAACCAGACACTTCATGGAGTTGTCGAAGCCTCTGTCGGTCGTCGACTTGATGCGATGGAAATCAGGCTTGAGAACATGCATGTGATGTTACAAGAACAGCACATGCTGGCGGAGAGAATCCAGGCTTTATTCGGTGGCGTTGCTGCATCGAGATGAGGTTGCTTTGCGATGTTTTATACTGGAGTCGATCTTATATGGCCGAGCAAGTGCGCGTCTTTACTTGGGACTTTCGATAGCAATTAATAATCTGTAGTTTTCGGTTCCTCTCGAGGACATTCGTATAAACATTCAATAACAAATGCCTCGTTGTAAACATGTTCCCGCGCCCGTGATGCATTACCGGGCATGTATAGGGTAGCCCCCCCCCCCCCCCGGGATGAAGGTCCTTGAGGGGATCACGTGACTCCGCGCTCCTGCGACACACTTTAAAGGAAACGCGTCATCTAGAACTAGAGGCATGTTCGGCCAACAGACATCAAACGGCCGCTCCCTGGGCGACTCCAAGCCTGGCCCTGATGGATCAACGCGCAAAGAAGCATGGACTTGTTCCGCGTCAGACTCAACTGCATCGATCATTACCAAGCCTCACCCACGCGATACGATCCCCAGCTACGCAATGACATACGCCCTTCTCAGGCCTCCAAGCGGCTCAAAGTCCCCGTCGTGAGGGTCTTTGGCTCGACCGAGACGGGACAGAAGGTGTGCGCGCATATTCATGGCGCGTTCCCTTATCTGTATGTCGAGTATAAGGGAAGCCTCGCTCCCGAACAGGGTCCGTCTATCCGCTTTACCCCCCGTGGCTATTTGTGCTCGTTCGCTGACCTGGTCGCATCTGCCAGTCGGCGCCTTCACTTACCGCCTACACCTGTCCATTGATCATGCGCTTGCCGTGAGCTATCGGCGCGATCAACAGGGGAACAATGCCAAGTTCGTGGCGCGCATCACCTTGGTCAAGGGCGTCCCCTTTTACGGATTCCACGTTGGCTATCGTTTCTATCTCAAAGTGTACATGTTCAACCCCGTCGTAATGACGAGGCTCGCCGATTTACTGCAGCAGGGAGTCATAATGAAGCAAAAGTTTCAGCCTTACGAGGCGCACTTGCAATACCTGCTGCAGTTCATGGTCGACTACAACTTGTACGGTTGCGACTATCTCGAGTCTTCTCGGACCCTTTTCCGTGCTCCCGTTCCACAGCATCACGACGAGTCCAACCCGTCTCACCTGTGGCATGACCTGTCCATTCCCAAGGCGAGCATCACCGACGATGCCTCGCTGCCGCGGGCGAGCCACTGCTCGATCGAGGTGGACATTTGCGTGCAGAACATTGTCAACCGAAAGATGGTCAAGGAGCGTCAGCTGCACCATGACTTTGTCGAATGGCTCTCTCCTGTCCGTGGCGACCAGAAGCTGGTGTATAGCATGGCTGGGCTGTGGAGGGACGAGATGAGAAGACGGAAGCGACAGATGCCGCGTGCACAGCAGGGAGAATCTCCGTTTCCTCGCGAGGCTCTGGTTTCAATGTCCGCAGATGTTCGAGACTCGCAGCCGCAGGGATGGATTCACGAGGCGGAATATCGCGAAGCGGTTAAAGACTTGGTACGACGCGACAGGGAAGGGCTCGACGGCGCCGAACTAGATTTCAATACTTATGTTCAGGCGGATGATCTTGGGAAGGACGTCAATACTGCCCTAGAGTCCGTTGAAGACTTGTATCCGTCGAAGCTGATGCCGGCACTTGGTCTACATCTCAATCCGAGTCAGCCCGATAACCCGGCGAACAGCATCGAGGTGGATGAGAACAAGGCACGTCAGGTTCTTTCTGACGGCCCTGACCTCTTGCCGGACGATTTAGATGAAGACTTGCTGGAAGAGCTGGCCAATGCCGAGGCGTTAGATGGGACGGTGGCTGAGCGTCGAGCAGCAACAGACGATCGACATGGCTCCCAAAGAGCTGGCAAGAAAGCCAGTCAAAGCGGCGAGGAGCCTTTCCTTTGCCGCCGCTTCTCAGGAATCTGTCTCAGCGTGTTCAAGACGAAGAAACTGCCGACAATGCCGGTGTCAGCGGCGCTGGTAGAAGCCGCAGAGGACGATAGTCTAGTGGGCAGAGTCAACGCGACCGACACCCTGAGGCCTTGGAAAAGGGCGTCGTTGAAGCGTAAGAGATCTGGCACGCGTGACAGCAGCTCTTCTCGGAAGCAGTCCAGACGAGGCGAAAACAGCGCGACGGACGGCTCTGGAGCAAAGGTCGATGGACCTGAATCGCAAAAGGGCCGCACGCTGAAGGAGCACCCTATCAAAGGCTCTTCACTCTCTCCAAGCTTGACCGGGGCTCTCAGCTTTGCGATTGTCAAAGACCCCCTCAGTGCGGGCAGCAGACTGCAACCGAGCCAGAAGAGTCAGTCGTCTCCGAGTCAACGGAGCGAGGACGCCGTCCAGAGCAAGCCTCAGACGCTGCCATCGACGGACGACAACAAGGTTGGATCTCAGCCTTCAGCCTCGCCATTATCTTGTGCGAGATCCCAGACGAGCAAGGTTGTGGAAGCCATCGGTCGACATTCAGGCCAGCGAAGCCTCATATTCGCAGCGCCGCCCCCTACCAGAGCCGACTGCAGCGCTATGGCGGAGCATCACCTGCCCGACGTCATCTATCAAGACGCCTTCTACGGCGAAGAAAAGGACGTTCCGGAACGCATGCGCGAATACGCAGGAAGGGAGTTTCGGCTCGAGAGCAATACGGTGCCGTTTCTTCCCGCCTTTGACTTTGGAGGAAGTTCTTCTTCGTCCAACAACTCTGGCCAAGATCTCGCCATAGGGCCCGACCAAGGTAGAATGTGCAGCTGGAGAAGCTGGGAGTTTGCTCAGCCGCCTCCCAGCCGGCAGTCTGTGGTGAAGTGGCTGCAAGACGAGCAGCACGCTCTGGAGAGGGAGCCGAGACGAGGCGCGTGGCTGTCACAGATCGTAGGGCCGACACCGAAGAACAAGCACGGATTTAAGTACACGCAGAAGCAGGAATCGACGAGCGTGGAGCACGAGGTGCAGTATATGAGCACCATGAGCCTCGAGCTGCACGTCAACACCAGGGGCAAGCTGTTACCGAACCCGGAGGAGGACGAGGTCAAGTGCATATTCTGGGCGTGCAAGTCGGACGAGAAGGCGGCTCTCCGGTCCGGCATCATCATGCAGTCTGCCGACGACTCGATGGGCCGCAAGATGCGGCAGTGCAGTGGAGCGGACGTTGCGGAGGAGAAGACGGAGCTGGAGGCGATGTACCGGCTGATCGAGCTGGTGAGGACGCTGGACCCGGACGTGCTGACGGGCTTCGAGGTCCATGGCGGCTCCTGGGGGCTATCTGATGGAGAGGGCGCGGCACGCGTACGAGCTGAACTTGTGCGACGAGCTGTCTCGCATGCGATGGGACTCTCACGGCCGCTTCGGCAAGGACAAGGACAGTTGGGGCTTCAACAAGACGTCGACGATCCGCGTCACCGGCCGGCACACGATCAACATATGGCGGGCGATGCAGAACGAGCTCAACCTGCTGCAGTACACGATGGAGAACGTGGCGTGGCATCTGCTGCACATCCGGCTCCCTCACTACGCGTGGAAGACGCTCACGCAGTGGCACGAGAGCGGCAAGGCGGCCGACCTGAGCAAGCTCCTGCGCTATCACCTGACGCGGACGAGGCTCAACGTCAGGATGCTCGAGGCCAACGAGCTCGTGGCGCGGACGAGCGAGCAGGCCCGTCTCCTCGGCGTCGACTTCTTCTCCGTCTTCTCCCGCGGATCGCAGTTCAAGGTCGAGTCGATCCTGTTCCGGATCGCCAAGCCGGAGAACCTGATGCTCGTCTCGCCCAGCAAGAAGCAGGTCGGGGGCCAGAACGCGCTCGAGTGTCTTCCTCTCGTCATGGAGCCTCAGAGCGGCTTCTACACCAGCCCCGTCGTCGTCCTGGACTTCCAAAGCCTCTATCCCAGCGTGATGATCGCCTACAACTACTGCTACTCGACCTTCGTCGGCCGCATCCGCGACTGGCAGGGGGACGGAGGCGGCGGCGGCGGCAGGATGGGCTTCGCCCGCTACGATCGCCAGCCCGGCCTGCTGTCCCTTGTCGAGGAGTCGATCAACATCGCGCCCAACGGCGTCATGTACGTCAAGGCCTCGGTGCGCAAGTCGCTGCTGGCCAAGATGTTGACCGAGCTCCTCGAGACGCGCGTCATGGTCAAGAGCGGGATGAAGCGAGACAAGCAAGACAAGACGCTGCAGAAGCTCCTCAACCATCGCCAGCTGGCGCTCAAGCTCCTGGCCAACGTCACCTACGGCTACACCTCGGCCTCCTTCTCAGGCCGCATGCCCTGCTCCGAACTGGCAGACAGCATCGTCCAGACAGGAAGGGAGACGCTCGAACGCGCCGTGGCCAGGATCCACGCCGAAGAAGGCTGGAAGGCCGAGGTCGTCTACGGCGACACCGACAGCCTCTTCGTCCACCTCCCAGGCCGGAGCCGAGAACAGGCCTTCGTCATAGGCGAGGAGATGACGCGCACCATCACGGAATCCAACCCGAGGCCGATCAAGCTCAAGTTCGAAAAGGTCTACCATCCGTGCATCCTCCTGGCCAAGAAGCGCTACGTAGGCTACAAGTTCGAATCCGCCCAGCAGAAAGAGGCAACCTGGGACGCAAAGGGCATCGAAACCGTCCGCCGAGACGGCACGCCGGCAGAGCAGATGGTAGAGGAGAAGGCCGTCCGCCTCCTCTTCGACACGTCCGATCTCAGCCGCGTGAAGCGCTACTTCCAGCAACAATGCGACAAGCTGATGCGCGGCTCCGTCTCCATCCAGGACTTCTGCTTCGCAAAGGAAGTCAGGCTCGGCTCCTACGTCGGCTCCGGCCCGCCCGGCGCCGCGGTCGGATCGCGTCGCGTCGGCGTCGACGCCAGGGCGGAGCCGCAGTACAGGGAGAGGGTGCCCTACGTCGTCGTCGCCGGCGGTCCGGGAGCGAGGCTTTTGGATCGGTGCGTCGCGCCCGAGGAGCTTCTCGTCAGGCCTGATTGGCGTCTTGACGCGGATTACTATATCCAGAAGACTCTTATCCCGCCCCTTGATCGCATCTTCAGCCTCGTCGGCGCCAGTGTTCGGAAATGGTACGACGAGATGCCCAAGGTTCGACGCGTGCTTCAGAGAGTAGGAGCAGGAGGCAACAACCAGACGCTCGAATCCTACATGCGATCTGTTCACTGCCTGGTCTGCGCCTCCCGCTTCTCCTCTTCGTCCTCCTCGTCGACGACATCCGCCCTCTGTCCGAAATGCCGTTCCAACCAACCAGCCTCGCTACTCGCGCTCCAAAGCCGGCTGGCGAGCAAGGAGCGGACCCTGCTCTCCTTGCTATCCCTATGCCGCAGCTGTGCCGGCCTGTCGCCTCTGGACGACGTTCGTTGCGATAGCATGGCCTGTCCTGTGTTTTGGTCCAGGGAGAGGGCGAGCGCCGCTTTGTCCGCCTTGGCTTCTGAGACGGGGCCTGCTGTCGGTCGGCTTCTGGACGAGGGTCATTTGGAGTGGTGATGATGATCAACGATGATCGTCATGATGATAACCACCACCAAGTCCTGATGGATATTATATGTTTTCATGTCATGCGTTACGCCCATACTATATTGTACAGAATACAGATCGCCGTTTTCGTCTCTTCCTTGACGAATTCCGCTCCCCTTTCCGCCCTGTCGACCGAGTGTGTGTGTGTATGTGTGTTGTGTGCTCACTGCTCAAATAATAGGGGGCGGAGAAGACATCTCGGTCCTCACACCCAGGAACCAAGACGCCGTCATTGCACCGCATCGCCGGCAACTTCCACATCCAACACATCCTCCTCCATCCAGCCAGAGTAATCCTCCTCGTCCTCCTCGTCCTCTTCATCCTTGGCCGGCAGAGCAACAATGGGCCGCCGCGAACAGGGCGACTCGTCCCGACCTCCAGCGACAACGGCCCTCGGCCAGTCCGCCACCTCACGCTCCATCTTGCCCTCCATGAGCGGCGTCCCGGGCTGCGACGAGTCTTCCGGCGCCTCAACCACCAGCATGCTCTGCTCATTATCACCTGCCTCTTCCCGACTCCCTGGTCGTCTCCTCGTCTGCGGCGGCGGCGGCGGCGGCGGTACAGGCTCCTCCAGCTGTTGTTCGCTGTTTTGCGTCGCCTCGAGCGTCTTCTCTTTGTCCGCCTCAAGAGTCTTTTCCTTGCCCGCCGACGGAGTCTTCTCCTTATCCGCCTCGACGGCCTTCTCTGCTGCCGCTGCCGCCCAACGCATTGGCCCGGCCCGCCTAGCCCCCAAATCCGTAGGCCCCGGCAACGGCACCCCCGGCGGCGGTAGCGGCTGGCCTCTGCCCATGGGCTGGCTGAGATCGACCTTGCTGTTGGACCTTTCGCGCCGGACATCCTTCTGCCGCTGGAAGGCGTTCCAGCCCCATTGCCGCGCCTGTACTGCCGCATTCGTCACCGCTGCGAGTGTGCCTCTCTTGACCGTCTCGCCACCGTTGGCGGACGACGACGACTCGGACGTTTCGCGACGCTGGAACAGGCCTCGTCCCACCGGTCCCCCCGTGTGCCTTGCCCGACGATGCCGAATGAGCACTCGGGGCGTCGACGCTCGACTCGCCAGAGGACGCCGTGTCTCTTCGTCCCGGGGGCCGCACGGAGCCGGCGTCGCCCTCCGTCTCCTGCATCGACGATCGACTCGGCGCCTTCTCCACCGTCTTCGTCTTCGTCGGCGACATTAGGGGCGTGCTCGTCGCGTCGTTTGACCGCGACCGCAACGCTGCCATGTAGTTGGTGGCGTGGTCAGGGGGCGACGATGACGGCTTGAAGAGGTCGGCGTGTGCCGTCTCCGTGCCGACGATGGGATCCGTCGAGTTCTTCAATAGCACGGGTGACCGTAGCGGGCTGGTGGTCGCGCTGTTTGGTGGCTTGCTGTCGACGACGACTGGAGCTGGGCTGTTACTGCTGGTTGGTACACTCTTGACACTGCTGGGCTTCCGGCCAAAGAACCCCCCCGCCCTCTCCGGCTGTGGCTCCGTCGCCGTCGCCGCTACGGGCATCTGACTCTTAATGTCCAAAGGCCGCGTGTCGTCGACGATAACGGCCGGTCCCTGGTCGGGGCCGTCTTCGGTCGCGACGCCACCGCAGCTCGATTCGTCGACTGGGGCGGCTTCGGAGTTCTCGACGGCGTCGTCACCCTCGAAGATGCCTCCTCTCCACCGCTTGTGCTCGGTGCGGAAGAAGGGCACGTCGTCCCAGAACGGCTGAACCAGCGTCTCGGCAAAGACCTCCTTGATGCGGCTCTCGATCTGACGAAGGATCACGGTGTAGGTGATCTGCCGCGAGCTTACAATGGGCTCGATCGTCATCTCCATCTTGGGCATCGTCTGGAAGGAGGTCCAGAGTCGGTTGGTCGGCGGTGCCTTGATCTTGAAGAGAATATGACCCTCGACGCGTCGCAGGACAACGGCCAACACCAGGTTCACCTGCCGGGCCTTGAAGCGGGCGCCCAGGTCGATCTTGACCGTGGCGCCGACCTGGATGCGGAAATTGCCGGTGTACCTGACGTCGGCCTCGACGACGCATTCGCCCTCGACCGTCAGATCTCTCAGCTTGAGGTTGGTAAAGTAAGGCGCCGCCTCTCCCGTGTCGATGCCCTGGATGGTGATGTTGGTCAGGAACGAGGGCCGCTTCACGCGAGCAATCTTATTGGTGATCTTGTCTCGGATGAAATTCTCCAAGTCTCGCGTCTTGTAGACGGCCAGGAAGAGGCGGCCGAGTATGGCGTTGAGCCAGCGGGAGTGGACGTGGTCTTCGGAGGCGTGCAGACGCTGGACAAGGGCGATGATGCTCTTGACATCAAAGCTCTTGGGTCTGGGGGCCGATGTGTCGAAACCGAAAGTCTGCTCCTGGTTCCTCAACATGGCAAAGTAGAAGTCTTCCTTGGCCGAGCAGTTCTCGGAGAAGAGATAGAAGGGCTTGGACACGGCGGGGGTCTGGTCCGAGGCGCCGGGGCGTCGCGACAGACGCAAGGCATTGCGTTTGATAAACAGCTCGCCTTCGGGAGTCGCGTCGCCGCCGGAGTAAATGGAGACGTCGTGATGGGCGAGCGAGATGACGTGGCGGACCTCGAGCTGCTCCTCGTCGTCGAAGAGCATAAGGTGACCGTGTCTGGCAGATGCGGCAGAAAGTCAGCAGGTTCGTCGTTGGATCATCTATTCCCTTTTTCTCGGCTCTCCACGCACCGGAGAACAACGTAAAAGACGTTGCCAGCCTTCTTCGGCCGCTGGCTCAGGCCATTGCTGTCCTGGGCCGGGGAAGGCTTGCGGTCGAAGATGCTCCTATACATTGTCTGGTAGACGCTGGGGCTCGGCGATGCCACCGTAGTAGATCCAAGGGGAGTCGAACGCTCAATGGGTTTCGCGTTGATGCCCATGGGTGTGTATTCACGGCAAACGGCAAAGTATCCGGCAGCGACCTCGACATCTCGACTGGAGCGCGCCTTGTTGTTGGGCTCCGCAGCAGCAGCAGCAAGAAGCGACGAGGTCTCGTCTCGAACGGCGTATTCGTCGTCGTCATCGTGGTCGGTGAAGGGGTTGACGTCGTCCCGATACGGAAACGTATAGTAGCCGTGGAGGAAGACGACGGCAACGACGAGCGGGATCAAGGTGACGCCCCCCGCGACGTAGGCGACCAGTATGGCGGTCCAAGAGGTGCCCATGGCCGTTGTCGTAGTATCAGCTGGCCGCTCGACGGCTCAGACGAGCAGGCGGGCGGCAGCATAAAGGGGGTTTCGAGGGCGGAGGACGAGTATTGGATCGGCGGCGAGGGCAAAAGCTACGAGGGCAGAGTCAAGACGGCGCAACGGAAGAAGCTCGCGGTCAGAGAGCTAGGGGGCGGCCGACGCATCCCGTGTCTAGCATCGATAGCGGAGGAGGCCAAACTTTGACCTTGTCAGGTTCTGAGAACGCATGGGCCGACTAGGGGACGAGGCGTAGAACGAAGGGACGAGGGAGGAGGGGAGAGAGAAGCTGCTGACGCTGGACAAGGACGGCAGAGATCACGAGACACGTATCTCTGAGTGAGTGAGAGCCTATCCGAGTACCCATTCCCGGGAAACGGGGCCCAGCCACTTGGCACTACCTGCCGCTTGCCTTTGGCAAATAGCCAAATACTGCCTCTGTCACGTGGTCCGACTTACATACACATACACACACATTACATCACTCTCTTTACACCTCCATCAGTCAGTCTCTCACTCTCCCTCCCCTCCCTCTCTCCCTCTCTCCCTCCCTCACTCACTCACTCACTCAGTTCTACTCCTCTTCCGTCTCTTCTCTAGCGATGATAAATAAATCGTTAGCCTCACGCTGTTAGGCTCGTCACACTCCCTACCTAGGTACCTAATTACCTAGTACGGATAGCTACCTACCTTTTCTACCTGTATGCAGCTGCCCAACTGGAATACAAGCCCCGTCCAGCCGGCTCCGACGTCACACGCTTGTGTACATACATACATATATAAACATAGGTAGGTAGGTAGGTAGGTATGCCATACAAACATACACCCTAAAGCCTTTTTAACCTGACTCAAACCAACCTCCATACCAGGGCAAGGCGCGCTTCCAACGACAAAAGACTAATAGGAAGAGGTAGTAAGCAGAGCCTCTCAGCTCCCTTTCGCTAAATAGTCGAGGCTTTCATCCACGACCACGACAATACCACCTCCATCTGGCGCCACCCGCTTCCATCCCCTTCAACAGTAACTCGCTGTCGATTTATACAATCACCGCGCATATGTCACAGTCTCAACATCCACCATGCCGCTCCCTGCCCCCTTCCAGCCCCCCCTGCTTCACCTTTGTGACCCGGATCGATGATGATCGAGACCCGTCCGGGGCACTTCCCAACAACAGCCTCTCGCTAACAAGCCTTGCATACTCTCTCGGGCCAACAGCCCACACGTACTCAAAGAAAACGCAAAAAAGATTGGCCCGCCTCGGGTTTGTAGACGTTGCCGACGGCCTTGAAGACCGTGCCGGCATGACACGACAGGCGGAATGGCAATTCGTTAGGTCTTGTCAGATGCAAAAACAAACAGAAGAAACAAAAAGAAAAAAGCAGCTATGATTTTTTTGTTCAGTATGCCGTCGGCGCTTGAGGTCACGGCCGTGGCGGCGTCGATGTCACCAGCCCGTTTGACGCGTTCAGTACGGATTGCGAATGCGACAGCTGGCTAAAGCCTCGCCTGGCAGTGTGAGGCAACGTGCCAACGTCGTGTTTGCCTAATGTGGTGCAATCGGATGTCAGTAATGCCACAGCGTAGGGAGGCAGCGCCGTAGAGGGGGGGGGGGGGTTGGAAAGCACTCACCGTCGCAGCATGCCCTCACATTCTCCAGACGATCCGAGTCTCTGTCTTGCTGCTCCATCATCGTCCGCAGGTCCTCGGCGCTGTCGTGAACCTCGCTGGCTTCGTACATCTCGTGCTGGCTCGGCCCTCCACGGGTACGCAGGCCCGACAGCGTCCTTCCCGACAGCTTCGGCGTTCCCGTCTTCCAATAGCCGCTCAACTTGCTCAGCCGGCCCGTTGATGACCGAGTCGCCGACGGTCTGAACTTGCCCGGCGTCAGCGTCGGAATCTCCATCGATAGGCCGTCTGCCGCCCCGTCGTTACGCGTCGTGCGTGAGTGGTACGAGGACAGCGACGGCGGCGCAACCCCGGCCTGCGTGGTGATGGTCGGCCGCCGGTCCATCTTGGGATTGAACTCATCCACGTCCTCGCGCGTCATGTTGCCCGCCACCTCCTCCACGTCTGAATGGCTGTCTTGCGTCGTCCTCAGCAGCAGGTACGAGAGCGCGTTAAACCATGTCTCATGCCGCTGGCCCGTCGTGCAGGTAAACTTGATGGTCCGCCCGGGCGAGATGATGATGAGGCTCTTGCGGTGCAAGCCGGGCGGCATCGGGTTGTCGTCGCTCACCACCCTCACCGCCTCGATCGGAACGCTCTTGGCTCTGAGCTCGGTCCGACCGGCAGTCGACGGATCTTGATTGCTCCAGTATAGCGTTCTGGTGTAAGGGTGAACCCAGAAATACCGTCTGTGCCGCTTCTCCGACATCTCGTCCCGGCCCGTCTTCCGCGTATACTTCCAAAGGAACTCTCCGATCATGGTTTGCGTGATAGCCTGGATCATGCGAGGATCTGTGTTGAGACCACCGATTGTCGGCGGCTCAGCCGACATTTCATCCGGCCGTGTGTTGAAGCGGCTGTCAATCTCCGAGGCGAAAGACGAAACCGAGGACTGCCGAGATCGCGCCGAGAGTTTCGTCGGCGAGTGCACCACGGCAGTCCCGTGCGTCGAATTAGCACGAACGGCCCGTGGCGTCGCCGCCGCCGCCGCCGCCGCTGCTGCCCGAGCCGACGCGGCCGACGTCGGCCGGCGCTCGCCGGGAGTCCTTGGTCGATGGTGTTTCATGGCCGACGCCGGCCAAAGCGGAGGCCCCATGGTGCTGCGGGCCGAGCTCGTGCGCGCCGCGTCGATCATCTGTCGGTGGTTGGGAGGGAGCGGCGGCAGGTCTTGTCTTACCGAGCCTCTGCCGCTTGTGGCACTACCAGGCCGCAACGTCGCGTCAAAGGCAGAGCCGTCCACGGCCGAGCCTCGGACCATGCTCTCGAGACTCTCCTGCGAGCGGTGAATTCGGACCGTCCCCGTCGTATCGGGAGTTCCAACCGAACCGAGGGGGACATGATGGGCGTGGATATGTGACGGCTGCGTCCTTGCTTCTAGCAACTTGTCGATAGCGCCGGCCGTCAGCGCTGTCTGGGCACCTTGGTCGCTCGTCATGCCGTCTTGCTTCCTGGCCGGGCGGACATTGGAGTTGCTGGAAATTTCTTTGAACGGACGCTGCGAATCGGGCGTGTCCACAGTAGGCGATGGCCTGCGCGACTGACGCGTCTCGTCTTCGGCGATCATGGGCGCGAACGTATCCCACTTGCCGCGTCCCTGTGACAGTCCCAGGAGCTTGTCATTGGGTTGCATCGCCGCCCGGGTTCCTTCGTCCGCGAGGTGTTCGTCAATTGGTAGAATGAAGCCATCCCTTTTGGGGCTGCGCGGGGAGATTGGTCGTGTTTCGATGGCCTCGATCGTCGAGAAGCCGAAGACGGCTGATGGATAAGGATCCGGCAGAACGGGTTCGACATACTGCGACGAAATTGACGCCATGGTCAATTCCGGCGGTGCGAGGGGAGGATCCACAATCGGATCCGTGTCTTGCGCAACAATCGAGGACAAGGAGAGCTCAGGCCAGGGCGTCTGCGGTTCAGCCGCAGGCTGAACATGCTCCGCCAGAATGTCCGAGAACGCCAGCTCCGGCAGCGCGGGCACGACAGCTGGCTCTTCTCTCGGCTCCAGCCCTTCTGCCCGGATGGTCGACAGCGTCAGGGACGGCGGTGGGTCGACCAAGTCGTCAGGCTGGCTCACCGGCTCTACCTGCTGAAACATGATGCATGATCTGGAGAGCGTGGGCAAGGCCGGAATCGCCAGGACGGGCACGGGCGCTGGGAGTTCTGGCTCCTCCACCGGCTCCACCAGCTCGGAGACAATATCGGACAATGTCAAGGGAGCTGCCGTGATGGCGATGGGGTCGATGGCCTGGGTGACGAGAGGCGTCACGGTCAGCCTCGGCGGTGAGGCCTCCACCGGCTCCAGCTCTTCCGCTACGAGCGTAGAAAGAGACAAGATTGGCGGAGCAATAGTTGGCTCCGCAAGCGGCTCGACAAATTGCATGGCGAGAGGCGTGAAGCAAAGAGTCGGTGGCGTCTGAAGCTCCTCGCGCGGCTCGACGAACTGCATGGCGAGAGGCGTGAAGCGGAGAGTCGGCGGCGTCGGCGGCGTCTGAAGCTCCACGCGTGGCTCGACATCAAGAGACTGTATCAACGAGAAGCCCAGAACGGGCGGCGTGGGTGGCCTGGAGACGGGGGCGGTGGACGGGGGCACCGGGAATTGGGCAAGCTTGTCGGCGATATCGTGCTCGTGATGCTCGCCGGAGTCGCTGCGGGATGCCACGGACGACTCCGTGTCGACACCGTCGCTGTCCGTGTGGACGGCAGACGTCATCGGTCCCTCGTCGACGACGCTCACCGGGTCGGTCATGACGCCGCTGTCGACCATGACGGCCTTGGGGAGCTGAGGCACGGTAGGCACAGGTGCCACGACCTGACGCGCCGAAGCGGGTGTCGCCGACCGCATACTCCGACGGCAGGGCGTGCCAGCTGCTGACTCTTCGTCGTCACTACCGCCCAGGTCTCGCAACTCGGCGAAGAGGCTCTGGCCGGCCTGTGGAGTACCCCCGCTGACGTGGCTCAAAGGGCTGCTCCGCATGCTGGGCTCCTCGCTCGTCTGCCTCGAGCTCCGCGACAAGGGGCCGCGGCCGAGCCGGAAACGGCTTCTCTGGGCAGACAAGGGCGCCGCCGTCGGCGTTCGGGTCTCGATACGATCGTCTTCGTCGGCCGACGTCGAGGCAGTACTATGGAACGACGGCTGTCGGACGAGGCCAGCCGGTAAGCTTGGTGGGCGCCTCATGCGGCCGAAGCCCCGAGAGGGACCCTCGGTCTCGGTCTCGGTGTCACTGCCCGATATATCTTCATTGCCGGTCTGGAAGTCTTCCGTTTCGGTGGCGCGCTCGTTGGCCGTCTCGAAAGCGGATTCGCTCGCCTCGTTGGCCGTGTCGAAGTGATCGCTTACCTCGGCGCCGTAGAAGCCTCGGGAGGCTGCCGCCACTTTGGAAGAAGAAGGCCGAGGAGACCCTTCGAGGTTGTCTTCCCATTCGGTTTCGTCGGCCAGGATCTCCTGACGACTAGATCGGAAACTGCCGAGCAAGCGCGGCGGTGGCTTCTTCAGCTCCTTGGATTCCATCTTACGGGCTCGCCGGCCCGAGGCGAGACCACTGGCATCGCTTCTGACCTTTTCCAGGTCATCACGGAGGTCTTGGATGATGCGCCGCAGCTCGAGCTTCTCCGTCTTCTCACGATGCAACTGGCTGCGCTGGCTCTGAATAGTCCTTTGCGCATGATGCAGCGACGACTTGACCGTCTCCGTCTCCAACATGGAGTGTCTTGGAGTGCCCTTGATGGGGGACGGCGGCGGGGACTGCTCGGGCGTCTTGCTATCGGCCGCCGCGTCCAGATCGTCGTCGCTCATACCCTCGGCCAGCCCTCGCTCCATGGCCTTGCCTCGCTGGACATAGGCCCGTGCGAGCTCCTCGTTCTTGCTGGCCAGATCGTCGACCTTGCGCTGCAGTGCGGCCCGCTCGCCATCGGCCAGATCCATGGCGCGCTTGGCAGTACCCAGATCGATGTCATGATGCTTGACGGCGGCTGCGTGTTGCTCGGCCAGCTTGGAGTGGGACAGCTTGACCTCGTCCAGCTCCTTCTGAGCGGCGGTCTGGTCGGCCTTGGAGAGGGCAAGCGCCTGGGTGAGCCTCTTCTCCCGATCGGCGGCATCTCTCTGTTGTGAGGAAAGCTCTTGCAGCCGCGTCTCTAGGTTCCAGTTCTCTTCCTTGTAACGATGCTCGCTCTCGTCCAGTGTCTTGAAGCGCTGTTGCAGGTTCTCTGACTCGATCTCGAGCTTGGCCTTGTCGGCCTGGAGAGACTTGAGTTCCTCATCTCGTTCGGAAAGGACGCCCTGTAGGTTGCGGACTTGGGCAATGAGCGAGGTGCTGATCTCGGCGGCGAACTCAATGTCGTGAACCCGGTTCGACGGCTGGTTTCGGCCTTTACGGTTGGGCACGCTGAGCTTGGTTGGGGAGCCGGTGGCATGGCTTTCGAACTTGGAGGGGCTGACAGATCGCTGGCGTTTGGGTGAGCACGGCGCATTACCAGGAGACAAGGTGAGATGTATACTCACCCTTCCACCACGACCACCCTCGGGAACGTAAGGAGAGCCCGAATTAGTCTCGTTGCTGGGGACGCGTTGTTTAGGCAAGAAGACCCTGGCTGACTCGCGCGCCACGTCGTTGTACTCGCGCTCGATGTCAGCCAGCTTATTGCGCAGCTCGGGGTTTATCTCGCCCTCCTTGTGCAGCTTCTCCAGCTCATGCAGCTGGGCGGCCAAGGCCTTGCGCTGGGAGACGAGAGCAGTGCCAAGCTTGCCGGCTTCATCGAGTCGACGGTCCGTATCGGCGAGATAGGCCTCGAGCACACGCCTCGCTTGTGTGGGGGATGATTCCGAGTCAGGCTCATGGACGAAGTCGGAGTGTCGGCGTTGGGCAGCAGCGTCGGCGACGAAAGGGTCGGAGGCGGCCACCACCGGAGCGGGGAGGCTTGGCCGCCCGTTGGAGGTCAAGGACGAGGTCATGCCGGGGGCGCCAGGGGAGGGTCAGCAAAAAGTGTAAGTTAAGGCACCATGAACGTCGTAGCTTTCGGGTGATGCCGTCGGGAAAGGGGGGTGAGTTTCTGAGGGAGATGCGGAGGGAGGAGGGGGGAAAGAAGGCGGCTGCAGGGATGGCGATCGAATGAGTGCCGTCCGGAGATTGAGATGCTAAGCAAGTCGCCGCAGCTCGTCGCCTTCAGGCCGAAATGGAATGGATTTACGCGACAAGCGCAGTGTTGATCATTCCCCGGACGCCTAATCGAGTTGGCGCCCGTTGGGAAGCAAGCCAAAAGGTTTGGCTTTGCTTAGGTGAGCAGAGAGAAGGCGCTATTTGCAACGCCAAAGCCGGACCACTGGCGGGAAAGCGACCTGTCCTCGTGATTTGACAAGAGCCGAGAGAGGAGGAGCTGTGAGCGTATGCACGCGTCTGTTGTATGTTTGTCGTGGCAAGGCGAGAAGGGAGGCCTGTGGTATGAACACCTCGACAGAGAGAAGAGAATAGAATTAAGGAGTGAGAGAAGAGAGAGAAAAAAAGCGAAACCTGAGAGAGAAAAAGCAAGGCCTAGAGACAAAGACAAAGGAACTGGGAGGTATTTAGTAGGTGGGTATAGGATGCTAGGTGGTAGATGGGATGCAGGGAAGCAAGAGCGAGAAAGAGCGTAAGAAAGGCAAAAACAGAGAAAAATAAAAGAAAACAAGGCCAGACGAAGAGAGGTCCGCGGTATGTGTGGGTGGGAGGAGAAGGAGGAGGATGGGATGGGATGGGAAGAGACGAGGGACGCAGGTACAGGCACCGGGAGGGAGCGGGGACGGAGGCGCTAAAGGGGGGGGGCATCGCACGGGGGCTACAGCAGGGAGCCAGCACTGTGCATACAGGTTAGACCCTGCTGTTGTAGGCCGTAGCCTCTAGGCCTCTAGGTCAGCGGCCGGTAGGTAGGTATGTATGTACATACTAGCTTTAGGGGCGCATGGTAGCCGCAAGATCCACAGAAAGTAAACAACGAAGCCGTAAACAATGGAAAGCCGAGGGAACATTTTGGGGGGCAAGCGACAACACGCGAATCCAGATACTTCCTACATACACACATGCGTACATTGAACATATGTACATACCTACATATTTATGTATGTACATGTACAACAACATTCTGTCCCAATTTCAGGGAGTTCGTGGGTGTTGTAGAGAGTATGTATGTATGTATGTCTGTACATAGATCTTCGGTGGCTCTCGTCGACGGGTCTCAGTCGACGTGTCTCGACGCGAGAAGAATATAAGACAAGGGCGAGAAAGCGCTCATCGTTGATGATTTGCGTGGCATCTTCAATATCCTCCTCTCCCAATTTATATCTTGAAAAGAGAAGAAGCTTCTCCTTCGCATAAGCTTCCCACAACGCCTACTTTAGCTAGTGAGCCGTTGAATAGGTAGGGCTGCTTTCTTTTTTCTTTGCTGGTTTAAACAACCTCATCCTTCTCATGTAAGTCGCTATTACCGCAAAAATCACGGTCGTATCGGTATAATCACGCGCCTGAATACCGCACTTGCGAGGGATATAGACACAGAAATATGTCGCTTTTTTTTTTCAAGACAAAAACAAAACAAAGCATATGTGATAGATTCGCTTCTCTTTTGCTTCGAGTTGCAAGATGCAACGCTCTCTCACCCATGCTTGATGAAAGTCTCTTTCTCGGGATGCGTAAGTGGGGGGGGGAGCGGGATGCACTGGCTGCTGTCAAACCTCATCAAGCAGCTTCTCGACTAATCACTCCGCATGCTTCCCACAAAAAGCACACATTTGGCGTATTAAACGCCAAGTTTCGGCGCCTTCCAGCGCCAACCTCATGAATCAAGTCGAGCCAGCCGTTGCTAGTGAAATTTGTCGTATGTACATATGTACATATATATATATTTGCACATTCCTATGTACATGTAAAAGAATTACGTCATCGCATTTGATTATTCAGCAGTCGCTTTCCGTCTAGTTACTCGATACTCGATAGCCACATCTCGGACGAAGTATCATGTCCCACCACCAAGTCGGCCTTGCAAGCTTGCATACCCCCCCCCCCCCCCCCCCTCTCCTCTCCCGAAACGAAGGCATAGACGATGGAGAAAATTCCCCATGGGACCCCCCCCCCCGTGCCATATTCAAGAAGCGAAGCGCGAAGAGCACAGCCAACCTGAGGAAGAGGCCAGCGACGCCACCGCCTGCCGACAGCAACAGCGACGACGATTACTCCTCGTCAGGAGGTGAAGTCGACCTGCGCGTCAAGAGACGCAAGCGCACAGGTGCCGTAATCACCGCCACATCCAGCAAGCCTTCGGGCGAACGCGGCGAGCTGGCGGCCACCGTCTTCACCGCCGATCGAGATGCGCCCATCACCAGCACAAACGACGCCACGAAACAGAGCAACTGGTTCGATGACGACGAGGCACTCTCGGCCAAGAAGCTTCTCGGGACTACTCGGAAGCTGCCTTCCAAACAATTGTCGCAGCCCGACGGCACGTACAAGGGACTCGCGAACCAGACGTCCTTTGTGCAGAAGAACCCTGATGCACCGACGAGGTCGGTAGGGCCGATCAAGGCTCCGACGAACATTCGCACCATCACCGTTACCGACTTTGCCCCGGACGTCTGTAAGGACTACAAGCAGACGGGTTTCTGCGGTTTCGGCGATAACTGGTAAGATTTGCCCACACCGGCCGGCCGCAGCACTCGGGACGAAGGCGGGGGGAAGTTGTGTCTTGTATTAACATTGATTTTCGCAGCAAGTTCCTACATAGTCGTGAAGACTACAAGCAAGGCTGGCAGCTCGACAAGGAATGGGAGACGGTAACCAAGGGAAAGAAAGGCCTAGGCGGCACCGTGGTGTCGACGACGCGCAGAGACAAGCAACAAGCGACAGGCGACGACGCAGACGAAGACGACGAGGCGCTTCTCGAAAACATACCTTTCGCTTGCATCATCTGCAAGGAGCCGTACCGGGAACCAATCGTGACGAGATGCGGCCACTACTTCTGCGAGTCATGCGCCCTCAAGCGGTACCGGCGGGACCCCACGTGTGCCGCCTGCGGGTCGGGCACGAGCGGCGTCTTCAACTCTGCCAAACGGCTGCAGAAGCTGCTGGATCGTAAGCGGGAGCGGGAGGCCAAGCGGAGACAGGAGGAGGCTCTCGAGGCTGGCGAGGAGGACGAGTGACGATGCAGGGACATACCACATATGTATGTGGACAATAAATACCCAGGTACCTTGGTAGTCTGTAGGGTAGTCGTTTCGAATGTGCAACAACATCAGCCTTGCTTGTGTCGTCACTCGTCCATGTCATCATCATCCGCACGTGCCGCCCTGCCCCCAAACCCCCCCCCCCCTCGCGCTAGCAAAGTAGCAACTACCCTAGAAAACCGGCTGGGCAAAACTTCCAACTCCCCGTCCCGGTTTGACGACGACGACGCTTCACCACCTCAACCCATCAGAAGCGGCTGTTTTGCCCCAATCTGCACCGTTGCCCATCTACTCACACCAACGCTCAACTTTCTCCCACAGAAGGCAGAAAAAAATAAAAATTAAAAATTAAAAAAAAACTCAAGAGAAAAAGGACGCCATGAACTACATAAAGTCAACAGTAAACACCCTCCGCGATCGATACACGCCCGTGACGCACAACTCCACTTTCCGACAGACAGGCCAGATCACGCCGGAAGAATTCCTCGCAGCGGGCGAATACCTCGTCTACAAGTTCCCAACCTGGTCCTGGGGCGATGCGGACGACGAGAGCCGAAGGGTGAGCTACCTACCGGCCGGAAAGCAGTTTCTGGTGACGAGGAACGTCCCCTGTCATCGTCGGCTTGATGACGATTTCGCGGGCGATGCCGGTCATGAGGAGGCTCTCGTTCACGAGGGGGATGATTTTCGCTCCGGCGTTGGTGGCGGCGCGGCGTCTGGGCGTGGTGATGATGATGGTTGGTTGCGTACCGGTGGCCTTTCTAGCTCTCAGCCTCTTAAGGCTAGGGATGTGCGCACCGTCGATGACTCGGGCAACGTCGCGGATACGACCGACATCGAGGATGATGACATCCCCGACATGGAAGAGGACGATGATGACGACGAGGCTATCATCCGCGACGTCGGCTCCGACTCCAGAAGCGGGCGCGTTAACCCCCCCAACCCCATTTCTTTCGTCCTTTCTATCACGATGAAAGCACAGCTAACCCCATCTCTCACCCACACCGCAAAAACAACAGTGGCCGCCGCACCTACACGCTCTACATAATGTACACGCCATACTACCGAACCCCCCGCCTCTACCTCTCAGGCTACCTCCCCAACGGCCAACCGCTCCCGCCACAGAGCATGATGGAGGACATCGTAGGCGACTACAAGGACAAGACCGTCACGCTCGAAGACTTCCCCTTCTTCGCCAACAACGTCAAGATGGCCAGCGTCCACCCCTGCAAGCACGCGTCCGTGATGAAGACTCTCCTCGACCGCGCAGACGCCTCTCTCCGCATCCGCCGCGATAGGCTCCGCGCCGCCCGCTCCGCCTCGTCCCCGCAGTCCGCTCACAACAACGACGACAACAACAAGCAGGCCGTCGACGACCTTGCGGATGATCTCGACAAGCTCGTCGTCCAGAGCGCACAGGACGCTGCTGACAAGGATGGCTGGGAGGAGGTTGAGGGCGTCGATGCCGATGAGCAAGAGGTCGCCATCCGCGTTGACCAGTATCTCGTCGTCTTCCTCAAGGTTTGTCGTCCCTTCTTTCCCCCCACCCCCTTTGTCGCTTCTGTCATGAGTTCGTTCGCCAACCTTTTTTTCCTCCCTTCCATTTCCCACGCAGTTTATGGCCAGCGTCACGCCTGGCATCGAACACGACTTCACCATGGGTGTCTAAGCGCAACATGGACATCAGTAACTATAGTTCGCAAAGTCATCGTAGGAAGAAAAGAAAGGAGAAGGGAAAGACGGAAGCGATTACATGTATTCACACTACTACCCCCCCCCCCAATCCCTCCTCAAGGAAGCGAGCGCAAACAACCCCCCCCCAAACAAAGAACTGGATCTCTACACGACCGAAGCGCCTCGCGTCCGAATTTCATCACTGCGTGTAGCAAGTTCCCCGTCGGCCAACATGGCATAACCTCACCCGGCCGTCCATCTCTTGAATCAACCTTGGACGCAACCCGTTTTTTTCAAGGGAGGGAGGGGTATATATCGAAGCAAATTCGCTAACATTACATGGAAGACGAAAAACCAGGCGGGGGGAAAAAAAAGGCGGGATTTTTTTTTGGAGTTCGTTTCGTCATGAGGCCACATGGAGAAGGAAGAAGGAGGTGTTGATGAAGAAGAAGGGATGAGAAAAAGAAACATGATAGGTTTGGTGAAAAGAAAAAGACAAGATATTTGTTATGGAACGAGAATGAGGGTACAGAGATAATGTGAATCAGATAGATAATCCAGCTCTGAACCGACTCGAGAAGAATATCAAAGAAGAAAAAAAAAAAAAAGTCGTCTTCCCAACCCCATCGCTACGAAGACCCAAAAGGGGCGCCAAAGTTAGCCGTGCTCCTCAGCCGGAGAGGCACATCCGGCTCAAGGTCCTCCTCGCCCTCGTGGCCCTCGTCAACAACATCCTCGTCCTCGCCTTGGCGCGCGCCGTCCCATGCTTGCCGGGGGCAACCTAGCGGCGCCGAGCTCATTGGCTGGGTTTGCCATGCCGGAGGGGAGGGCGGCCGCAGGACGCTGGGGAGGGCATCCCTCTGGCCGCCGCTGATGACAAATTCGAGCTTCTGATCGAGCTGGGCGAAGAACAGGTCGTC
This sequence comes from Ophiocordyceps polyrhachis-furcata BCC 54312, assembly GCA_001633055.2. Taxonomy (NCBI): domain Eukaryota; kingdom Fungi; phylum Ascomycota; class Sordariomycetes; order Hypocreales; family Ophiocordycipitaceae; genus Ophiocordyceps; species Ophiocordyceps polyrhachis-furcata. Next base: position 2,512,644 of record LKCN02000005.1, on the reverse strand, counting down.
CTGGGCGGGGATGTTTTTGACCATCAGGGGGCCCTTGAGCGGCGCGTCGTCGCAAGGATCGAGGAAACCGTCGTCGTCGGCATCAGTATGGTTTTGGTCTCCCTCTTCCTTGGGCGGTTCGCGTACTGGCCGGGATTCCTGCGTCGCATCATGGTTTCCGGCGCATGCGTCAGCATCTTGCTGTGCGTCGGTTCCGTGCGTCGACCGGCCGCCGTCGGAATCGCCACCGGCGGCAGTCATGGTGGGGAGGAGTGATAGGGAGTGATTGGGTGTGTGACCGGCGTGCATGGTGAGCCGCCGAGACTCCTCCACGGCGAGCACCTGCAGGGTCTGGTCTCTCGACGTCTGCCTGTCGCGCGCGATCCGGCCCCGATCCATGGACCGCCGGTTCTGCTGGCGACGAGCACGGCATTGCCCGGGGCCCTGCCCTGCGCGGTACTTGGAAGCTGCCTGCCGCGGATTTGGGGCAATGGAGAAGGTCCATTTCTGCACCGCGTTGGCTTTGATGGGGATACCGTCGAGCTTCGGATCGAGCTCCTGGACGTCAATGACGGGGACGGGCCCCTTGACGTTAACACCCGATGGACACATGAAGTCTGCTGTCGCATGGAGAGGCTGCTGGGGACGGTCCTGCCTATGGGTTTCGTGACACAAGGCGGGCGCTCTCGGGGGAGATGTCCGAGAGCTGCCGGAGGTGGCAAAGTGCGGGCGTCGCGAGATGCCTGGTGGCTCGAGTGGAGGGGCGAAGATGTAGCCTCTGGAGCCGTTGCTCTGCTGGGACGGGTTCGACGACAGGCTGGCGGCGGCGGCGGTAACGGTGTCGTCGGGTTCCGGTTGCGACGAGTTGCCGTTGAGCCCGAATCGGGGGGATCGCATATCGTCGCTACGGGAGTTGCGCATCGTCGCCGTCTTGAGCGACGCATTCTCCAGCTCCAATCGATGAACGCGCGCCCTCAGCATCTTCAACTGCCTCTCCATGGCGGACTTGTCACTGGCCCACGCTTGGCGGTCGCCCTCTATGGAGACCTGTAGGCGGCGAGCCTCGCACTCGGCTGCCTGCTTCTCCAGTAGACAGTTTTCGCGATCGGCCATCCAGGCGTCGACGAGAAACGAGAGCTGCTGACGCAGCGAGTGCGAGGTGCTATGGACATGGTGAGACGACAAGAGAGCATCGTCAGAAACGGACCTCGAAAGTCGCGGCAGGGGACGAGATCCGAATTCGGCTTCAGGAGGCGATCGGGCACGGCTGGACTGGGCGGGTAGGGTAGTGGTGGACAGGACAGAGGCGCTGGCTCCAAGTAGAGTAGACGAGACTTCAGAGGCGCTGGCTATCGAGGCGGGAGGAAAGGAAGTGTATGATGAATGACGGCCGGCGGAAAGGGAAGGGGGCGCGGTCAGGGACACGGGTCCAGAGTGGAGGGCGGAGGCGGGCTCGTATCCCAAAAAGAGTGACGGGCCGGCCCACCGTGTTGAGAGCAAACGGTAAGCGTTGCTGGGCAAGGTTGGTATGGCAGACGATGACGACGAGCGTTGAAGAGTCGAGTCGTCGCAGTAAGGGGATGGAGGATCGAGAGATGGCCGAGCCATTGAGGAGCTGTCGAGGAAGGACTGGCCGGTCGGGATCTACTTGGGACGCGGCCGGGCTTGGTGTTTGACGGGGTGCATACGATGACTGGGCCGAGAGCCAGGAGAGCTTCAGCAAAGCGACGCTGTCCTTGGGCAGGGCGGGCCTGTCGGTGACTGGTTTGCCGAAAGTCCCATGCCCCGGGGGTGCAGCAGCGGCAGAAGGCGTCGTAGGAGGGCGCAAGACGGCGGTGAACTCGCAGCTTTGGCGCGCTGTTGGTAAAAGAGAGCGCGCGGGTAAGTGGAAGAAGAGCGGTGTCGTCGAGAAGAGCGAGCGAGCAATGGACGCCGCTCTGGACGGGCGGGGGGGGAGGCTGAGCGAGTGAGGCTGACTGGCTTGTTCGACGGTTGTTGTGGGTGAGAGGAAAGAGGAGGAGGGGAAGGAGGACGATGGCGACGAGGATGAGGAGGAAGAAAGAGGAGGAAGAGAAGAATAGAACAGGCCTATCTAGGAGGTATGAAGAGGCGAGAGGAGGAATGAGAGGAAGAAAGAAAGAAAGAAAAAAAGAGATGGCTGCGTGATGATGATGATGATGATGATGACGACGACGCCGGTCAGGTTCAACTTGCGCGTACCGTAAGGGGCAGGGGCATATCGCTTTCGACTGTGAGAGTACCTGAGATGCTGCAGAACAAGGTGCGGGGAAAGCAAGTATCCTTGATGTATCTTCAGTCAGCCGAGGTACAGCCATCTTATCCTGAGTGACTTGACCGCTAACACTTGACTGGCTTGCCCCCCCCCCCCTTTTTTTTTGGCCATTATTATTTACTTTTCTTTCCTTCGAACCTCCTATCTTCTTCCGTCGCTCTCTCACCCAGTCCAGTTCCCTCTCTCTCCCTCCCTCCCTGCTTAACTCCCTGACTCTCTTTTCCTTTCTCTTGCCTACATCGGGCAGGCCGCAGCAAGAGCTGAGGTCCCCGTCGCTGGACCACATGAGATGCAACGCCACGCGGCCGGTTCAATGGAATGGGAATCCCCTCCACCCTCCCCCTTTTTCTTTCCTTGTTTAAAACACTGCTGCTCCGTGCCGATGGCGCCTCGGCCCGCGGCATGCACGGTCGAACGAGTGCCGGGAAGTGCCCGCGCCCTGGAGTCGTCTCGGTTCGAGTTGCATTGCATGATTGTTTATGGCGAAGATTGAGGAACATACATACATACATTGATATAGTATCCGTAGAGGTAGGAACATACATACGATGCTTCATACTGTAAAATCAGAGAAAGAAGCCCTTGCTCTCCCGTCCATCTATCTACCTAGGTATCTAGCTATCTACCTACCTACCTACCTACCTACCTACCTACCTACATGCATATGTAGATATAACAAGCATTGGCAACCAACCCATTACATTACCGTCTATCTTATTTAGGCACACCTACATACTACATACATACCTACATACATACATCTGCGTTGGGCTTGCTCGCTCAAGTCTGCGTCAGCTCTGGCATCGTGGCTTCAACACGGACGTATGGATGTATGTATGTAGACGCGGACTATATTAAACGTGACCAACAGGCTGAAAATATAACCGGTCCGTCAGTCACGAATCAACACGTCTCGCACTTCATTTCCTGTTGATAACCGATCCAGCTTCCTATTCCCTAGTGCTATGTATCCATCGCACGCATCTCTTCTCCACGGATACCTTGTCCAAACATGCCGGTCGCTCGGAGTTGTGTCCCCCTCCCCCCCCCAAATTGAACCATGGGTAAAAGGAAGGAGGGCAAGATCGTGAGGGCACGTACCGATGCAACGTGCCGTGGCGAGTCCATACGAGTGTAACGACTGCCGCTCATGAATCATATGTGTACATGTATGTATCCAATTCATCTACCGCCGCATACATTGATCCTGTCGTGGCACGGTTCGAGATAGACCATTACATACATACTTGTCCAATTAGACGCAACTGATATCCCCCTTCATCAGCGGGACGAAGCCGCTCCATTGAGGATAGAGGAAGACGACGACGGGGGTGACGTGTTTTATTTCATTCGTCTACACGTCAACTGTGAAGAAGCCAAAGCCTCCCCGCAATTCGAGTTGGTTACACAAGGAATGTCCCGGGCGATGGAGATGTCTGTGTTGCGCCTCAGCCTCGATGCATTACATATTAGTCTGTTGCCCGGTTTCTATCAATACAGGACATATATGAGTATCAACAGGTGTTACAAGCGCCTACTTGCCCGTTTTTGATGGTGACGGGCTGGGATTGATGGAGTAGACCAGGGGCGAAGCTCGTCGGTGAAGAATGACCAGTTGAAGGGTTTAGAGAGAGCGAGTGGCGAAAAGAGACCAACATATCCATCCATATGACTTACATACATACATACTTCCCCCCTTGTTCGTAGTCAAATAAGCGCTGCTACGGAATCTAAGCCGGCTTTGCTTTCTTCCTGTTCTTTCCCCTCAAAAGGTGCACGAATCACACGCTACACACCTATTCTTGGGGGCGGTTGGGCTTTGGAGCCTGTGCAATGTGCATAAAAAGAACAAACAAATAGTGTATCAGGCTATCAGGAGTCTAGACACCTACATCCACGCGTATTGCAAGCATGGGATCCTTGTTGATCGTGATAGCCGACGTTTTTTTTTTTTTTTTTTTGTCTTTTCCTTTTCCTGTCTCTCCGACTGACAATCTCCAAGGTCTTTCTTGCTGTGTTTTTCTCTTTCCTTTTCCTCTTCACGTGCAGACAAGGGTGACTTGGTCCTACATACTCCTCGCCCTCGGGTAACACGACGTTTGACTGTGGTGGTGACAAGGGGAGAGGGGGGCTGGAGATTGTGATTGCTCGTACTAAGAGCGGCAGATACATTTATTTTTACTTTCCCGTCAGGATAATGCATACATACATAGCCCAACAGGTGACACGAACGGTGTGGGTGGTGGATGAGGCTGACGAGAGAAGAGGATATATACGTAGTACTACTAGTAGGTTATCCGCGTAGCGAGAAAGACGAAAGACGAAAGACGAAAGAGGAGGAGAAGGAGGAGGAGGAGGAGAAGAAGTAGAAGAAGAAGAAGAAGAAGAAGAAGAAGAAGAAGAAGAAGAAGAAGAAGAAGAAGCAAGGGATATAGTA